>CM031981.1:12896408-13484166 GCA_018804465.1 Populus tomentosa
CAAGAATAAAATTGATTGTAACAGATGTATGAAGTAAAATGCCGTACTGATTGAGTGTTACTATGTTCCATTTGCCGAATCAGCAAAAGAACTTGAAGGAATGAGACCTGATGCAAAATGTTAAGGAAGCTACCCAAATAATGGAACATTAGGATGAATCCGCAAGAGTGACGATATATCACATATAAAGGATACAAAGGTGACCATCAAGGTATAGTTCACTGCTTTGTTATAGTAGACTTCAATGTTGACAGAAGTGGCATTTAGTAGTAAAGGTGAGAAGCAATCCCCTTCATCATCTGCAGCAGGACTCTCCATTAATCCTTCAATATGGAAACGATCACGGTCTCCATCTATAAGAAAGGTCAGAGATTTTAGTTAGTAAATAAGATGGGCATATAATTTTTTTTATAAGACGTTATCCAAGATTTTGTAATATCGAGTAGGAAGGTTGAAACCAGACACAAAACTGCTCCTAACACCATGAATATGACCAGTCATTTAGATTGGATGTTGTCAATGCTTCATGGAGTAGAATAGGTAAAATTTCTTCTCCCCTAACTCAAAATGAGAATGAATTGTACAAGGCACTGTTTCCAGATTATTAAGAAAATGTCCTTGAGATTCTACAATATCAACACCAACCTCTACACATAAAGGAAATAATTCATAGGTATTTGGAGACTTAATTGGGAATCACACGGGATATTAAGGTCAAAGACAAAAAACATAGAGCTGAGATAGCTCAAGTACCACTTTGGACAGATGGCAAGCGTGTAATTTGGGCGGCAATTTCAATATTACAATGCTTCTCCATCTCATAAATTGGCCCTGCAGTAACATGAGGTAAAATTCACTGAACTGCTATGTTAGCACAAACTTAAAAAGTCAAAGTGAGGTACAAAACATTACAATTTTTCCTTCTCCATATTTTATTTCGAGGAGAATCTAGGAACACCTGAGATGAAAATACTCCAAGCTGTTCAAACAAATAAGCAAACACAAGCTAGAAGTTAAAACTTGGATCACTTATCAACAATAGAAGATTATATACAAAGACACTAATTCCTTTGCTCAATGTATATATCTTTATTGCAGGACTCGTCAACTAGTGGCACGCGTAAAAGGATCTAAAGGGAGCTATGTGCAGCATTCAGAACTACAAGTCCCAAACAGAATACGGTATCCAACACCAACACAAGCATGTATCCCCACCCTCACCCCATAGTTTATGAACAATATTGAACTATTCAAACTAATAAACCAGTTCCTTCTGAGGCCAAAAAGAACAGTCAGTCTCGTAATGAATCTACAATACAAACATTAAACCTACCACAGTTTATGTGCCTATCCCAATGGTACTCTAAAACTTCAAATAAGAAAAGATTAGAAATGACTAGGCAACAAACAACCAAACAGAAAAAAACAAAAAGCAATATGAAAAAGATGGCAAGCTGCGCTGCAGACACGTGCTATAAAATCAATATAAATTAAAAATATCACACGCAAGCCGAGTAGGAAGTGTTACCAAATGATATGGATTAGATAACATATAATCTTCTTCTTGGATGAATTCTCCCTCTTTACCACTGCCATAGTTCATTAAAGAAGACAATTAGAGTTGAGATGCAATGGACCAAACCAACTCTATAACATCTATCAACAAAAAAAAGATGATGGAAGTAGACAAGAAAATGTAATTAGAATCCTGTATCACGAGAAATAAGGACAAAGAAGAGGATAAGAAAATTTATAATCAATCTATATTTCTCATAAGTGTTGAACAAAGCATACGCAACTCACATGCTCTTCAACTATAGTAACTAAAATAAAGTTTCACATTTTGCAAAACACATGCATCCCTCTTACTGCCCTCAAGACATACTTGGGAAGAACAGAAATAGAACATTTTCTAACTTGAAGTGACCAGTTCACTTGGAAGACATTTGAGAAGTAGCAAAAATACTAACACCCATGAAATTTACCTGTTAGCTACCATTCGAAGTTGTCTAAAAGGCCATATATATACACCTTCTACCCTTATTTGAGCACCATCAACATTGTGTTTATTGTCAAGCACGTCATGGAAAATTATCACACCCTGTTGTCAACACCACGAGCAAGAAAAAATATAACAGCTTTCTTTCTTAAAACCATGACCATATACCTTGAAGAGCCAAAAGAATTTGAAGCAATCATGTATTTTTTTTCTTCCCATAAGTGAGCTTATGAGAATCTAACTCCTAGATAGAAAAAAATCAAACCCTCACCTGGACATAATGCACACCATTTATCTTTGTTGGTGTGCTGACTAATTCAATGACAGAATCACCATTGGATTTCCTGAAATCTGGGAGCATGGAAGTGCTATTTGCAGAATCAAGAAATTTCCAAGACCCTGGAATTCACATGTCCAAAACATGTTTACCAAGACAAGCATAGAAGACCTAAACAAATTGAGTGTGCATTGCTGAACATGAAAGTAGAATACTAACCAAGTTAGCTAATAATTTTGTGCATGCATCACAAGGACAAGAGCAATTTATTACTTTTCCGCATGTTCTACAGTAATGAGTGCATAAGCATGTGAGTGCATGAATCACCGAAGACAAACCTCGGTAAGTTCCCGTTATGTTCCACATGGAAAATGGGCCCAAATCATTTTCATCTTTTCTAATAAATAGCCACTGCAAGAAGAAACATCATTAACAACCAAAATTAGGTCCAATTACATTAGCATTGCAAACACTAGGGTAAAAAAAGGAATCTCATCACATTAGTCATAAAATAAAATAATTGCATTTCAGTATCTTGGCAATTTGATTGAACTGACTTTCATGCTATTTAATAAAATTCTACTCAACAAGTTACTGAAACATCCAGTGCCAATCCTTCTCTAGCAATGTGACCTTCGTTCTCATTTACCACCTTTATCAGCCAACCAATTGTTGATTCTTGATGATCAACACTGCAGCATTACACTATGAGCTATCAAAAATGACAATTCCCATTCCCTAATATCATTTTCTAGTATATACTAACACAAAACACCTAAATGCAGCACAGTAAAATTGACAAGTCAAACCCCATCAAAGTTACACTCCAAGAAGCAAAGGAGCTAAATCTGGCAAAACAAAACACGAAGAACATCACTCAAAGCTCAATGAAAATCTATTTTTGCATAACTAACAAAGACTCCACCAATCAAAGTTACATTCTTTACAATCCAAACTCACTCTCTTGCTAACAAACTCTAATCAAAATCTAAACCCAACCCACAATCAATCACAAACAAAAACATCAATTCCAATACAAACCTCATCGCTCCACGACTGTGCACGCTCTCTCAATGGCCTTAAGCCCACCACTGCCTGTAACAAACCCAAGAGCACAAACCATAACCAAAAAATCCAACCCACAGAACCTAACCCTCTCCTCCATAAAAAACCCTCTAAATTAACCATATCAAAATACCCAAAAATCATCAACTCCAACCAAGTTCAAAGACATAAATCTTCTCCAAAAAACGACTCTTAAGAACAAACGCAAAACAACCCATGAGTGTAAAGCAAACAAGAACAAAAGGGTTTGCTTCAAATGGAGTCAAACCCCCATTTTTGTAGAGAAATACTAACAAACAACCTGAACAGGAAAGTGAGAGCTCAACAACTTAAATAATAAAAATTTAAACCTCATTAACTAACTAACTACTCTAATTAATTAAACAACCGCACACCAAACAGAACTTAGCAGCCCTTCACCGGTTGAAAACCATTTTAAAACTGATAAAGATAAGATCTTTAAGAATCAAAGATGTAGATTTTGAAGTGAAGAAAGGGTCTTTGAATTCTTGAATGTTGACATTGTTTTTGTTTCGGTAAAATGAAGGTCGGGAGGGAGAGGGAAAGGAAAGAGGAAGTCTCTGTGTTTTGTTGGCTTAGTGGTCGGGCTACGCGCGAGAATGGGAGGGGAGAGTCACGCACCTATCTCAAATGGAACTGGTTAATAGTGCATTTAGTCCCTTGAATTTTGATAGTTTCCTTCGTACCCTTTCTATTTCTTATCCTAGTAATATTCGCCCTGCATTTGTATGATCCTTTCATCAACATTATTTTTTTTCAAGTAATTAACAAGATTCTAAGATTATTTTTCATTAGTGAATTATATTTTTATTTCATTTAATTTTAAATATCTACGATGAAATATTATTTTCAATCCCATATAATAATTTAAAGAAAATATCCGAATTATACTTCTAAAATTAATCGAACATGGTCTCTTTGGAAATTAATAATTGTTCTAAATTATCATATATCAAGAAAGATGTAACGAAAATCCCATATTTAAAATGAAATGGAGTTAAATTCACTTTTTTTTTAAAAAAAAATTATCAGTTGATGAAAATTCTACTCTATCTCTATTCTAAAATATTATACAATTAGATATGTTGTTGTGAGCTGTGCGAGCAATTTTGTTTTGAAAAAAAAAAAGAAATGGAAATTTTATCAGTTGATGAAAATTCTACTCTATCTTTATTCTAAAATATTAAAATGAAATGGAGTTAATTTCACTTTTTTTAAAAAAAAATTTATCAGTTGATGAAAATTCTACTCTATCTCTATTCTAAAATATTATACAATTAGATATGTTGTTGTGAGCTGTGCGAGCAATTTTTTTTTGGAAAAAAAAAGTGATAAGTTAAAAAAATTTGAGTAATTAATTAAAGTGAAAATTTAAATAATAATAAATAAACTAACAAATAAAAACAACGAAAAAAAAAGGAGTACGTGTCTGGTATAAAAACAACTAAGAAAAAAAAATTGTACTCTTATCATGTACGGATCTAATAAATTAATCACATTATAACTTGTTCTCCTACTATATATTTGATATTATTCATTTACTTAGTTGTGGAAAACTCATCTTTTTATCATTTTAATCTTTTCAGGTATATAGTGTGTGTTAACTGATCTACTACAACTTATTAGTAAGAGGTTCTTGTGTGCACTCTAAGTTAGTATGTCTAACACTAATATGTGTAGGATTTCTCATTTTTTATACGTATCTTGTATGTATGATTTGTAATGTTGTGTTTAGCTTGAGCTTCGCAATAACAATAATTTATGGGTTATTCTTTTGGGATGATGTGTGTGTATATATATATGTATGTATTTTGAGAGGGATGGTTAGTATTTATATCATTTTTTTTTATTTTTTAGTTTTGATAAAATTATGTTTAGGTCAAAGGCATAACATAGACGAGGTGGTCCTACGAATGCCTTGATCTATGTGCCGGTCTCGTGCTCAAATTTGAATTGTTAAAATGAGTCATACATCTATAATAATATTACATATCACCATGATATTAATAAATTGAACAACATTAAGAAATTCACTAGAAAATAACATTTGAAAGTTGTGTATTAGTGTAACAGTGGTGATACAGGAAAAAGCTATAAAGACAATAACAACACAGGAAACATAACAAATTTAATGAGTGAAAATGGTTATAAATATAAACTCTAAATTCACAATTTATTTCTTTGAAAATAAAACTAACAAAGTATATATCTTTAGAAATTTATAAGACTTTTAAATAGATTAAAAACCTTATCTTTACTAGCAAAAAAGTAGAGATTCCAAAGCACTAAATGCATTAAAACAAAAATCCAAATTAAACCATAATTTTTTTTTAAAAAATAGAAAAATAACAAAATTGGCCATCAACCATCAAAACCAGTTTCTCGATTCAAGATGCGTAGAACATAGTTGCTGCTACAATTGTCAAAATATGTAAATGTGAGAAACCACACTGGTATTCCGTATCTAAGCAGCTTTTGGAGACCTGCTTGTATTAAAGTAGAACAACCTTTAGGGTCCGAAAAAGGCTTGTTCTATGCCCCTTGCACATTGCTAAAAAATTATTGCCAATTAAACGTATCAGTGAAGTAGGCTGATGGTATAGTTTCTCTCTTGTATTTACAATATTTAAGTACTTTCTCTGCTAGTTTATTTCATTGTCTTGACTAAAAAACAAAAAAAAAAAAAAAAAAACGAGGCACAGAGGTAACAAGGGAAAGAAGTTGATAGGAAAAGCAAAGCGCAGCCAAAACGTAATTCATGAGGCTGCAAATTTATGGAATATATAAAAGATAATGAATGGAATGTTTGAGGCCTAAAGTGACCTATTCTCAATCTGGTGATGAACTTACTCTATTTCTTGGTGAACTGAACTATACATTGGCTTTTCAAGATACTTCAACTCGCACTTCTCTTAAGATTCGGTCTTCATAAATCACTAAAAGATCCAAGTTCCAATCGATTTTGACATAAAACAGATAAAGGATAATCAGGTCAAGTTAAAAAAAAAAAAAAAACGATGACTGATCAAGAGACACGCATAAGTTTGATGAACAATTTCACTTTCATGTTTGAAAATTAAAGATCTGAAACAGAAAAGAAGCATATAGATATATATATCATTCCATATATAGAACAGGTCAAATGTATGTGCCCATGCCTTAAAAGATCTACTTCCATTGAGGCGGGCATTCTGCATTTGGGATTTCTGTTGAAACTGGTGGAGGCCATCAAGGAAGCATGGCTGTGAAAACTCGGTTGATTTGATAGGAGCTTCTTCCATACAGAATCTTATAAACAACTTGCAACTCTCCTCCTTGGATCTTGTAGGCTACGATGTGCTTACGCAACCCTACGGACACCATATCGTTTTTGTTTGGGTGGAAAGCTAGCGCCAGTGCACGAAGGAAGCCGTCTCTTACAAATTTCCAAACCAAAGAGTTCGGACGTTGTTAAAGTAAATCTTGTGCTTCAAAATCAGTTTTTTACTCTCATAATCCTCCAGCTCACAAACACTCAAATGATCAGCAATATCATCATTGAAGGGAAAAACTATTAGTATGATACAAACTAGACTTACTGATTGTTTTGGCTTCATATTCCTCAATGTGGATGGTTTGAGCATTATAATTGAAGGGATCATGTGCAACAACATTGCTACCCCGCAGGTATTGTGCACCCATCAAAATAGATTCATTCCACTGTTTTGTTTCAGAAAAATATACATCCACAAAGGTAAGATTGCTTTGTTCCAGACTCCTAGAAATGCGCACTGCTCTAAATCGAAAAACATACTGTCGTTGCTGCTGAGTCTGCGGCTGTCACCCCTGATAATTTGGAGCACAAACCAACCCATAAGAGTGTTGGAATTGAAGGATAGGGTGTGACAGGCTAATTTATAATAACAGAGCTAAAAAACAAGGAGAAGAATGTGATAAATGATATTTTTATTAAGAGTTTTCTTTAAAAATACATCTTTCTAGCTTTTTTTAATATCTCTCTTAACGTGTGTATAATGGTTAAGATTATAAGTCTATTCATAGGTCTCTAGTCCTAGATAAGGAATTAAATTATTCAAAGAAAATCCTATTCTAACAAGAATTCTAATAAACTAATTAATTTAAAGAAAGATTTTAATAAACTAGTGTTTTACAAATCTTTCCTATATTAACTATGATAGTTTTTAGCTTATATTAAAACTTCTATTAATTTTAAATTTTACTAGTTTAAATCTTAGTTGATATCCAACTTTAACAAAGAAGCGCCATGCGTATTGTGTGACAGGAGGTGGAGGAAGGAGAAGCCATTGCATTGTCAATGGATTTCCCTATATATTAGGATCGGGAAGGAAGGATATGATCAGATTTTTCCTTATTCTTTATTTTTCCTCTCAGTCAATCTAAAAGATAGGGTTCTATTTTTCCTCTATTTTTTTTATCCTGATTTGAGCAAAACCATGGAGAATATTTTGCAGGCACAGGCAAACTATATATTCTTTATTTTTCTCATTTTCTTACCCTTGTTTTTCCTTATTTGATTCTTGCAAATAAAAGGGCCTCTTGACTAGCTGTAGAATTTGTTGTTCAGAACAAAGGCAAGTTGTAGATAATATGGGCAATCTCTTTCACACCGCAGCTCTGTATACATATTTAAATATATTATCCACAACTCGCTTTTGTTCCGAACAATACTGTCATCCTCATCTTCAACACCGAGCATTTTTCTCCTAATTTTATATATAAAATTAGGAGAAAAATGCTTCGTGTTGAGGATAAGAATGACAGTAGCATGAGTGTAGATTTTGTTGGCATTTGTTTACCGATGATATTTCCATTTCGAGGATCAAATTTGTCAGGAGAGAAAGGACACGGTATTGCCATTTGTGGTCAGGTTCCAAAAGAAGTTGAAGAAGCAGCCTAGGTTCATTTTTCAGAATTATCTCATGGAGTTAAATTAAAAAGAGGCTACCTAGCTTTATCTAAATTAAACAGAGATTAGCCAGTGTATTTCATAGAATATGGGAATGGGATTAATAATTCAAGGAGCCCTTTTCACAATAGTGGTAGATATAAAACTGGCAAGTGAGAAAGATCAAGCTAAAAAGGGCTTGAAATCCAGTACAAGAGCTTACAAGAAATTCAAGAAAATCTTCCCTACTTTATTTTTATTAAAAGAAGAGGATATAAAGCTCATATGCGTGGACTGACAGAAGCATAGGCTAAGATGTCAGGATTTTTTTCAAACTTGAGCATTGCTTCCTCGGATAATGTCACCCATGCTTCTATAAGGGGCGGAGCCTTTTACAAGGCTAAGGAGGGCTATAGCCCAGGGTAAAAAAAAAATAATGACCCACTTTTCCTTTTAATTTTTACATAGTTTACGTTCTATTTTCCTTATCTTTTACAGCAAATATATAGCATCTTTTATAGCAAACCTAGCATCCCACTTTTCCTTGCAATTCAAATTAATTACTTGCCATCAGCCGCCACTCTACTTTCCCAGGTAATTAGCCACCAACCTTCTCTTTCAATACTAATTAATTAGTTATACTTTATAGTAAATTTATCTAAATATAAATAATTAATTAATTCACATGTTTTTTAAATAACTTGGAGTTTTAACTATTTTTCTTCTCAACAATATATAGTTTTAGCTTGGATTTTAAAGAAGAATCTATACAGAGAGCCGCAAAAGTATAAAATCATCAGGTAAGAATTTACAAGCCATGACTTTTCATTTTGAATTCAATGTTTCATATTCATTATAGTAGATTGTTAGTAGAGTAAACAGTAGATTGTATCCTAGAAATGGATGCATGCTAACACACTAATAGTCTAGTACTAATAATTTACTGGTTATTTCAAAGTTAAATTCTCTAAATCTCCTAGTAGTTTGCATCACTAGTTTATCCTTGTATATTTTGTATTTTATGAATATTCTATTATGGCATTAATATCTTTTCATCTTGCATCTGACTTCCCTAATCCTTTTTACTTGAATAGGTTATAAATTATAATGGAAAATCAAGGAAACAAGAGAGGAAAAACTTTGTTTTCATTCTTTAAACCAAACGAACAAACATCAACCAGTAAAGGACATTCTCCTTCCAATGTTGATGTGTCAAATCATAGTGAACAACCCCCTTTCAAATCTCAAAGAGTTGAAATTGATGTTAATACTCTTGAACGAGATCCTGGGTTACGAATTCCAGTGTGGAGACATCCTATTAATCAACAAGATGAAATTAGAAGAGCTTATATCAAAATGGGTCCATATCAACCTAAGTTAGCAGAGTATCCAAGGATTGAATCAGGGAGACAGTATCGTCGATTTCAGTACACTTGGTTTGATCAATTTCCTTGGCTAGAGTACTCTCCATCAAAGGATGCAATATTTTGTTTTCCATGCTTTATCTTTGAAAACAAAGTGCCTCGTCATCTCACATTCACCACCGAAGGCTTTAGAAGTTGGAAGAGGGTTAATGATGGAGTTAGATGTGCACTTTTGATGCATGTGGGAAGTCCCACTTCACCACATAATAATGTTGTGAAATCTGCTGGAGATTTAATGAAAGTAAGTAGACATATTGATAAAGTGTTGAATGCACAAACTGTTGAAGAAGTTCAGAAAAATCGGTTGAGACTTATGACAACAATTGAAAGTGTTCGATGGCTTAGCTTACAAGCATGCGCATTTAGAGGTCATGATGAATCTTCAGCTTCTAATAATCGAGGTAATTTTTTAGAGATGATAAGACTTATGGGGAGACTGAATGTTGACATTGATGATGTTGTCTTAGAAAAAGCTCCGAAAAATACAAAGTATACCTCACCGACTATTCAAAAAGAGATTTTGCATATTCTTGCGAACAAAGTGAGGAAAAAGATTTGTGAAGAAGTTAGAGATGCAAAGTTTTGTATTTTGGTTGATGAAGCCAAAGATGCATCAAATAAAGAACAAATGGCTATTGTTTTGAGATTTGTTGACATTCAGGGTTTTGTACGAGAGCGTTTTTTTAGTATTGTGCATGTTTCAGATACTACTTCTTCAACACTTAAAAAAGAAATTTGTGATGTGCTCGCTCGATATAACTTGCATATTTTCAATATGCGAGGTCAAGGGTATGATGGTGCTAGCAATATGCGTGGCGCATGGAATGGACTACAAGCTCTATTTCTCAGAGATTGTCCTTATGCATATTATGTACATTGTTTTGCTCACCGACTACAACTGGCATTAGTTGCAACAGCTGGAAATGAGATTTCTATTTGGTTATTTTTCTCAAAATTGACAACCATTATCAACCTTATTTGTGCTTCTCCCAAACGTCATACTGAGTTACATTATGCTCAGGCTATAGAAATTGCACATATGGTAGCTACTGGAGAACGTGAGACTGGTAGAGGGGCTAATCAAATTGGTAATTTACATCGAAGTGGAACTACTCGCTGGAGCTCTCATTTTGATTCTATTTGCAGCTTAATAGACATGTATGGTGCAACTATTACTGTGCTTGAAAGTATGGTTCAAGAAGGATCTTCTAATTCTATACGTGGAGAAGCTAGTGGTTGTTTGATTGTGATGAAATCTTTTGAATTTATATTCATCTTATATTTGATGCATAAAATAATGGGGATTACTGATTTACTTTGTCGAGCTTTGCAGCAAAAATCTCTTGACATCTTAAATGCAATGGATCTTGTATCAACTACTAAAGCATTGCTTCAAACTTTGAGAGATGCCGGATTTGATCTTCTCCTTGCAAATATGCAATTTGTTTGCACAAAATATGAGATTGACATACCACATATGAATGCTTCGTATAAAAAAGCTACAGGTCGTTCATGTCAACAACAAGGTTCAATGACAGTTTACCAGCATTATCATTATGATATATTTAACTCAACAATAGATTTTCAGTTGGAAGAATTAAATTCTAGATTCAGTGATGAGACAGTGGAACTTCTTGTACTTAGCTCTGCTTTAGAACCTAAAGACAACTTTAAATCATTTAAAGTTGATGCTATTTACAAGCTTGCTGAGAAATTTTATCCTGAAGATTTCAATGAACAAGAGATGTATTATTTGAGATCTCAGCTAGAGCATTATCAGATTGATGTGATTCATCATGAGAGCTTTCAGAATATGTCTACCATTTCTGAATTATGTCGAGGATTAGCTGAAACAAATAAGTCGCAACACTATCATTTGATTGACAGGTTGATTCGTCTTGTTTTGACTTTGCCTGTTTCCACTGCCACTACAGAGCGGACATTTTCAGCTATGAAACATGTTAAAACTGTGCTTCGCAATAAAATGGAAGAGGAGTTCTTAGCAGATTCTATGATGATTTACATTGAACGAGAGCTTGTTGAAGATATTGATTCGGATTCGATCATAGATGAATTTTATTCTACAAAACATCGAAGGGTGCAACTTTGATAGTATAATTTATTTTTATTTTTATTTTGAATTTTATGTACTTTAAATTTTATTTTTTATATATTTTATGTTATGTATTTGAATTAAAATTTTATTGTTAATTTGACAAATTTATATATTTGAGTGAATGATTAATCTTAAAAAATAATTTATGTATTTATATTATAGCCCAGGATAAGAAAAATTCCTGGCTCCGCCTTTTATTCCCTCACCATCTCTTGTATCTAAGAGAAAAGCACCTCTGGGCATAAGCCTCATGGCAGTGCCTACCCAAATGGGCTTTCCAAACCCTAAATCAACCTCATAGAATGGAAATTTACACCAACTGCTGAAACCAAATAAACTCCAGTTGTTGTGATCTCTTACAATCTGTGCCAGTAATCCTTGGTCAGTACTACTGCCTGAATAAACCTGACAAATATAGTCATTATTTATCAGGTTTATTGACTGATGACCGTTATAGTCTACCGCTTTTGCTGGCCATTTTGCCATAGCAGTATGGATTATATTTCCAATACAATGTTGTGGTAGGGGTGGATCCAATCTCTTCCGCAAGTCCACGTTGTGAGCTGCGACTTTATATACCTTCTTAGACTCATTTTCTTCTCCGACAAATGCACCCCACATAAGGGCGGATACAGCCTCAATCCTTGTTGGACGATCTAAATATGGTCCACTGCTCAACTTTCCTCTGAGTGCAGCTACCTTAGGACCATAAAACACGAATCTTTTCGTCACAGTTTTACTGCACGTGTTGCCATTTCTGAAACTCTCATGTAATTTTATGCCTGACAAATCTTGTGGAGGAAAGAGTGAGGAGCAATCAACAACTACTCCGTCAACAATATGATGGTCAACTCCACAGGAAATTGCACCCCAGCTACTCGATGGGAAATGGATACACTAACCGCTATCCCACCACAATCGAAGTAATTCACTTGGGCTGCTAGCATTACCCTGGTGCTCAGCTCGTCTAAGTTTTCATCTGGCTTGCATGGCAGTAGCTGCTCCAATTGATGAATGTCTGGCTGCTGAAGTATCACAGACATGTTGCATGTAACACGTGCTTCAATATAAGTGGCTCCATCATCATTGCAGTCAACGAATAACTCATCTTTTATTCGCCCAGCAAAAGGGTAGAAGAGGGTTAATGTTTCGGAAAAGGCTTTTTTTAGGTCGTCAGAATTTTCGCTAGACATTTCGCTGGTTGGTGAGTAAAAAAGAATCACAGGGACATATGCTAAAGCAGCAATCTGGTCCTTTCCAGAGAGCTTATAGGTTCTTAGGTGGTGTGGTGTTGGAGCTGAGGGCTTGATAATTTCTTGAGAAATAATTTGAACTTCCATGATCACGTATTCCTCTGCTTGATTCATCAAGAGAGATTTAATATGATTTTTATATGTAAAGATGATCGACAGCCTTTCACCGAAACTTTGACAGTTAGTTGATTGAACATGATTTGCATACCAATCAGTCAGCTGTTTTTTTTTTTTTTAATGTGGTTTTGGTAGTTGATTGTCAAATATGTCTGATTTTGCTTGCCTAATTCTTATCAGTTATTATAGTATTGTTGAATCTATTTAGCACTTTTTCTTACAGTGTCACTACTCGTGAGATTGCGGAGCAGATTCATTGACAAGTTAGTAATGACTTGGTGCATTCCTCATCTTGCAATCGATAAATTTCAAAAGATGAAAAATTTTGAAGGAATTAATATTCAAAATATTATTAAGAATAATAAGTATTATTTATTTTTAATATAAGAATAAAAAAATTAAAATAAGTTAATATTCAAAATATTATTAGAAATAATAAATATTGTTTATTTTTAATATAAGAATAAAAAAAACATAAAATAGGTTAATATACAAAATATTATTATTATTAAGAATAATATTTTTTAAGAAGAAAAAGTAGAAGAGCATGCATCATCAATGATGCTTCATTTGTGGGAGGCTACAGAGTTAATTAGAAATAAGATTGTCCAAATAAATATTATATTGAGTGGTTAATTCTAAGAACAGTGTTGTTTTTCAAGATATAATGGAGGTATCAATTCTTCTCTAGTAGTGTAATAGTTTTAAAATCCGGATCGGTCCGGTGGGTCGATCCGGGACCCGGTCAAACCGGGCATGGAACCGGTCCGGGTGAAGGCCAAAACCCGCTTGGGATTTAGCCCGGCCAAACCCGGGTGAGACCCGGTCAATTTTTTTTTTTCCCTGTCAATGAAAACGACGTCGTTTTCAGCTTTCTAAAGTGACAAAAGTCACAAAACGCAGAACGGCTGAAGACTAAAGAAAGACTGATGAAGAACGCACCAAAATCATTAAATCAGTAACCTAATTCCTCTTTGAAACCCAGCTGAGGAGCTGAGGGGGCAGGGGACGTCGAGCCATCGAGGCCAATCGCTGCCATCGATTCATTGTTCGTTGCTTTATTCGTAGCCTAGTCACCTCAGGTATGTTTCTCTAGCTTGATTTCTGTCTTTTCTTTTGTCAATCAACTCAGTTTCTCTAGCCCGATTTCAACTTCTGCCAAAAAAATAAGAACTTTGTTGTTTGCATGATGAATGCTGTTACTGATTTTGGGGACGTAGTCGATCACATGCTATTTTACAACTTGTTGTTAAGAAGCACAGCGAAGTAAAGGACTCCAGGAGGAACAATGATGTGAATGAGTCTAAAAGTGGAAAAGTAGTTGGGAAAATTTCATTTATTGATCTTGCTGGCAGTGAACGAGGCGCAGACACCACTGACAATGACCGGCAAACAAGGTACCCTTTATCTGAACCATACCCTTCATCTCTTCTTTTGCTCTAACTTCAAGTTCATTACTCTGGTTTCTGTTAATTACTGACTCTACTCCATTGCTTGAGTTTTTAAGAATCCATTTATTATTTCATGTCAATCAAATATGATTTGTTGATCAGCAACATCAAGGCCTGTTTATGCTGCATGACTAGTGTGCCAATAGGGTGGGTTTCCTCAGATTTTTTTCAAAGATCTTCCCATTCTTCCTGCACCTCTGTCAGGCAGTGTTTAACTATTCAATGGATTTTGGTTTTGTGATGAAGACTGGTAATGCTATCTTTTGCAATCTGGTTGCCTCTTTGGCATTGCATGGTTAATTGGGGCCATCAATCAGCTGAGTATCCCATACACATGTTTAGAATTCATTAAGCTGGTGGTGGGCGAGCTAATTTTCTTCTAATTAAGGTGTTGGATTTTAGCTGTATTATCTAGGTTTTTTTTAGGAGAGTCAGGTCTTGTTATGTTTTTGGTATCTTGATTCATCACATTACGTTTGCTGTGGGGCTAATTTAAAGATTCAGTAAGAGATCCACACTAAGACTTCTCTAAAGCTTTTGTGTTTTTTCCTGGTTCCTGGCACCTAAACTAGCAATGCCAGTCTTGTACTGATGGGATTCATTCTCCATATGCTACATAAAACAGCATAAACTAGATTGGCATTATCATCTTGCCTGATGTCCATCCTCATGACCACTGATGATGGATATGTTATACTCGTTGCAAAAAAATTTCTTGTCTGATGTGTTAGTTCAACAATCACTATGGCTTTGGATTGTTGTTGGGAAGGCATTTTTGCACTTCCTGATGCTCCATATGGTTTTTTGCAGGATTGAAGGTGCAGAAATCAACAAGAGCCTTTTGGCTCTCAAGGAGTGCATTCGTGCTCTGGATAATGACCAGATCCATATACCATTCAGAGGGAGCAAGCTCACAGAAGTACTCCGTGATTCTTTTGTGGCTACTCTAGGACAGTTATGATCTCTTGCATATCCCCAAAAGAATATAAGTGGTTGTTGTTTTAAATTTTTCTTCCATGGAGACAGAATAACTTAATGTGTTAATTAAATATAAGTGAATGTGTTGTTGTTTTAAATATTTTAGAATTTATGTGCTTGGATGTTTTGTTTTAAATATTTTAGAATTTATGTTGTTGGAATTTATGTGGTAGGATGTTTTGTTTTGTTTTAAATATTTTAGAATTTATGTTGTTGGAATTTATGTGGTTGGATGTTTTGTTTTAAATATTTTATAATTTATATTTGGTTTGTATTTTGGATATTGAATTAAATTTATGTTGTTGGTATATAATTTAAATTTGATTTAAGTAAGTGTTGTATTGTAATTAGTTATGTGTTTTTTTTTTATATAGGTGTTTTTAGATTAATCCGGGTTAATCCAGGTCAACCCACCTGACCCGTAATCCAAAAGATCGACCGAGTCAATGACCGGGTTGATTTCAAAACTATTAGCAGTGTCAGAATCCCAGACACTTTACTGATGAAGTCCTTTCAGGCTCCATTACATCGATCATCGTTAATTCTGATGTTCAGCCCATCAATTCCTACCACTGCCTTCATAATTTGGTTCTGTTTCCTGAATATTAAGTATCCAATGACTTTGTATGGTTACTCTATTAATTAAGGGGTGGGTTGTTATAAGTTACGTCAATGGTTATCGTGAATCTGAAAATATAAAATAATATTTTAATTTAAAAATTTAAATGGTTAGGTGAAGTTAAAGATATAATTTATATTATTTTTTAATATAATATAATATGTAAAACATAACTCAAAAATAAATTTATTTTATTTGTGGGGCTCGAGCGATAATAAATAAGCGCTGATATATAGCAAAAATTATTCAGGCTGTCCATCTCTTGTTAAGAAAACAAGAATGGAGCTAGAGAAAGGAGAGGCATTGGAGCCAGTGAGCCCTACTGGACAGTACTTCAACAGCCCAGCTCTATGCATCTCCATTCTCACGGCCTTTCAGGTAGAAGTTCCCAAGGATTACTCAAAATCTATTTAAAAATAATATAAATTATTATTAAAAAATTTCATTTAATAATTACTTAAAATATAATTTTTATAACCCATTAAATTAAATTAAATTATATAAATTATACACTAAAATCTTACTTATCAGTTTAAATTATTGAATTGAATTGGTTATTTAGATATTGTAATTGATTAATTAGGTGTTCATTAATTTAGAATTAATTATAATTTTATAGGGTGATCTTTTAATACGTGGTTAGAATATTTTCATTGAGATTTTTCTAATAATAACTAGTATGTCAAAAATATATCATTAGTATATCCTCGATAACCTATTATTTTTTTTGTCTCTTTCTCTCAACACATCATCTTCTTTTTTTTTACATTAAATCCTGATTTTTATAAAATTCTGAGTTGATTTTTGTTAAGATTAATTAATTTTTAAAATATATGGTTTAACATAACTAATTAACCCTTATTAAAAATAACAATTGTATATAAAATTAATATTTAGAAATATGATTACATTCAAATTACGCTTGTTGTAAATATTTTTTTCAATTTAGATGATTCTCTCAAAACTTTTATGAAATTGTGTCGTTTTTTTTTTATTAAAAAAAGTCATTAATTCAATGAGAAAAGTGTTGCTATCATTTGACTGCATTGTTTAGCGTGTTAGAATAATACACGTCTCCGGCCGACAAAGGCGACGATGGTATTGATGAGGCCTTCAGAATTGTCCTTGAGCTTGTAGTCATGGTGCCAGAACTCCTTTCCCATAGGACCTTAAATTTATGTGGTGCCAAAAAGGAGAGGACCTTAAATTTAAGAGTCAATGCATGAACAGAGAGGGTAGGTGATTGAGATGGTGTTTAGCTAATCTGGTGCGGTTATATTTAGAAAAAAACAATAAAATATATGTTTGGTTAACTTTAAAATATAGTTTATTTTTACGTGGATCTCATTAAAAACTGCGGTTCAATTATAAAAAGTGAAAAGCAATTATTTTTTGCTTTTCATGCGTTTCTCCTCTCTCTTATCACCGACAATTTACAATTGCTTCTTTTTATTTTCCCAACTTCTCTCAATTACTTTCCCAACTTCTCTCTGTCTCTCATCAATTTGCAATTACTTTCTCAACTTCTCTTTGTCCCAATTAACCTAATTTCCCAACAGTCACAACAAACCCAAAATTTCACAGAAGGTTGTTATAGATCAATGTTACGCCCAGTTTCAACCTTCGGTTCCTTACCTCTTTCTCACCACCAAACTTTCCTAGTAACCTCAACCTCCAAAATTACGGTCCTCAACCTCCAAACTTTCTGTTACAGTTATAGATCAATTTGACAAACTAAAAAACCCCAATTTCCTTCCCCAAACTGTTCTCCTCTCTCTTCTCTTGCTATAACCCCATTTCTCTTTTGCCTTAACACCAACGCCAGAGCGCTTCTTCCCCTCTGACCATTCAAACACAAACCGGCACAGACTATCGAAGGAGGATGGAGTTTGAGGTTTGAACAAAACGAGGAGGGAGTGAGTTAAGGGAAAGGAAAGGTGTTTTTCGACAACTTTTTTCTACTGAGAGAAGAGACTTTTTGTTGCTTGTGAGTTTTTTTTTCCATGTATTTTATTTATTATGCAATGAACGTTGAATGAATATCATGTGTTTTTCCAAACCCGATGGATATGTTATGAATAAAAACTTTGTTTAGTGGATGTTATTTATTTATTATGTGTTGTAACCCAAATTTTGATTCACTAAGATTTTCTTGAATGTTATTTTAATTCTATTATTATTCATAAAAATTCAAAAAAAAATTTAAAATTCAAAATATATTTTTCTCGAGTCAACCGCATCTTTCCATAAAAACCGGTTTCACCGAGTCAATATAGGTCAAACCATGTCGATCAGGGTAAAAAATGAGTTTTCATGACGTTTCGGGTCAAAACCGTCACTTTCGGTCAAAACCGTCATTTTCCATAAAAACCGATTTCACCGGGTCAAACCATGTCGACCAGGGTAAAAAATGAGTTTTCATGACGTTTCGGGTCAAAACCATCATTTTTTATAAAAACCGATTTCACCAAGTCAATACAGGTCAAACCATGTCGACCAGGGTAAAAAATGAGTTTTCATGACGTTTCGGGTCAAAATCGTCATTTTCGATCAAAACCATTATTTTTTTTATCAAAACCGAGTCCACCGGGTTAATATGGGTCAAACCATGTCGACCGGGATAAAAAATAAGTTTTTAGACTGTTTCGGGTCAAAACCATTATTTTTTTGTTAAGACCTGGTTCACCGGGTTGATACCCATCAAATGTTTTTTTTTTTGTGTTCCAATATAATTTTTTTGGTAATTAATTTTTTTTTTACGGTTGAAACAAGCTCTTTCTAATACTGATTTAAGTTTTTTAGTTTTACCCATATAAATATTTATTATTATATATAATAAAACAAAATTAATAATTCAAAAATTTATTATGATAGTTGCACCAATGCATTATTTTCCTTTGAATTAAGTGAGCTGTCCCCTGCT
The DNA here is from genome assembly GCA_018804465.1 of Populus tomentosa. Taxonomy (NCBI): domain Eukaryota; kingdom Viridiplantae; phylum Streptophyta; class Magnoliopsida; order Malpighiales; family Salicaceae; genus Populus; species Populus tomentosa. The sequence goes on from CM031981.1 coordinate 12,915,558, forward strand.
CATTGGAAATGGAGAAGAAAAGAAAGGAGTGTACTATTTAATATTTTTTCTAGTTTTTCTTCATGCGAGTAAGATATTGTTTTAAAAAAAACAATTTGAAAAATACCAAAAATATCATAGCCGTTAAATCTAATAGTATTAGTTCTGGACCTTTGATTTAATAGGATACAATAGGGCTTACCACACTAGATTAAAACTCAAATCCATCTCAGCCGTTGAAATAATCTTACATTTGATCCCGTCATGCCACGTCACCCGGTGTACCGATCTTTCGGTGCACCGCGCCACACCAGATCAACGCTCAGCTCATCCGGACCGTTCGATCAACCTTTAGATCCAGCCAATCACAGCCATCCAATCGTTTCATCCGAGATCCAACAGCGCACAGTGTTCAGAGGTACCGGTGTACCATGCAAGCATTCACACCGTAGCGTAATCTCGGACTCTCTCTCTACTTTCGCCGGTGACTCCCTCTCTCTCATCCGGTCCCCACTTTTCGGCCGTCTCCAGCCTCCGCACCACCACATAAAAGTTGCTCCCCTGCTGTAAAGAAAAACCCCAGCAGTTTTTATCGTTTTCACCGCCTTATCTGGCCGGAAAAAGGCCGCGATCTTCGTTGGCCACCGAAGCTTCAAGTCGACGATTCTCCCTCGCCAGCCATCAACGACTGTCGAGACCACAACCATCAGAATCCTCGACCTCATATCTACCAGAATCGACCATCGGTTGGCCAGAAATCTAGCCGGAAAAATTCTTCGCCGCTAACAGTAACCGCGTGTGAGCTACACACGCCGCCAGTGGTATTTTTGTAATTTTTCAAGAAATCTGAGGTTATTTTAGTCTTTTACCTATACAGTGGCACTCAGGTAATTTTTTTGAGATTTCTAACATTTTTTTTTATTTTGTATACAAATTTTCTTGCATGTAAAAAAAAAAATAAAACAAAAAAAATAAATATAAAAAAAAGGACGTAGGTCCAACACCCATCTTATCATATTATCGGTCGTGGGTGCAAAGTCCAACTTCTCAAGAATAGTTATACCTATTTTTTAATGATATCAAAATATTTGTTTTTGTAAACAAATATTGTTTGTCAACACGTCTCTTGTTATGGAAAAGGACCGATGTCAAAAAAGTTTAAATACCAAACAAATATGGATTATGTCCAGGATTTTATTTGGTAACTCAGACGTAAATCTCCTTTTTAGGGTTAAACGTCGATATTTTAGATGAGTCTTCTATTTTTAGGGATTGATGTCATTTTTAACTTGTCTCTTATTTTTAGGAACCGACGTTAACCATTTAACAAAATTACAAATAGCTTAAAATATAATATCATTTGAAACAAATAAAAAAAACACACAAGTAAGGGTAACCTTTCTCTTAAAAGGATGTTTTAAGGGTGGTGTCTACATTCCCTTAATCATAACTAATCAAGTACCTCAATCTTTGGGACCAGTGTCTAATTTGGGATTTCTAATTCCCTCATATTACTAGATAGCGACTCTAATAAAATCTTCATTTTCCTAATTAAAAAAAAAATCTTTTTGTTAAATAAACAAAAAAGAGGAGCTGTCGCCCGACGTCGTGTATCGACAACTTGCGATTTGATTGGAATTTGTTCTTTTTATCTTATTTCTGCGAAATGACTGTGCAATGAATCACGACCACAAATCCGTTTAATTTTTATTGTTTCTTTATTATTATCTTTTAGAACTTTTTATCTAGGTGCAGTTTTTTTAAATATAATATGACGATATTACAATTACAAAATATACTAAAAATTTTAGGTAAAACATAATAATTTATAGTAACTGGATTTTTTATTTCATTTTTATCATCCTTTACGTTAGCCAGCAGATTAGTTTTTATCATCCTTTATTTTTCGCAAAAATTCCCATGTAATGCTGAACTTTAGATTTAGAGCCCATTTGGCTACGAGGTAAAGGTTGCGTTTCTGAAGAAACGCAATGACTGAGTGTTTGGTTAAATAAAAAAAGTTGTTTACTGTGCGTGGGTCCCTCAATTTATTGTGTTCTGGGCGCAGGAAAATGAAAAGCAACAAATTGCTACTTTTTGCATGGCAGCTCCACTGTTCAGTGAACAGTGGAGCATGCCTCCACTGTTCGCTAAACAAGTATTTTTTTTTTTTTACCAATATAGTTAATTGATTTCACTCGTGCTATTCACGTGAACAATATTTTTTTTTGTTTTTTTTTAAAAATTAGTTTAAGGTGAATTAAATTTACTCGTAGTGTAATCTTAATTTTATTCTTGATAATATTTTATCTAATTTTATAGTTCTTGTCGGATGAATTTTGTACGTAATGGAATTGTAGATAATTTTTTGTTAAAGTAATTTTTTTAAGTGTGATTTATTTCATTATGTAATAGCAATAGTTAAATCCATAAAATTTAAATTAAAAACCATCAATATTAATATATATTTTTTAAAATTATTTTATAACCTCAATTTCAAAAGCATTCTTAACCAAACATATTAAAACTACTTTTTCTTCAACCTCAATTTTAACCACAGTTTTAACCTAACATCTATTTTTTCAAACCAACCTCAACTAAAAGTACTTTTTACAAAACAACTTTTTTCAAACCACAACCACAACAGCTACCGCAATACCAAACACACTCTTACAGTAACTTTTTAAAGCTATTTTGAACATAAATATTTTGATTTTTACCATGCAGCACAAATGTTTCGATTACAACTTTAGATTTACTGCTCACAGTCCATGCAAGTTACAAACATACATGCATACTTATCTCATTGCTAGGAAAAACCACTGCAAAGTCCTTTATTTTCCATTCATGGAATAAACTAAAAAATACATTCTGTCTCTTCGGAACTACTTTCAAAAATTGTTCTGGAATTATCTTTATGGTACTAGCCACCGTTTTTGGAATCCATCCATTGCAAATTGAAAGAACTATTAACACTGCAATTGTTGAATTGATCTACAAATTTCATTGTTGTTGTTGTTTGTGTTTTATTTACTGTGCATGCGTCAAATTTTTTGAATTTATAGCAAATTTCATTACTTCTTCTGCTTGTCTTCTGCTTTGCATGTGTTTTTAAATTTTTTATACTTGAAAACCTGCATGTCTGTGATGCTTCTGCGTACTGTGTTACCCATGTCAATTTTGTAGTAATTGTAGCTCAAAATCTAATTTATCTTCTGGGTCTCCATTGTGTATCTGTTTGGAGGACAAAGCTGCAGAACTGCGCTAGTATGGACACCTAAAGAGATAGACTGAGGTAAGTTCTTGCCTTATCTCCATCTTTATTTTCTTTTTTTAGATGAAAAATTGCATGTCTGTGTACCTGCATGATCAATTACCGTGTGTTCTGTAATTGACAAATTTCATAGTTGTTGTTAATTGTTTTCCGTTTACTGTGCCTTCATCAATTGTTTTGAATTTAGCAAAATTTAATTGCTTCTATATACTACTTGTCTGTTGTTCTTTGTTTATGTACTTTAGCAAATATATTATGTTCTATTTGTTTTTTCCCTTTGTTTTTGTCTTCCAAACAGCATGATGGCAATGAAGTGTTGCTTGATAATTCAAATATTATATCATGGCTGAAACTGAGTTTTCTGGATAGTTGAAAATTAATGGGTTGCAATTAGATTTCATTACAAATTAACGTGAACATTCCCATTCAAATACATGCATGGTTAATGTTTGTTGCTAACCAGACAGCTTTTGTAAAAATGTTGAACATTGAGTGTTTTATTATTGTTTTAGTCCACGGTTTATGTATGTGCCACAATTTATTTGATATCATTTATTGATTTCAAACTTTTGTTAAATGTGTTAAAAGATATCATGGAAGGTCTTGAATCTTTTGATAAAGCTGCTTGGACAAAGGACATGTTGCATATATTTTGTGATATATGCATTAAGGCAATTGATATGGGAATGAGACCTAATACTCATTTCAATAAAATGGGGTGGAAATTTCTTATAACATCATTCAAAGAACAAATTGGGCATGCATTCACTAAAACACAATTGAAAAACAAATGGGATGGATACAAAAAGGATTGGAGGATATGGAATAAGCTGGTTTCTGAAACTGGTGTTGACTGGAATAGTGAATTAGGCACAATTACAGCTAGCGATGAGTGGTGGAAACAAAAAATTCAGGTACATTCCTTGTCATCCTAACAATTTCTTTTATTATTGTCAAATTCCAGCCCTAAAATTTTACTAGTCTTGATCCTTCATTACTTGAATTTTACTTTAATTTATATGCAAGAAATTAGAGGAGCCAAAAAATTCAGACATGTCGGTATTGAGCCGTCTTTGAAGAATAAATTTGACCGAATGTATTCCAACATTGTTGCAACTGGAGCGTTTGCATGGGCTCCTTCATCTGGTGTACCTGCGGGCAGTGGTGTTGATCCTGATACAAGCAATGCTGACATTGCTGATGATGGTTTGAAAGAGGGCAGCGGTGATTCGGAGGAAGATGTGATTCCAGATTTCCAGACTGACATGGCTCGAATGGTTAGAGGGATAAATATATCTAGCAGCAGCAATACAAAAAGCGGCGACAAAAGATAAGAACGAGATCATTATGATGTGCGTTGTAGAAAGAAGAAAACATCTGGAATTGGTGTTCAGCTGCTGACAAGGTGCAATCATCTACTTGAGAGTATGTCGACTAAGAGTGATTCGATGTCTGTTAATATGGATCGCGAAGGCTGTAGTATTCCCGAGGTGATGGCTGAGCTGCACTCAATTCCTGGAGTTTCAATTGACGATGAGTTCCATGACTTTGCTACGGAGTATTTGAGTTTAAAAAGGAAAAGAGAAATGTGGGTTAGTATGGGTGATAAGGAGTAGAAGTTGAGATGACTGCAATGAATGTATGCACGCACTAAACGTGCTTAGCTGACATGGTATTATTATATTTTCTTAACCGTTAATATATTAACTATGTTCACTTGCTTAATGTATTTATATAAGTTTGTTTTATTGTTGCAGAATAATAGGATGCTGGTTTTTAAAAAAAGTTTTTTCCAATTGTTGAAGTTTAACCCAAGGACATGGTATTATTACATTTTCTTAACCGTTAATATATTAACTATGTTCACTTGCTTAATGTATTTATATAAGTTTGTTTTATTGTTGCAGAATAATGGGATGCTGGTTTTTAAAAAGAGTTTTTTCCAATTGTTGAAGTTTAACCCAAGTCATTGTATTCTTCCACATTTCGTGTTGAGATATATAAAAGTTTCCATTTGCGGTAATTTGTTTATTATTGTATTTATATTAAACTGCTTTTTGGGAGCTAATATACTTGCATGAGGATATTGTTGGTTTTTAATGTTGTATTTTATCAATGTATTAAATCTATCACTTCTGTATTTTATCATTTGCGGTAAGATGAATTTTTGTATAATTAGGTAGTTTAATTAAGTTGTTCAAAGGAGTATGAAATATGTTATAAATGTTTATGAGTACTAAATATTTTTGTGGCCTGTAGAATTGTGTCGGTGCAATTGATGGAACACATGTTCGTGCTTGCATACCATCTGCAAATCAAATTCCATTTATTAGAAGAAAAGGTGTACCAACACAAAATGTCATGGCCGCATGTAGTTTCGACATGCAATTCATGTTCGTGTGGGCAGGATGGGAAGGCAATGCACACAATATACGTATTTTTCTTGAGGCTATTGACAATAGCAATATCCAAAACTTCCAGAAGGTTGTGATTTTGACTAAATTGAAGATTTGGTAATTGAAGGAATATAATTTTTTTTTTTGAAGTTTTGTTTAAAATTACAATGTTATTTTTTTCAGGAAAATACTATTTGGTTAATGTTGGATATCCAAACGAGTATGAATATTTGGGTCCCTACAAAGGCGAGAGGTATCACTTCCAAGAATTTAGACGTCGTGGACAACCAAGTGGTCAGAAAAAAGTGTTTAATCGTGCACACTCGTCACTACGTAACGTAATCGAATGTTCTTTTAAGGTATGGAAACAGAGGTGGAAAATTTTGCAAAACATGTCTGCTTATCCATACAAAACACAAGTTGAGATTGTAGTTGCATCAATGGCACTACATAATTATATTAGAAAGAGATCGCAAGATGATGCAGTTTTTTTTTAGTATGATCGCAACCCCAATTTAATTCCAGATGACTTTTTACCTGATATTGTTCAGGCTTCAGCCGTTCAAGGCTCATAGAGGCCTTCACGTATGGATTTTGTACGCAATGAAATTGCAAATAGTTTGATGAAACAATAAAGGAGTACATTCATGTATAAGGATTTTTTATTTTGTTATGTAATCATAATTACAAAACACCTTTGTTTTGGAGTTATATACATGTGTCTATATATGTCATTTTAATTAATTCAAAACAAATATAAAACACAAACCATATTACGTGTTTGGGAGTGTGGTTGCTGTTGCTTTTCAAAGTGCTTTTTACTCAAAAAAGCATGTCAATAATATTTTTTTATTTTTTAAAAATTATTTTTGAGATCAGCACATCAAAATGATTTGAAAACATAAAAAACATACTCATTCAAAGAAAAAAAATTAAATTTTTTGAAAAGTGTTTTTTGAACCACAGTTTTACCAAACACAAAACTATTTTTTTTTCTACCACAAATTCAACCATAAATTTTTAACCGAACACAAGAAACTGTTTTTTTTTAAAACCACAACTTCAACCACAGTTTTAACCAAACACCAATTTTTTTTGAAATTAACCTCATAAAAAGTACTTTTTATTAAACTATTTTTTTCAAACCGCAACCACGAAAGCTACCACAATACCAAACACGCCCTAATAAGGTTGCAATTATTTTGCTTAAAATATTTTACATATAAAAAATTTTATTTAAAAATATTTATTCTTAAAATATTTTTTAATAGTAACCGTAAAGGAAATAATGGTGGTGATGTAATAATGATGATGGTGGAAAAAAAAATAATGATAATGAAAGGAAAGATGACGGTTTTATGGTGAGATAAAATTGGTGGTTGAAATAGTTGAATGATATTGTAAATGAATTATTATTCATAGAATATTTTACTAAATTTCATGAATTAAAAGTATTTTTAGGAAATGAACTAGATTTGAATATTGACTGTAATATATTTTTTATTAATTAATTTTTATGTAAAATATTTTATGAAAAAAAATACAGGAAATATTTTACACAAAACAAACCAACCCTAATTATTGTAAATCTCAATTTCATTTCAGAAAGTAATTGATTCCATTTACAATCCAATACATAAAATTTTAGATTATCAATCTATGGTTAACATCAATATTATATTAGCTCAATACTATATAGATAGCTAAGACACTTCAATAAAAGCAACAGCTCAAATTTGACAGCAATATTAAAGTGGTTTTAGAACCGGTTTGTTTTTATGATTCAAAAATATTTTAAAAAAAATTTAAATTTTTTTTATTTGCTTCAAATTAATATGTTTTTGGCATTATTAGATCATTTTCATGCGCTAATATTAAAAATAATTTTTAAAAAATAAAAAAATATTATTTTGATATATTTCTGAGTAAAAAATACTTTGAAAAACAATCACAAACACACCCTAAACAAGCTCTAGTAAAATTGTAGAAAAATCCAGCAAAATTAAACCAGAAGGGCAGATTATCCTCAGCACTGTTTAAAGTAGAGTTTTTAACACTTGCATGCCTCGATTGTTAATTTTTAGCTATTAAAGGACATGCTAACGGGGGTTCCTTTCCAATTATAAAGATGCCATGGATACGTGATCAGTACATGAATGGGATCTACACATCTTTGAATATTAGTCCTTTTGCTCTGTTAGAAACTACACATCTGCCACGTATCTAAAGTTTTTCCTTTTCTTTTCTTTGTTACAAAATTAAAGTGTTTTCAATATGTTCTTGAAATAGGTGGTGATGAAAGAGGAGGTTTGGTGATGAGAATATCATGGCAAGATATGGTCATGGTGACAATGAAAGAAAATGTTATAGCGGAGGAGGAAATGTAATAAGGACATAATATATATATCGTAAAAAATTGAGAGTTAGTATTTAATAATTAGAGAAAACTTGAAATTTTAAAGATAAATATTGGTTTTAGAAAATTTAGTAAGTGATTCATTAATTATATTTAAAGAAAAAACGATGCCATTCATATAACATCCTTTCTTATAAAAAATTATTATTATTATGTGTTTTTTTAATTATTTTTTTATTGCCCTTGATAGTTTTACTTTTACTAGTTTTCGTGTAACATGCTTCATAGGAAATAAATATTAAAAAAAAAAAAATTTAAAAACAAATACTTAAAAATCTAAAAAAATATTTTCCACAGAACAAACAAACCTTATAAAAAACAACTTTATCAATAAGTAAAATAAAAAATAAAGCTTTTAATTTATTCAACACTCAAAATTAATGTTTTTATATCATCTATATGTAAACTAGATACTCATCTGAAGAGATAGATTTAAGATATTTTTATATCACAATCTTTTTTTATGTTAAAACTTGATATTATAAAATCCTATTGATAAATTCACTTCTAAATTGTTCCAATATATAAAACAAATATAAATATTTGCATCGATTTGAATTCTAATAGCATGTTTAAGATTGTGGTAGAGATTATTGCTTTTCAAAATATTTTTTTGTTTGAAAATATATTAAAATAATATTTTTTAAAAAATTTATTTTTAATATCAACACATCAAAAGGTTTTAAAAATATAAAAAAAAATAATCTAAAATAAAAAAATATATCTTTTAAAAACACAGTTAACCCACGAAAATAAATTAACATGCTTGTTGCTGGTTTTAGTGAGTACATACATGTGATAAGATAACAATCAATCACAACTGGCAATAAAAATATGACAGCAAGATTTCTGTGATTGATCACAACAATAAAAGGATTCTTGTAATCCTATAATTCTACAATTACTTGTAATATAGCAACAATCACTCATGTGATATATATATATATATATATATATATATATATATATATATATATATGTTGTAACCCATTTTTGGGTCCCCATGAAAAATAAAATAAATAGTCAAAAGATGTTAGAAAAATAACAGGAGACAGAAGCGCTCAAAAAAACAGTCAGAAAATTGATCAAGGAATTTAAAAATACAAGGATTGAATTTTTGACAGTATATTCTTGAAGGATGAAAGCCCTATTGAGAAGGAAAATTTGAATTTTGAGGAGAAAAGCCCAAATTTGGATGTTTATGGACTTAATTGGATTTTTATTGGAATTTATAGAAGATTTGATTGCAAGAAAAATTGATTTTTAAGTCAATTTGAGCTTTAATTAGAAGAAATTTAAGTTCTGGGGCCAAAATATATTTTTTAGGAATTTATTAGGTCAAATCAGGGGCTTAATTGCATAAATATTGAAGTTTAATGGCCAATTAGGGACTTAATTGTGAAAATCTGAAACCAGGGACCAATTTGGAGAAGGCGCAAAGATAGAGGGGGCTGTTTGGAATTGATTCAGGGGCTTAATTGAAGAAATTGAAAGTTTATTGATCAATTAGGGGCTTAATTGTGAAAATCAGAGGCCAAGGACCAAAGTGAAAAACACGGCCAACTATAGGGGTAGGGACCGAATTTGGCAGGGACGCAATTGAATTTTATTCTTAAAATCAGGACTCGATTGAAGGACTTAATAGAACAAATGATAAATTAAGGACTGATTCAAAAATAAATGTTCTGGTGCCTTTTTTTTAAAAAATGAAACGGCGTGTTTTCTCCAAAACGACGCCGTTTCATATATATATATATATATAAAAAGAGAAGATCGAACGGTGCCGTTTTGAACGGCACTGTTCCCCTTTCTTCTTCCCCCCAAACATACAGCGGGGAAGAAGGAAAAGTTTGCATTGTTTAATTCTTTGCACGTCCCTCTTGCCCACCAACCAACCAAGGCCGCACGCCGGTGGGCCACCGACAGAAGGCACTGGCCGACCACCCGCCGCGCTGCCGAAGTCGAGGGAGGCCCGCCTGGACAGCCGCTCCCCGACCTGCTTCTTGGCTCCACGGTGAAGCCACGCCCACTGGCTCTATAAATAGAGAACCGAAAGAGAGAACAAAGGACGGGAAAAAAAAAACAAAAGAGAACCCAAAGAAAACTAAGAAAACCGAAGAGAGAGAGGAAGAGAGAGAAACACCATAACAGAGGAGAGAGTGACCGGAAAACCCAAGAAAGCCGAGAGCAAAGGGAAGGTTTGAAGCCGGGAGGGAATTTAGGAAACCAAAACCAAGCCAACGAGCCAAGAGGACGTCGCCGGGCCATTTGGAATTTGCCGTGAGGAGCCGCCGTTCGTGAGCTAGGACATTGCCACCACCTCCACCGCAGCCCCGCCGGCAAACCACCATCTCCGCTGCGCCAGGTACGCTCTCTCCCCTGCACATTTTTTTTCTTGTAAGTTTCGTCTCCTGCATGCAGAATCGTTCTGCATACAGGGGACGGGGGGGAAATAATTCCCCCCGTTCTGTCTTCTCTTCTGGGCCAGACGGTTTCTGGCCCAGAAACATGTATATGGGCCAGAAGGATTCTGGCCCAACCCGGCGGTCTGGGCCGGGTCTGGCCCAGACCAAGTTAGGACTTTTCTTGGGCCGAAATCGGCCCAGTCCCTTTTGGGTCGAGTCCGGCCCAACGACTTGTGGGGCTGAGTCCGACCCAGTTAGTTGGGCCGGCCCAGCCCCCTTAATATATTAATATATTATAATTATATTATATTATATTATGTGTGTGTATATATATATATATATATGTTTTTTTTTGTTTTATAGGGGTTTGTATTTTTATACTGTGGAGATACAGATTCAGTATTTAAAATACCCGATTTTCATCAAGACATCCAAGATTTTCAAAGATAAATTTTTATTTTTTTTTGCTTTCAAAAAAATTTCTAAAAAATTCCTTAAAAATATTGTTGATTTTTCCGCATATTTTTTTTAAAAATGACTTAATATTGGTTTGTATTTTTTATGCTGTGGAGATACAAATTCAGTATTAAAATACCCGATTTCGTCAAAAAAAAATGTTTTCTTGCGTGTTGCATACGGTCAATACTCTAACATGTTTTGAATGTTCTTTTTATATATAAAAAAAAACATTGGAAGCTATGAAAGTGTGTTTTCGCATAGATTTCTTAAACACAAACTATTTTCTTGCATTTCTGGATTTTACAACATGTTTGTAAAACTCCAAAGGGTATTGGCCAATATTCCAAAAACTATAAAAAATTTTATTTTGGGGGGAATTCATCTATTATTCACCGCTAATGTTTGGATAAAGAAATCCTTAAAGAACGAATATCCAAAATATTAGTGGGAATAATAAATCCGCACACATCTTTGAAAGAAGCCTTGATTATAATCGAGGACATTTTAAAATTTTAAATTTTTTTTTCCTTCACGGTTTACGAGTCGTGAATGTATGAAGTACTAAGGCAAGATTTTTTTTTTGTTTTTTAAGCGTTTGTGAATTTTCTTAGATTTCTAATTTGTTCCTCCTCCTTGCGATTTACGAGTCGCAAACTCTTGAAACATTAAGGGAAAAATAAGCTTTCAAAGCACATGGAATCTCCTTAGATTTCTACCAAAAATAAATTGAGGGGACTAGAAAACACCAACACCATAGATTATAGGGCAAACCAAACACCAAGCAGCTTACCTTAGGTAGGGCGTACTAGGGGTGCTAATACCTTCCCTTTACGCAACCAGTCCCTTACTTTAGAATCTCTGAAAGACCAGTTAGGGTTCCTAGTGACCAAAATACTAGGTGGCGACTCCAAAGAACCAAATCATACAAAAACAAAAAGAAAAATCACCAGTCAAACCCGCAATGGGATTGGATTTTTTTTTTGGGTGCGACAGAATGGCGACTCCACTAGGGATGCTTGGACTAAGCTTGATTTGTTTGTTTGTTTATGCTATGTGTTATTGGTTTTTGTTTTCTTATGATGCTTTGTTTAAAAGCTTTAGCATATATCTTTACATTCTATCATACATGGCATAGTCATGCATCACTTTATTATTATTATTATGTTTTGGAGGGCACACACATGTAACTTTAAGATTAAGTGGGGGACTAGCAGCTTGCCTTATGACTTGAGTTAAGGTTTAAGTTTGTGTAAACCCCAACTCTTTGCTGAGTGTTTAGACTGATTGTGATTGGTACACGTACCATCCCACTATCTGCTAGACCTCCATATCGCATTTACGAAGGTGATCACTGGAACAGCAAGAGACCCTCTTTTAGAGACCTAGTAGTAAACCTACCCTATGTCTCACGTAGAGGAACTAGAACCTATCCTTAGGGTGTATGTTCCAATATATCTTTTGCATCAAAACAAGTTTAAACCCCATGCATTTTGAATTACAGGACTTGTGAATGAAATGGCCATCATCACTAAATCTTCCATCGTAGAGTATGGAAAAAATTCTGAACTGTCACAATTGACTGAAGGAGACTGCCTTAGAAGCGATGATAAGAAGATGTCACCAATCAAGAACCTAAATTGCATATTGAATGAGGTGAACAAATTAACGACTCATTTTCAGAATGTGGATAAAGATGCATTTTTTAGGAAATACGGACGTTTGATGGAAATTGCAAAGGTAAAAGTTTTAAGCCCAGCTGTGCGAGCTTTAGTTCATTTTTGGGATCCAGACTACCGATGTTTTTCCTTTGGAAGCATAGACTTGTGCCCCACAGTTGAGGAATATGGATTGTTGACCGAGTTTCCCAATGACCTGTATCAGATTTATTCTCCTTTAAGATCTTCCCTGAACTGTCAAAACTGCTCAGAATCTCCAACTTGGAAAAGTTTCTGGAAAAGAATGGTACCGGTTTGAAATGGAGGATGCTAGAATTGGAAAAGAAGTCAGAAAAAGAGAGATTGATTGCCCTAGGTATATTTGGCCTTGTATTGTTCCTAAGTCAGATTGGTTTAGTGAGTTTGGAGGCCGCTGTTGCTTACGTGGAGTATGAGAATACACAAATCAATCCAGTGGCTGCTATTTTAGCCGAAACAATTTTGACACTTAACCATTGTAGGAGGGCCGGAAAAGGAGTAATGAGATGCTGCACGCAATTGTTGTATATTTGGATGGTTAGCCATATCGAGACAAAGAAACCTGTCTTCAATAATTTTTGGTGGTTCACCCAAAAACCCCTAAAGTTAGTAGAAGAAGAAGAATAGGGAGATCTAGACAACCAGGGTTGGGTTGATAAATTAGAAGGTTTACCTAATAGCAATTTTAAGTGGAGGGCCCCATGGGTAACGACAGTAAAGGTCCTAATGAGTTGTGGACAAAGGCGTTGGGTACCATTGGTGGGGATTACGGGTTATGTGAGTTATGCTCCTGCCTTAGTGGTAAGACAACTTGGGGGCATGCAGTTCGTTCCCAGGACTATAGGAATCGCTCAATTCTCTGGTTTGTTCAAAGATCCCATGGCAGAAGAGGTTTTGGAGATCATCAAACAAGATTGGAAGCATCTAGTGTTGGTGGAGATAGAAGGGTTGAGAGATCCAAGTGTGAGCGAAGGATATGTAAAATGAAGAGACTCGGCTACTTCAGCCACGCCTTGCGTAGAAGCTAAATCTCCTCAAGCTGTAGCGGAGCCTATTAAGAGAAAAAGGGTGAACATTGAAGATGATTCAGCTGCTTCAGCCATGCCTTGTGTAGAAGTCAAATCCCCTCAAACTGTAGAGGAGCCTATTAAGAGAAAGAGGGTTAGCAGTGAAGAAGAATTGAGAAGACAAGTGGAAAAACAGAGAATAGAGTTGAGCAAGAGCAGAAAAGACAAGGCAATGTTGGAAGAAATGATGCTAAAAGAGGATAAAAGAAGAACATTTCTAGATGAGCAAATACAGTCTAGAGATGCGAAAATAACAAAGCTTGAGTTAAAGTTGGTTGAGGAGAAGATTGCTAGGGAAGGAAGTGAGAAGGAGCTTAAAGGGTTGAGTTTGGATTGGATGCAAAGTTGCTCTGAACTTGAAGCAATGGAGATGGACTTTAGCGATTGCCAAGAAAGTGCAGAATATTACCAAGAAAAATTTGCGCAAGTGCAATTCAAACTAATGGATAGGATTAGGAAGTATGAGGATTTGAATAAGAAATATATGGAGTTGGAAAGCGAAAGGGGAGGATTCGAGGATGTTAAAGCAGAGTTAGCGGTCAAGAAGAATGAGATAAAAGTTATGAGGATAAAGCTTGACAAAGAACGCGAAAAGTCGAAGTATTTAGACGAGAAGCTAGTAGCAATGGAAAAGCACAAAGATCAAATCGACGCCAACAACACTGCTTTGAACAGAACCAACATGTTGCTCATAGAAAAAATGACCAAAACAGATGAGCAAATGGACGAAGCTGCTGCACATGCTTGAATTGTTAGAATCAATGCGCGGAATGTGGGAGGAGACATCATTCGCTATCGCCGAAGCCTAGCTGAAACTGATGCCTTTCTAGGGAAGATTGAGAACCGCAGCTTTGCTTTCTTACCTTTGGCTAAAGAGTTTAGGGAGGAAAGGGATTAGCATGTTGTATTTCTTTTATTTCTAAATGTATTTTTATCCAAGCGTTAATGAAAAGAGCGTTGACCCATCTTCTTATGCAAAAATCTGTCTCTTGGTGAACACTCGAAAGGCAGAACTCCTATCAAAGCAATGTGACAAGAGAATGCTTATAATGTGATGGCTGTTTATTCGTTCACAAAAAGGTTGCATCCATACCCAATGAAACATGCATTTTTCAATCATGCATCCATCACAATCATACAGTTTTCTCATACATCTATGCATGCATCTGCAGATTAAGAAACATAGGTTCCCCTTCTAGAATCCACAACACTCGACAAAGAACAAGAATGGAAAACGAAGAAAGGTCACAACCAGAGGCTCAGTACCAAAGAGAACTTGAAGGAGTTCGGAATGATGTGGCGCACTTAACCAGTATGTTAGAGCAAATATTAAGAGCCAGAGATGGAGAGGGAACGTCTACTCAACCTAATGAAGCACCAGCAGCAACTCAAATTCCTGTCGCACCTATAAACATAGGAGCAAATACAACAACTAAGCAAAGTCCTAATCCTGCTCGGCCCATCCAAATCCCTATTACAATGGATTTAACAAACAAAGATCCACATGACTTTAAATTCTCTAATCATGAAGGAGATGATAAGTGGACTGCACTAGAAGAGAGGCTAAGGGCAATTGAAGGAAATGATTTGTTTGACCCAATTAGGGCCGCTGAAGTATGTTTAGTGCCTAACATTGTTATTCCAAAGAAGTTCAGAGTGCCAGAGTTTGTTAAGTCTACTGGGATGGAATGCCCAAAGACCCATCTCTGCTCCTACTATAACAAAATGGCAGAGGTTATCCACGACGATAAAATGTTAATTTACTTCTTCCAGGATAGCCTGACCGGATCGGCCCTCAGTTGGTATATGAGGTTAGACAACATTAGGATCAAGAAGTGGACGGACCTGGCAGATGCTTTCTTAAAGCAATACAAGTTTAATCTTGAGATTGCTCCTGATAGGACCAGTCTAATTACCATGGAGAAAGGAACTCAAGAGTCTGTGAGGGTTTATGCTCAAAGGTGGCGTGACCAAGCTATCAATGTACAACCTCCGCTAATAGAGACAGAAATGGTGACGTTGTTTGCTAATACCTTTAAAGCTCCATACTATGAACACCTTATGGGTAGTTCAGCACAACATTTCTATGATGTTGTGCGGATTGCTGAGAGGATTGAACAAGGAATCCGAAGTGGGAGAATTGCAGAACCTATAGAGCAGAGAGGTTTCATTGGAAAGAAGAAAGAAAATGAGGTGAATAACCTAGAAAGGAGAAGCAAAAACTACCAAATACCTACCACCCGAGTCACTAGTATTAACTTTACCAAACCTCCCATTCCAAACCAACCCAATCAAATAAAATTCCCAGCAAATAACCACAGCAATTACCAAAGAAAGGATAACCAACCATCAGAAGAACAACTACCTCCTTTACCAATAACCTTAAAAGAGTTGTATGCCAAGCTGTTGAGTATTGGGCAGATAGCTCCCCTACCAATACCACCTATGCAACCACCTTTCCCTACCTGGTACAACCCCGAGGTGACTTGTGAATACCATGCTGGTCACGCGGGCCATAGCATTGAGTCTTGCTTTGCTTTTAAAAGAAAGGTGTTGCAACTAATCAAAGTGGGATGGGTCACTTTCGAGGATTCGTCTAATAAGAATTCAAACCCTTTACCTAAACATGTTGATAGTAGGGGAGGAGTGAATACCATGGAAATTGGTAGCAAAAAGAGGGTGTTGAAAGTGACCATGACCAAGCTATACTTGATGTTGGTGCAGTCTGGACATTTGGAAGAATCGACTGAGTACTGCACAGGGGAAAGTAACTTTTGCCCTTTCCATAAAAAGAAAGGGCATCACATTGATGAATGCATTGAATTTCATCAAAAGGTTGCAAGAATGCTAACTCTAGGAGAGTTAAGGATTGAGGCCGTAAGTGACAATGAAGAGGTAGAGATGATAGAGAATCAAGAGAAATGTAGAATCCAATCAACAACTAATGGTCGCTCAAAATTAGTATTAATTAGGCCCTCATATGCAAGCAAAGTAGACTATGGAGTGATGCCTGGAGATTATGGTTATACCTCGAATATTGAAACTCCTTTGCCGCTGTTCCGAACTGAGATAAATGGGCTAACTCGGAGTGGTCGTTGTTTCACACCTGAAGAACTAGAAAGACAAAGAAAGGCTAAAGGCAAGGAGGTGTTGGACCTCGATAAAGAGTTTGAGGTGAATAAACCTGTGACTGAGGAAGAAACAAATGAGTTCTTGAAATTGATGAAGCATAGTGAGTACTGTATAGTGGATCAGTTGAAGAAGACCCCTGTTAAGATCTCCATCATGTCATTAATACTCAGCTCCGAGCCACATCGTAATGCTTTGCAAAAAGTACTGAATGAGGCCTATGTGCCCCAAGATATTGAGCAAAAGACTATGGAGCATCTAGTAGGGAGGATCCATACTGCCAATTACTTGTATTTCATGGAAGATGAACTTGACGCTGAAGGAACTGGACATAACAAGCCCTTGTATGTCACTGTCCAATGCAAGGATTGTCTCGTCGGTAAGGTTCTCATTGATAACGGCTTGGCCCTTAATGTGTTACCAAGGCATATACTGGATGAAATGCTGATAGATCCCTCACATATGCAACCCAGTGTGATAACGGCGAGAGCGTATGATGGCTCATCAAGGCAAGTGATAGGGTCAATTGAGGTCGAACTAGCTGTGGGACCACAAGTCTTTCTAGTAACCCTTCAAGTGATGGATATCAACCCTTCCTATAGCATGCTGTTAGGAAGACCATGGATATATTCTGCGGGAGCTGTCACCTCTTCGCTACATCAATGTTTAAAGTACATTGCCAACGGTGTCCTGGTTACTGTTAAGGCTGAGGAGACTATATCGATGGTAAGAAATGTGGCGGTTCCATTCATTGAAGCAGAAGATTGTAAGAACGGAAACCTTCATGCATTTGAGATTGTAAATACCGAGTGGGTGCCCGAGAACACTGTGGTGAGGAAGCCAGAAATCTCGGAAGCCACTAAAATGGCCGCTAAAAGCTTTTTGAAAAACAAGATTCCTTTCCCATACGATATGGAGCAAGGAAGGCTTGAATGGATGGGTATAATCAAATTAAAAGCTGCAGAATAGAGGTTTGGGCTTGGATATAAGCCCAAGAAAGAGGATTACAAACGAGCTGCTGGTGCAAGAAGGGAGAAGAGAATGGCTAGGATTGAAGGAAGGAAGCCTGAAGAAGAAAACTTAGTCATCCCTCCAATCAGGATTTCATTTCCAAAGGCCGCATATGTGATACAACCTGATAGGGGACATGGAGACCTCTTTCAGAAGCTTTCTTCAATGAACATAAACACTTTAGAGGAAAATCAAGTCAAGGACATTGCTGAGAAAATTGAATCCGAAAGGAGGGATGAAGAGCTGTCACAATTAACCATCCACACTTTGGAAGAAGACACCGTCAAGACTTTTGTTCGGAAGCTAGCCGAAGGGGAGAAGTTCCAGAATTGGGAGACCCAAGAAGCTCCATTGGTTTTTAAAATGTAATCAACAATGATTGTTGGATTATATTTTTATCTATGTTGTTTGCCTTTTTTTTGTTTTGTTTTTATTCATTGACAATCGAGGCTCAAGATGTCAATTGGATTTTATTTTGTTTGTGAGCCAATCTTTTGTTTTTAATGAGATCATGCATTTTCAAAATTCATCTTGATGTCTTACTATGCATTTACACATCACTTTCCGCTTTCAGGAACCCTGAAAGTGGATCCTCCACAATAACACCTGCACTTTACATTGAGAATGAATGGCCAAAATTTAAAGAATACATAATGGCTGTAGAAGATGAGGAATGGGAGGAGGAAAACATATGAAAATTCATAAAATTAATAGAACAACATGAACAGGCTTGGAGGCCCGCTAAAGAGGAACTTGAAACCATAAATGTAGGCAATGAAGAAATCAAGCGAGAGCTGAAGATAGGGACTTTGATCACCCCTGAAGCAAAGGAAGAGTTGATTGCACTGCTCAAAGATTATGTAGATGTCTTTGCCTGGTCCTACGAGGATATGTCTAGTTTGGATACGGACATTGTAGTACATAGAATACCACTGATGGAAGGATGCAAGCCGATTAAGCAGAAGTTAAGGAGAACTCATCCGGAGATCTTAATAAAAGTAAAGGCGGAAATTGAAAAACAATGGAACGCTGGTTTTTTGGAAGTAGTGAAGTATCCGCAATGGGTGTCAAATATAGTGGTGGTACCCAAAAAGGAAGGTAAAATCAGAGTTTGCGTGGACTTTAGGGACTTAAACCGGGCTAGCCCTAAAGATAATTTCCCTTTACCACACATAGATATGTTAGTTGATAATGCAGCACGCAGCTCCACATATTCCTTCATGGATGGGTTTTCAGGCTACAATCAGATAAGAATGGCGTCAGAGGATAGGGAGAAGACAACCTTTGTAACACCATGGGGAACCTTTTGCTACAAAGTCATGCCATTTGGTTTAAAGAATGTTGGGGCCACTTACCAAAGGGCTATGGTGACTTTGTTTCACAACATGATGCACAAAGAGATTGAAGTATACGTGGATGACATGGTTGCTAAATCTAAAGAGGGAGAGAATCATGTCCAAATATTGAAGAAATTATTTGAAAGATTAAGGAAATATAAGTTGAGGCTTAACCCAGCAAAGTGTTCATTTGGGGTGAAATCCGGTAAGCTGTTGGGGTTTGTGGTGAGTGACAAAGGGATAGAGGTGGATCCTGAAAAAGTAAAAGCTATTCAATCTATGCCACCCCCCAAGACTGAGAAGGAGGTGAGAGGTTTCTTAGGAAGGTTGAATTACATCGCTCGGTTTATATCCCATTTAACCGCGACTTGTGACCCGATCTTTAGTTTGTTGAGGAAGAAGAACCCTGGAATATGGAATGAAGAGTGTGATAAAGCTTTTGAGAAAATCAAGCAGTACTTGCTAAATCCACCTCTGCTTGTTCCTCCCGTACCAGAAAGGCCATTGATTTTATACCTAACAGTAACCGAAACAGCAATGGGATGTGTGCTTGGGCAACATGATGAAACCGGAAGGAAGGAAAGGGCCATTTATTACCTAAGCAAGAAGTTCACGGAATATGAATCTAGGTATACTGTGATTGAGAAGCTGTGTTGCGCACTAGCATGGGCTACAAAGAGATTACGTCAGTATATGTTGTATCACACTACATGGTTAATTTCCAAGTTAGACCCATTAAGGTATATTTGTGAAAAGCCTTATCTATCTAGCCGAATTGCAAGATGGCAAGTTCTTTTGGCTGAGTATGACATAGTATATATGACAAGGAAAGCCGTGAAAGGGAGTGTTATTGCCGATCACCTGGCTGACCATGCTATGGAAGATTATGAGCCATTAAACTTTGACTTTCCCGATGAAGATGTGTTTGCAATCGAGGAAGAGAAATTAGATTGGTGGGTTATGTACTTTGATGGTGCTATAAATGTATGTGGTAACGGAGCAGGTGCAGTAATAATCTCTCCTGATAAGAAGCAGTATCCGGTTTCAGTTAAGCTGCAGTTCGGGTGCACCAATAACACGGCTGAGTATGAAGCTTGCATTCTTGGTTTAGAGGCTGCCTTAGAGATGAACATAAAAAAGATAGATGTGTATGGAGACTCAATGCTGATCATTTGCCAAGTAAAAGGAGAATGGCAAACCAAAGAAGAGAAGTTAAGGCCTTACCAAGAATACCTGTCTAAGCTGGCTAAAGAATTTGAGGAAATAGAGTTCACCCATCTGGGAAGGGAAGGGAACCAGTTTGCAAATGCTTTGGCCACACTAGCATTTATGGCCAAGATAGACTTTGGGCACAAGGTATAGCCAGTACACATCAATATCAGAAATAACCCCGCTCATTGCTGCTCAGTCGAAAGAGAAGTGGATGGAAACCCGTGGTACTATGATATCAAGAATTTCATCCAAAACCAGGCATATCCCATGGGGGCATCCAAAATTGACAAGAAGACCTTGAAAAGGTTGGCAATGGATTTTTATCTTGATGGGGAGATTTTGTATAAGAAATCATCTGACGGGACTTTGTTGAGATGTTTGGATGAATTTGAGGCAAAAAGCATGGTACGGGAAATCCATGAAGGGATCTGCTCAACCCATGCTAGTGGACATGTGATGGCTAGGAAGATACAAAGAGTCGGGTACTTCTGGATGACATTAGAGAAAGATTGCATCGATTATGTCTGAAAATGTCATAAGTGCCAAGTATACAGTGACAAAATCAATGCCCCTCCGGCTCCTCTATTTAGCTTGACATCTCCGTGGCCCTTCGCGATGTAGGGAATTGATGTGATTGGACCTATAAACCCAAAAGCCAGCAATGGTCATAGGTTTATTCTAGTGGCTATTGACTACTTCACAAAATGGATAGAAGCCGGGTCATTTGCTCATGTGACGCAAAAAGTGGTGAAGAAATTTATTGAGAGAGATTTGATATGTCGGTATGGTCCACCAGAAAAGATTATAACTGATAATGCCCAGAATTTCAACGGCAAGATGATAATAGAGCTCTACACTAAATGGAAAATCAAGCATTCTAATTCTTCACCATACAGACCAAAGATGAATGGTACGGTAGAAGCTGCCAATAAAAATGTCAAAAAGATTATTCAGAAGATGGTAATCACCTATAAGGATTGGCATGAGATGTTGCCATTTGCCCTTCATGCATATCGCACCGTAGTTCGAACCTCAACAGGAGTCACCCCGTACATGTTGGTATACGAAATGGAGGCGGTGATGCCTTTAGAAGTGGAGATCCCATCATTAAGAGTGTTGTTAGACTCTAAGCTGGAAGAGGTAGAATGGGCAAAAGTTAGATACGAACAATTGAACCTGATCAGTGAAAAGAGGATAGCCGCAATCTGTCATCATCAACTCTACCAAAGAAGGATGGCTAAATCATATGACAAGAAGGTTCGACCTCGAGGATTCCACGAAGGAGATCTTGTACTAAAAAAAATATTGCCTTTACCTGGAGAAGATCAGAGTAAATGGGCACCTAACTATGAGGGGCCTTATGTGGTGAAGAAAGCATTCTCAAGAGGAGCTTTGTTACTGTCTAGAATGGATGGAGAAGATCTAGTTAGGCCTGTGAATTCTGACTCTGTAAAGAAATACTACACTTGATGTATTTCGTAATTTCCCAGTCAATAAAATAAATTTCGGCCATGAATTCTCTTTGTAAAGAGTCTTTATATATATATATATATATAAAACATATGATCTCAAAGCATTTGAAATCTTTTACTTAAAAGAACATTTTATGGCATGACTAAGAAGATGACTCCATCAATTAGAGAGAACCAAATCAAATCTACTTGACATATAGTTGCACATCACACTAGGGGGCAAAAGGTGCACGAAGTGCACATAAGGGTCCATAGTGAACCCAAGCCAAAAAGGGGCACATAATAAAAACTTATAAAAAAGGCATCTTTTATAAGATTTGCTAATTGCATTAAAAGTTTCAGTTTTCATGAACAAAACCAATTTTTCCTTTTAAAATAATAAAGCATAGAACTCAATGGAGCAAGAAAGGGCCTCATAAGGAACCATAGATCTCTTCACTAAAAGGATATGAAGTATATTTCGGTTCATGAGAAAAGCTTGAAATAAGAGCTCGAAGAGGTTTACGATGAAAAGGGGACCTATGTTTCCAAGATAGGTAACAAAAACATACATGCATATTGACCATAATGCATTGCTTTCAACATTTGTCAGATCGGGGTTTCATCACCATTTCTTGGGTAGTGCGTTTTCTAACCCTACCTCTTTTCGAGTGTGCCGTTTGAGCCCTCATCTCTCGGGTAGTGCGTTTTCTAACCCTACCTCTTTTCGAGTGCGCCGTTGAGCCCTCACTTCTTGGGTATTGTGTTTTCTAACCTTACCTCTTTTCGAGTGCGTTGTTTGAGCCCTCACTTCTCGGGTAGTGCGTTTTCTAAACCCTACCTCATTTCGAGTGCGCCTTTGAGCCCTCACTTCTTGGGTAGTGCGTTTTCTAACCCTACCTCTTTTCGAGTGCGCCGTAGAGCCCTCACTTTTCGGGTAGTGCGTTTGTTTTTAACCCTACCTCATTTCGAGTGCGCCTTTGAGCCTTCACTTCTTGGGTAGTGCGTTTTCTAACCCTACCTCTTTTCGAGTGTGCCATTTGAGCCCTCATCTCTTGGGTAGTGCGTTTTCTAACCCTATCTCATTTCAAGGGCGCCTTTGAGCCCTCACCAATATTTTTCTGGGTAGGTCACCCATTACAACGCGACCATTTTCTCCATGTTTTTTTTACCTGGGTAGGTCACCCATAAGAATGAGGCTATTTTGTCCCCCTGGGTAGGTCACCCAAAGAATGAGACCACTCTTCCTTTTTTCCTTGGGTAGGTCACCCATCACAATGAGACCATTATTTTTTCTGGGTAGGTCACCCATAAGAATGAGACCATTCTCCATCTTTTTTTTACCTGGGTAGGTCACCCATAAGAATGAGGCCATTCCTCCCCCTGGGTAGGTCACCCAAAGAATGAGACCACTATTCCTTTTTTTCTTGGGTAGGTCATCCATCACAATGAGACCATTATTTTTTCTGGGTAGGTCACCCATAAGAATGAGACCATTCTCTATCTTTTTTTTACCTGGGTAGGTCACCCATAAGAATGAGGTCATTCCTCCCCCTGGGTAGGTCACCCAAGGAATGAAACCACTCTTCCTTTTTTTTCCTTGGGTAGGTCACCCATCACAATGAGACCATATTTTTTCTGGGTAGGTCACCCATAAGAATGAGACCATTCTCCATTTTTTTTACCTGGGTAGGTCACCCATAATAATGAGGTCATTCTTCCCCCTGGGTAGGTCACCCAAAGAATGAGACCACTCTTCCTTTTTTTCTTGGGTAGGTCACCCATCACAATGAGACCATTTTTTTTTCTGGGTAGGTCACCCATAAGAATGAGACCACTCTCCATCTTTTTTTTTTACTTGGGTAGGTCACCCATAAGAATGAGGCCATTCCTCCCCCTGGGTAGGTCACCCAAAGAATGAGACCACTCTTTTCCTGTTCCACTCGGGCAGGTCACCCATCATAATGAGACCACACACACATTTTTTTTGTATTGGTTATGGGTAAAGGAATCGCCAGATGGGATTCCAGGTTAAAGGAGATCACCAGATGGGATCTCAGATGGATTTCCATGTTGATCAAACTAAAGTAAGAATTCAGAGGATCGCTGGATAAGGATCTCGAGATGACTAAGTTTTGATCATAGTTTTTGGGCAAAGGAGGATTGTTGTAAAAGACAAAGTTTCAGATCAATTAAGCTTCGACCAGATCAGTTTCGGGAGTTCCGTTTTGGGTTTATCTTTATAACACTTCCTGCGCAAAACCCATGCTCCGTAAGTATTATAAAGAGGGGGCATCTATTGTAACCCATTTTTGGGTCCCCATGAAAAATAAAATAAATAGCCAAAAGAGGTTAGAAAAATAACAGGAGACAGAAGCGCTCAAAAAAACAGTCAGAAAATTGATCAAGGAATTTAAAAATACAAGGATTGAATTTTTGACAGTATATTCTTGAAGGATGAAAGCCCTATTGAGAAGGAAAATCTGAATTTTGAGGAGAAAAGCCTAAATTTGGATGTTTATGGACTTAATTGGATTTTTATTGAAATTTATAGAAGATTTGATTGCAAGAAAAATTGATTTTTAAGTCAATTTGGGCTTTAATTAGAAGAAATTTAAGTTCTGGGGCCAAAATATATTTTTTAGGAATTTATTAGGTCAAATCAGGGACTTAATTGCATAAATATTGAAGTTTAATGGCCAATTAGGGACTTAACTGTGAAAATCCAAAACCAGGGACCAATTTGGAGAAGGTGCAAAGATAGAGGGGGCTGTTTGGAATTGATTCAAGGGCTTAATTGAAAAAATTGGAAGTTTATTGATCAATTAAGGGCTTAATTGTGAAAATCAGAGGCCAAGGACCAAAGTGAAAAACGCGGCCAACTATAGGGGTAGGGACCGAATTTGGCAGGGACGCAATTGAATTTTATTCTTAAAATCAGGACTCGATTGAAGGACTTAATAGAACAAATGATAAATTAAGGACTAATTCAAAAACAAATGTTCTGGCGCCTTTTTTTTTTAAAATGAAACGGCGTGTTTTCTCCAAAACGACGTCGTTTCATATATATATATATATATATATATATATATATATATATAAAAGAGAAGACCGAACGGTGCCGTTTTGAACGGCACTGTTCCCCTTTCTTCTTCCCCCCTAACATACAGCGGGGAAGAAGGAAAAGTTTGCATTGTTTAATTCTTTGCAGGTCCCTCTTGCCCACCAACCAACCAAGGCCCCATGCTGGTGGGCCACCGACAGAAGGCACTGGCCGACCACCCGCCGCGCTGTTGAAGTCGAGGGAGGCCCGCCTGGACAGCCGCTCCCCGACCCGCTCCTTGGCTCCACGGTGAAGCCACGCCCACAGGCTCTATAAATAGAGAACCGAAAGAGAGAACAAAGGACAAAAAAAAAAAAAAAGAGAACCCGAAGAAAACTAAGAAAACCGAAGAGAGAGAGAAACACCATAACAGAGGATAGAGTGACCGGAAAACCCAAGAAAACCGAGAGCAAAGGGAAGGTTTGAAGCCGGGAGGGAATTTAGGAAACCAAAACCAAGCCAACGAGCTGAGAGGACGTCGCCGGGCCATTTGGAATTCGCCGTGAGGAGCCGCCGTTCGTGAGCTAGGACATTGCCACCATCTCCACTGCAGCCCCGCCGGCAAACCACCGTCTCTGCCGCGCCAGGTACGCTCTCTCCCCTGCACTTTTTTTTTCTTGTAAGTTTCGTCTCCTGCATGCAGGGGACGGGGGGGAAAATAATTCCCCCCGTTCTGTCTTCTCTTCTGGGCCAAACGGTTTCTGGCCCAGAAACATGTATATGGGCCAGAAGGATTCTGGCCCAACCCGGCGGTCTGGGCCGGGTCCGGCCCAGACCAAGTTAGGACTTTTCTTGGGCCGAAATCGACCAAGTCCCTTTTGGGCCGAGTCCGACCCAACGACTTGTGGGGCTGAGTCCGGCCCAGTTAGTTGGGCCGGCCCAGCCCCCTTAATATATTAATATATTATAATTATATTATATTATTATATTATATTGTGTGTGTGTGTGTGTGTCTATATATATATATATATATATATATATATATATATATTGAAAAAAATCTGAAAAATCTAAAAAATGTAGTTGTTTTCTTTTCATATATATATATATATGTTTTTTTTGTTTTATAGGGGTTTGTATTTTTATACTGTGAAGATACAGATTCAATATTTAAAATACCCGATTTTCGTCAAGACATCCAAGATTTTCAAAGATAAATTTATTTATTTATTTGCTTTCAAAAAAATTTCTAAAAATTCCTTAAAAATATTGTTGATTTTTCCGCATATTTTTTTTAAAAATGACTTAATATTGGTTTGTATTTTTTATGCTGTGGAAATACAAATTCAGTATTAAAATACCCGATTTCATAAAAAAAAATGTTTTAAAAAAAATGTTTTCTTGCGTGTTGCATACGGCCAATACTCTAACATGTTTTGAATGTTCTTTTTATATAAAAAAAAAAAAACATTGGAAGCTATGAAAGTGTGTTTTCGCATAGATTTCTTAAACACAAACTATTTTCTTGCATTTCTGGATTTTACAACATGTTTATAAAACTCCAAAGGGTATTGGCCAATATTCCAAAAACTATAAAAAAATTTATTTTGGGAGGAATTCATCTATTATTCACCGCTAATGTTTGGATAAAGAAATCCTTAAAGAACGAATATCCAAAATATTAGTGGGAGTAATAAATCCGCACACATCTTTGAAAGAAGCCTTAATTATAATCGAGGACATTTCAAAATTTTAAATTTTTTTTTCCTTCACGGTTTACGAGCCGTGAATGTATGAAGTACTAAGGCAAGATTTTTTTTTTTTGTTTTTTAAGCGTTTGTGAATTTTCTTAGATTTCTAATTTGTTCCTCCTCCTTGCGATTTACGAGTCGCAAACTCTTGAAACACTAAGGGAAAAATGAGCTTTCAAAGCACATGGAATCTCCTTAGATTTCTACCCAAAATAAATTGACAGGACTAGAAAACACCAACACCATAGATTATAGAGCAAACCAAACACCAAGCACCTTACCTTAGGTAGGGCGTATTAGGGGTGCTAATACCTTCCCTTTACGCAACCAGTCCCTTACCTTAGAATCTCTGAAAGACCTGTTAGGGTTTCTAGTAGCCAAAATACTAGGTGGCGACTCCAAAGAACCAAATCATACAAAAACAAAAAGAAAAATCACCAGTCGAACCCGCAATGGGATTGGATTTCTTTTTTGGGTGCGACAATATATATATAGACACACACACGCGTCTAATAACTGAATCATAGTGTGGGTTTTCTTGAATTTCCTTTGTTTTGGATAGTCCTACAACGTGGACATCTTGTCTTCCTCTGATCTGAATTAATTTTCTAGATATAATCCGGCCCCTCGGGATGTTAGTCTTTCATTTTTATAGTTTTGTGCTCCATACTTTGCAAAGCAATATACTTCAGAACTCACAAGTACAGCTAGAGAGAAATCATACAGCTATAAATAATGGAGAATATTGTACAAGAAGCAATATCAGCACCTGTCAGCCCAGCAGGCCAATTTTTGAGCAACTCTGTCTTGTCACTCTCTGTTATTGCTGTTTTGGAGAGTGAAGTGCCTATTGATGACTCCCAAACCGTGTCTTTGCTCAAAAATGTCTTCCTCCCTATCAACCCACGTTTCTCCTCCATCATGGTGCTCTTTCTTTCTTTCTTTTTCTCTAGTTTTTGGTGCCCTTTACTTTAATGCACAAAAGAGAAAAATTTGAGTTGTTTTTTCAATAGAAGGCCTTAATCAACTTAGAATCCTTTGCTTACTTTATATTAATGTTTGCATATATAAAGCAATGAGAATTTGGACGCAGGTTACAAATGAAGAAGGAGAACAACGATGGAAAAGGGTTGAAGTGAGGCTGGAAGACCACGTAGCTGTTCCTGTTTTTGCCGCCGGAATGTCACCGGAATTTTACGACAAATGCCTTGATGATTATCTGTCGAAGATTGCAACGGAACATTTACCACAGAGCAGACCGATGTGGGAAATTCACATAATAAAATACCCCACAAGTCATGCAGCTGGTAATGTGATATTCAAGCTTCATCACTCACTTGGTGATGGTTTCTCTCTAATGGGAGCTCTTCTTTCTTGTTTACAAAGAGCTGATGATCCTTCTCTTCCCTTGACACTTCCTTCTGTTCAATCGCACACCAATAAGGATGGCAAAAACTTCAGCTTGTGCAGGACTGTGCATAAATTTTTCTCTACAGGTTACAGCACCGTATCAGATTTTTCTTCAAGCATTATGAAGAGTTGTTTGATTGAGGATGACAAAACACCAATCCGATCTGGGCACCATGGAGTGGAGTTTCTGCCTGCTGGCATGGAAACAATGACTTTCTCTCTCGATCATATTAAGCAAATCAAGAGCAAGCTTGGAGTGGTAAGATCTACTTCTTTTCACTTTTACATATCTTGCGCTTTTGCTTAATTTTATCTACTACGTAAACTATACTCTTGCCCTAAGAAATCCATCGATATTCTATACATACATACATATATATATATACATACATATATATATATATATATATATATACACCCCTATAGTTTATAATCTCCCTATGTCACCCCTATGGCTCCTAGAAAGCTTTAACTTTTCCCTTTACCACTAGATAATCAACAAATGTAGATTTTTTTGTCGGATTTCTATCGGTAATGATATATTTTTATATTTGTCGGATATTTTTATCGGTAATTTTCATTTAAATTTACTTGTCGCTCATTTACCAAAAAAAATAGTGACATATTTTTACTAGCTTCTTCTTAACTCTTAAAACTCTAAAAGTTAACATGAAACATACAATTTCAAACGCAAACGGGACATCTTTTCCCACGATAGAAGAAAAATTATTTGATTTTGTCTTCAATCCTAAAGCACATAATTAAATCAAGTGAGGAAAAGTTAATTTGAAAGAAACATTTGGGATTTTCGAACTTTAAAATGAAACATGGCATCCTTTAGCCCATGTAAGTAGATTTTTTTTGGATATATATAGTCTTATACAACTTTTCTTATGGAAATTTTTTTTAAAAAAAAAAGTTTTTCTTTAGCAAATTAAATTATAAATCAACTCGAATTTTTAACTACATCAAGTAGAATTAATTCCTCCCCAATTTTTTGAACTCACCACATGTACTCCATTACTTTTTGTCATTACCAAAAACAAAAATTCCATGGAAATGATATGCGCACTCCCTTGGACTCTGAACTCAGATAAAGTTTCTGATTTTTATATTTGTTTTTTCTATTGTTTTCAAAATTTAATGTTTAAACTGATTGATGTATAGGACTTTTTGTGGTCATATACACTTTTATTGCCTCAACCAACTAGCTAGTGGTCAAGGCAGGATGTAGCTTACGTGACTGATCATCAACTTCCCAACTGTTTTTGATAAGCTACCCGCCCCTTAATAATTAATGGAACACAAGTTCCAAAGAAATATTAGGGGATTGATCAAAGGGCCAAATCATGTTCTTCACCGTTAATATCGCTTGCAACTAGAAGTCAAAAGGAAAAGCAATCGAAGGTAAAGTCTCTCATAGTTCCTTAATTTCCAACACTAATGAACCTTATTAAGCCGCACTTGAGGCCGCAACGTCTCTCAATATTCAACAAAAATAGCTTTATACCAATAAAATATTGATTTAACAATTAAAATATTATCATATTCCTGAAAAAATATAACAAATATTCAATTATGAAAAAATATATTTATTAGAAGGACAGCCACCAACCCTAAAACTAATCTCACCTTTTAAAAAAACATAAAAATACCCAAACAAAAACAAAAAAGTCTTCATTAGTGTCTCACAACTTCTTCCCGTCATTAATGAATAATCTTGTTAAGCCACTTTTGTTGAATATTACGTTTCATACAGGAGAAACTATTAGAATTTATTTGGTCTCCATAAATTATTCCACCATGCACCTTCGCGTGCGGCTCCTCGTGGGGGAAGCATAATTATGCTTTCCATATTCGTTGATTAACAGACACTAAATGATGTGATTAGCGGGACAATATTCCTGGGGACAAGATTGTACATGGAAACATTGAGCCCAGGATCAGGCAATGCAAACTCTACATCATTGGTGTTGCTAAACACGAGGATGTTTGTAGGCTACAAGTCAATCGAAGAAATGGTGGAGCCCAAGGCTGACTCGCCATGGGGCAACCATTTTGCGTTCTTGAATATACCTGTTCCCAAGCTAAGGGATGCAGCTGGGGCTGAAAACCCTCTCCAGTTTGTATTCAAAGCAAGACAGATCATAAGGAGGAAGAGGATGAGCTCTTTTGCTGTTTACCTCACTGCAAAGTACCTTCAACTTGTTAGCAAGTTTAGAGGTGCAAAGGTATGGTTTTTTAATTATTATTGTTTTCTTTTTACTTGTTTATAAATCTCGTATCTTGAATTGAATATCACTCTAAATATTCAATAACATGTTTTTTGTTTGGAAATATATAAAAATTATTTTTTTTTATTTTTTAAAAATTATTTTTTATATTAATACTTAAAAAAATTTTAAAAACATTAAAAATAATCTTAAACAAAATTATAAGTTTTCATGATACACCGTTTGAAAAGCAATCCCAAACAACACTCAAATCCAGCCTAGCGGGTTAATTTGAAATGAAGCTCGAGCTAAGTTTTACAAAAACAAGATGAAAATTGATTTGGTGTAATCTAGTTAACTCAACAAGTCAACTCGCAACACAATCAACCCAAAACCTAATTTGATTTTTTTTAATTTTAAGAGAATATTATTTTAATTTTTTTTAAAAATAAAATAATATTATTTTGATTTAACCAAATCAATCTATTCAACTCGTAATTCAATTCTTGAACCAGGTCACAAGCCAGACCAGATTTAAAAATAAAAATAAAATGTTTTTGTGTTATTGGTGTAGTGGTCTTCACTAATGGATCCCGAATCAGCTCACCAATCAAACAGATGTAATAAGGCTAATTGTGTCGGGTTTAGCCTTTTATGTTGTGCGAGTTTTAGGTTCTAGACACGAGACCTGCATAGATTCAATTTTAGTTATGGATTAATTTTTTTCCCTGAAACAAACAATGTCATTTCATTGTCAAACGTGTAATAAGTGTGTAATTTATAATACGGTGCATAATGTTTTAAAATTAAAAATACATAAAAATTATGTTTTTCATATCTTTTTTATTTTATTTTTTACAACAAGACATTAAATTTATTGAAAAATACCTCAAAGCATTAATTTTACAGATTTTTTTGGTAAAAAACATTAAAATAAATAAATTAAACTGTATTATCAACCACACACTGAGCCACCAGAGCTGAAAACAGTAACTTTTCTAATCAATATTAATTATTCTGCAGTCGGTATTATATATGGTATGATTTTCTATAACTCTCGCTGCAGGGAGCATCTAAATACATCCATGGCACAATGAAGAACACAAGCATGGGAATCACGAATGTCATGGGACCGATTGAAAAGATGGCCTTATCTAATCATCCAGTTAAAGGATTATACTTCGTGGTGACAGGGGCACCTCAGGTAAATATGCCAAGACCATATCACCTTGCTTCCTGTTCTCAGTCAGCAATAGCATGCCGTCGTCCCTGTCAGCTATATTTTCTTGAAAAATCGCGGTGCAATTGCCAGCTTTATAACATGACCTCTATGGAATTGCAGAGTCTGATGATCGGAGTGATAAGTTATGCGGGGAAGCTTAGAGTTGCTTTGCTGGTAGAGAAGGACTTCATCGATCCCCGGAAGCTCAGGTCACACATAGAACATGCATTTGACATGATTTTCAAAGCTGCATGCAGTCGCAGGACTTCTCCACCGGCTAATTAATCATCGAAACATGCCAATAGTTTTGCGTTCTAATTGACGCTTTCACTATATATTTACATAAACAGTCTCTCCTTAGCTTCCGATGCATGAAGGGTCAAGTGCCATGGTGTCAAGTCACAAGCTCCATTGTTCTGAAACATTCGTAGATATGCTAAAGGATATATACTATGGGATGTGTTGTAATATAAAAAATATTTTACTTTTTTTATATATATTTATCCTGTGTACTGCGCTACACAATAACTACTCTGTATTGTTCTAGTTAGAAGATGGATATTGATTATATAAGCACTTTAATCAATAATTATTTATGTTTCAACTAAGGATTACGACAAGGCAAGTGTGCAATTTTATTTGGA
This sequence comes from Populus tomentosa, assembly GCA_018804465.1. Taxonomy (NCBI): domain Eukaryota; kingdom Viridiplantae; phylum Streptophyta; class Magnoliopsida; order Malpighiales; family Salicaceae; genus Populus; species Populus tomentosa. The sequence goes on from CM031981.1 coordinate 12,947,671, forward strand.
GACCTAAATTATATAAATTTTCCCATCTTCCCAACAGTTTCCGATGAATGGCCACAATTTCATCGTTTAATTTCTTGCAAGCATGAAAATGACAAGTATATTTAGTCGCTTTCTACCGTCGCAATCCCCATTTCAGGCATATTGGATGGGAAATTATGGTTGTTAGATAGGATTTTTTTCTTGAATTAAAACTGTCACTTTATTGGCGTAGTGAACTTCAATGATATTATTATTGACAGTTTCAGTGGGATTTTTATGATATGATGCAACCTATAACTTGGATAGAAGTAAAAACAAACCTAACAAAAAGAATCCATAACTAAGTAAGGAAAATAATTGCAAAATTGGTTAGAAAAATAATTAAAAAAACAAAAATTACATCTTGTAAACCAATTTCAAACCCTTGGCTGATTGCAAAAATTAGTTATCAAAAAAGACCTTTTACACGTATCAATTATTATTATTTTAACTTATCAGACATTATTAGTTATCGGTTAATAATCACATGAGTTTTCATATCAAGCCACTAAATATCTTTGATATTAAAAAAAATGAATTAAATTGTTTGACTGTGAGATTAACCGATTATTCAATACATTAATTAATTTTATTCCTATACATTTTTAATTTTAATACTTGTAAAAAAAAACTTATGTATTTTAATATTTATATATGCAACCAATTACTAACTCAAATGCAGGATGAGGAGATTAGATTTTATATATATATAAAAAAATACTTAGAACAAACTTATTGTCATTTCTATCATCCATTAGCATGATTATGCTCAAAATCTTATGGGTCACCTACTTGCACCTAATACATTAACCACACGCGTGTCACAAGATTTTCCGATCGAATAGGTGCCATGAACGCTATGAACTAACCACCGGAAAAAATCTTGATTCGGTATTTGTTTGATTTTCAGTCATTGATCAACCAAGAAGTTACTAATTAGAGACTTCTCCGTGACTGTGTGCATTACGTGGTTGTAATAGAGCTTCTTTTTTCTTCGTCTGTCGTTGGTTTCTTTCCATTTTTCAACCAAATTCTGACAACATACACAGGAAGTGAGACCTAATTTATCAAAACACACCAAAACTTGAATATGCCGTCCACGTGTCGTCGAGGATTCACACTCTATCCGAAGCCATTTCCTTGAGCCTCTCAATTACAGTTGAGTTTTAGCCATGCAAGACTACTGGATGTTAACAGCTGCGCTAGAACATTTCCCGGTGCAGTTGGGGGGTGTTAACAGCTGCCGTGACGACTTATATGCCTTTTTCTTTTTGTTTTTCTTTTTGTTTTTGTTCAATTACAGTTACGTTTTAGCCATGCAAGACTATCCGATGTTAACAGCTGCTCTCGAACATTTCCCGACAGTTGGGGGGTGTTAACAGCTGCCGTGACTACTCAAATCACTTGTTAATATTTATTTATTTTTATTTTTAAATTAATATTTTTAAATATTTTTAAACTATTTTGATATGCTAATGTTAAGGATAATTTTATACTCGCAATTAACATCAATCTTATAGCCTAATTTCAGGGGCAAAAAATGGCTTGTAAAACATCACATGAAATTTGAGATTGCGGACTTTGTCTTTCTATCTTGTCCATAATCGAGTCCCCAACACATTCCACGTCCTCATAGTATGATTGGTTTGATGGAAAAAAACAGGTTCATATAAAAACTTATGAGATTAGACACTGCAACTTACGTATATAAATAATGACACCCTTCACATTTCTATAGCCACACATTAGGGTTTCTTTCTTTGGGTTTTGTGCTCCATACTGCAGAGCATTCCCTTCACATTTTGCAAGCAATAGGCCTTGGTAGACAGAGAATTAGAGATCGATCCAGAAACTACGTACAAATGGAGCTTCTGCTAGATCAAGAAACATCAGAACCCGTGAGCCCTTCAGGACAATTTCTGAACAACTCTGTTCTGTCAGTCTCTATCATTGCTGTTTTGGAATTGGAAGTGCCTTTTGATGACTCTCTAGCTATTCCGTTGCTCAATGATCTCTTCCTCCCTGTCAATCCTCGTTTCTCCTCCATTATGGTACAGTTTCCACGTTAGGATCTTCATTTTCTCCTTTCTTTTCATCGTTAGCATTGAACAAAGAGGATTTGAAAATTGCAGGTTACAGATAAAGATGGAGGAAAGCGATGGAAGAAGGTTGAGGTGAGGATCAAAGATCATGTCAGTGTTCCAGTTTTCGCCTCCGGAATGTCAACACAATTTTATGATGCATGCCTTGATGATTATCTTTCAAAAATGGCAATGGAGCAATTTCCACAAAGCCAGCCACTGTGGGAGGTTCACATTATAAAATACCCCACAAGCCATGCAGCTAGTAACATGGTGTTCAAGTTTCACCATTCCCTTGGTGATGGCATCTCTTTAATGGGAACTCTCCTTTCTTGTTTAAAAAGAGCTGATAATCCTTCTCTTCCCTTGACATTTCCTTCTGTTCAGTTGCATGCCAATAAGAATGGCAGAGATCTTAGCATGTTCAGGAAAGTGCCCAGATTTTTGTCATCGGTTTACTACACGCTATCAGAGATGTGTTCAACCATTGCAAAGGGTTCCTTGTTCGAGGACGACAAGACACCAATACGATCCAGGCATTCTGGGGTGGAGTTTCTTCCTGTTTCCATAACAACAATGACTTTCTCTCTTGATCATATCAAACAAATCAAGGCCAGTCTTGGAGTGGTAAGATCAACACAGCTTCAATTTTCGTCTTCCAAATCCTCAGGCCCCTTTTCAATTTCAAATCTTAGTACTAATTAATTGATGACATTTATTTTTCTTGTTGAACTCCGGCCCTCGGTAATTACAGACATTAAATGATGTCATTACTGGAACGATATTCTTGGGAGTTAGGATATACATGGAAACGGTGAGTCAAGGATCAGGCAACGCGCGTAGTACATCATTGGTGTTGCTTAACACAAGAGTCCATAGAGGCTACAGGTCGGTCCAAGAAATGTTAAAACCTGGTGCTGAGTTGCCATGGGGAAACCATTTTGCTTTCTTGAACATACCAATTCCCAAGTTAAGAGATGCTGAGGCTAGGAAGAATCCCCTGCAATTTGTCCTGAAAGCAAGAAAAGTCATCAAGAGGAGGAGAAGCTCATTTGGTGTTTACCTCACCGCCAAGTATCTTCAGCTTGTCGGGAGATTTAGCGGTCCGAAGGTATGGCAGTGCAATATTTATTATCTAAACAATATTACACCATCTAATTCATCATCATCTGAGATCATGGATCAAACCAATAATATATTGTTAGATTAGTTTGGTTAATGATCTTAACAATTTGAAATGCAATTGTCAGCGTGCGTTAAAAGTTTGTTTTTATTTTTTAAATTACTTTTCATTTAAAAAAAATTAAAATAATAATTTTTATTTTTTATAAATTTGTTTTGATATTAACATATTAAAATCATCTAAAATCATTCAAAAAAATTAATTTAAAACAAATAAAAAATAATAATTTTTTAAAAATATATTTTTAAAATACAAAAATAAATACTCCCTAATAAATATACATAGCTACCTATCATAATTTTTCCCTGTTTACAACCTCGTATTCCTTTTTTTTTTTTTTTGGTATCTCTCTTTGGTGGGTGGGCGTTAATTACTAAACACATACCATGTTATGATTTCTGGGACTTTTGTAGAGAGCATCTAAGTACATACGTAGCACGATGGAGAATACAAGCATGGGAATCACGAATGTCATAGGGCCGGTGGAGCAGCTGACGGTGGGTAACAGTCCAATAAAGGGGCTATACTTTGTGGTCACAGGGTCACCTCAGGTACTCGTAAATTTCACCGGAAAATAATCTTGATTCTTGAGTCCTCTACGCAGCGCACAAACAATCAAGATTTTAATATCATTACTTGACTCGAGAACGGCTTGTTTTGATGCAAATACAGAGCCTTATGGCTGGAATAGTAAGCTATGCGGGAAAGCTCAGAGTTGCTTTGCTGGTGGAGAAGGACTTCATCGATCCACAGAAGCTCAGGTCACACATAGACAAGGCTTTTGGCATGATCTTCAAGGCTGCCTGTGGCGGTGGAACAGCCACTGATCCGCCGGCCAATTAGAGATCTGTTGGAGAAAGAAAATCTGCGCGGTGGCCTTTACGCTCTGATATGTATCCATGAAAAATTATTGCTGTTCAACTTCAATAAATTCTTGTCTACTCATTGCCAAAATATTTCGGAAAATTAACCCAATTGTCAAGTTGTGTAACTTTCGATTATGAAGTTTAGGGTTGTGACAAGGAACAAACAAATTAAGAGTAAAATTAAAAAAAAAAAAAATCCTTCATCAATACGCAAAAATCTTTAACATAATTATTAAGAAGAGATTAATCTTAGAACATGAATGGTCGCTTAGACTTTCATTGTTTCAAAAAAAAATTTAAAAAAAAATTATTTTTTTATTTAAATTAATTTTTTAATATTTTTATATTGTTTTTATAGTCTAAAAGTCCGAACTGGCCCGGCAAGTCGACCTGAGATCCAGCTGACTTGAGTCTAGGACCAATCTGGATCTGAGTAAAAATTCATAAAGAAGTTGACCCAGTAAAACCCATTCAACCTGAACCTGTTCGATCCAAATAAACCCATCCTGTTTTACACACACGTAAAACAACGTTGATTTTGCCTTTTACCATTAAAAAGTTGCTTGTGGTAGTGTTACTATTGGGAGATGGAAAAGGACCTTGCTGTTGCTGTTATTAGATATGGGGCTGCATGATATTCATAGGATTTGATGAAGAGGCTTGAACAGTTTATTTAGATCTAAACCTCCTCCTCCCCGTAATATTCCCCCACCTCCTTGTTGTTGTTGATTTGGATTACAAGGTGAAGCCATTATTAAGCAACAACAAGAAGTGACAGTGACCGAAAACAATTAGACAAATTGATAAAGGAAGAAAGGAAGAAAGAAAGAGATAAGAAAAGGCTTATAGAGTGGAGGAATTCCTAGATTCGTTCAAGTTGAAATCTTTTTTCAAATCAGAAAAACAACACTTTGAAATCTTTTTTCAGATAAAAAAAAAACAATACTTTCCTTTTTTCAACTCTCTTATCTCTCTGTTTTGTCGTTCCAAACTAGGGTAGTGATAAAGTGAGAATTTGGAGAAGAAAGAAAGGGATTGAAGGGGAAAAAACAAGTTTTGTTTTATGTTACTTTGCTCATATGTGTAGATTCACACCAATGAACAGCACAAACATAGCAAACGGAGAGTGGAAATATAGAAAGAGAAACCTTTCAAAAAATAGAGTCTTTTTTATTATTATTTTGGGTTTATTCATCTAACATGTGACCCATTTATTATAACAAGTCAATCACCGAATCGAATTTAGTTTTAGTACATAAATAATTTTTTGAAAATAAAAAAAATATTATTTTAATATATTTTTAATTAAAAAACACTTTTAAAAAATAATATTTTCATATTTTTAAATATCCTTTAACATGTAAATGGCTAGAGATTGGGCTTTTGTGTTTAATAAAAAACGTGATGGGCTTTGGTGGGCTGGGATGTAATGTAAAATGGCCTGAGAATAAAAGCTTCCACAAGAAGGCAGTCCTCTAGGGTTTTGAGTCCCACCCCTATAAAATCATATACGATCACCTCCACAAGACACCTCTTTTCTTTCCCCTCCTCGCAGAAACCAGATCTGCTTAACTGGGTATCCTGTACTCTGTTCTCTAAACTCTTTTTTCTCTTTTGGTTAATAAAGATGAAGATGATGAAAGTAATTTATGTGAGTGATGATCAACTTCATATGATCAAGCAATACTTACTTTATCGCTACGTTCTTTCTGATTCATATTTTTTCTAACTGGCTTCTAGCTGCTTTTCTTCTCTCTTGTTTTTTTGTTTGTGGGTTTTGGTGCTTCTTGATTTTATTACATCAATCACCAACAAAAGAGATGATGAAATCAGAAAATCTTAGGACACCTTCTGACACTGTACGATGCTGTGCTGTGTATGAGAAAGATTTTCGTTTCTGATCATTTTATGATTTATAATCTTTGAAATATTTATGATTTATCATCTGCTACCCTTTAAAAACGAGAAAAACCATAAATTATATGTTTGGCCACACCATATCAGAGACGAGCTTGAAAAGAGCCTGGAAAGGTAATTAGCAAATGCTCTCTGTTAAAAGTATGCTGATTTAACTCCAATATTAGGCTAATCCGAACTGTCCATGGCCAGCAAATTTACTAAGATGAGAAGCATTGCACTGAATTGATTTCGGATAAATAAAACTAGCTCCGCGATATGAACCGAGCCTGATACAACTGGAGCCTGTCAACTATCAAGCTCACTAATTCCAGACCGATTTCATCAGGACTGAAAAAAATTCACAAAACAATAAAATATTAGCTATTCATTTTTCCGTAACAAGTCATTAATTATTTCTTGCCTGTAAGATAATATTTTGGGCTGAAAAACATTATTTTTTATCGATTGAAATTAAGAATTATTTCTTCCGGCTGTTGTCAGGTCCAGCCATGGATGTTAGCACCTGAAGAATCTTTTCGATAATCGTTTTATGCAAAACTGAAATAGTTTTTTCAGCTAGAAAATATTCAGGTTTAATTATTGATTTTTAATAATTAATCAAAGGTTAATATGTTAAACAATTTAAAAAAAATAAAGAAAAATAAAAAAATAAAAAAGAAGAAAGTTAGAGTTTCACTATACCGCATAATACATTTAAAATAATCAAATGTAGTATGTTTAATCTAAATACATAGATCATATTAGGCTAAACAAAGAAAACTTAAAAGAAAATGTAAAACTATCATATCCTTAATATATAATAAAATAAAGTAACTTTATATTTATTAACATCTCTCTTTAAAATTATGACACAGTAGCTACAAGTATCGAGAATTTGCTAATAAAAAAATAAAAACAGCTACAAGTATCAAAAATTTACTAATAGAAAAATAAAAACAGGAAATAAAATGTGATTTGGTAAAGAAATATATAATTTATAAAAAATAACGAACAAAAAACAAAGTTAAGGTGTCATGCTTGAGATGATAATAAGTAAAATAAAAATTAATTTTAATGTGTTTAATTTGTTCATGAAAAACCAAGTTCTGAGTAATTTAATTAAAACTACAATTGTATAAGAAAGAAAAATTCTTATATATGCAAACAAGGTTTTTAAAATCATGATTTGAGTATGCTTTTACATGTCAATGTAGGATTAATATACTAAATTGTTTATAAAACTTGAAAATGAATGTAATTTAACTTCATTAAAATCAAGTGAAATTATATAAATCTATAATTTTACCACTAATTGAACGATTGCATTGCAGGAGATAAAATTGCCATTGCTATTATAGGTGTCCAGAGACTGTTGGCATTTGGCCTGTTACAGAACAAAAGCAAAAATTACAAAATCACGTTCTTTCAGACTTTCAGTGTTTAACTTTCACAAAGACAATTTGACAGTGAGAATTCAATTTCAGCTTATGCTAGATGCCGCGATCAATTGGCAACTCTCCTAGCTCAAGAGGAGGCATATTGGAGGCAGGGAGCAAAGCAACTATGGTTGAAGGAGGGTGATTTGAATACAGAGTATTTCCATAAGATGGCTTCTAGTAGAAGAAAGTGCAAGAGGTTGATTACACTGATTAATGTTGCGGGTGAGGTGTTTGATGAAATGGAGGGGATGAACAAGGTTGTGTTGGGGTATTTTCACCAACTATTCGACAAAAGTCCTAACTCAGAATCACCTTTGCTAGACTGTATTCAGCCGTGTGTTTCAGCTGCACAAAATGAATCATTGTTGTCTCCAGTACGAGATGATGAAAAAAAGAGAGCTGTTTTCCATGTGAAACCTTATATCTGTTAAGGATTATTACAGAGATAATTTATTGCAGAGATAAATTAACTAGTTGCCGAGTTACGATTTCAATTTTAGTATCAGTTTTATCCATATAAGAAAAACATTTTTATCTACAATTTTAAAAAGAATAAACTTAAAAAATTACATATCCATTAAAATTAATATGAAATAAATTTTTACATGTAAAATAAATAAAAAAATTATTTTATCTTCTATATAATCAAAACTTAAAACTCATTTACATGTCAGTTCAGTGCAAAAAGTAAAGTTTAGTATAAAAAGCAAAAATTACTTGGATAACCAAATTATTTTTTCATCTTGGTTGTATAAAAAATATAAGGTACCATAATAGCAATTGGTATTGAAGAAAAAAAAAAGTATATAATTTTAAATTTTTATTTGAATCATGTATTTTAAGATGCTTGAACTATGTATGAATGTTTATTTGAAATATTTATTTTAAGGTATTTAAACTATGTATGAATTTTTATTTAAAGCATGATTTTTTTCATGCATTTTAAACTTCCTTACGATTTTACGATTTGTTTTTAAGATCCGAGTTTATTTTACGTTTTCCGTACCATGTTAAAATTGTGATTTTAACAACCTTGTCCGCAAGTAACCAGAATAATCAAATAATTTTTTTGATGGTACATGTTATAGCACGATATTTTGTTTCGGTTGAAGATTGAGAAACAATATTGTTTCTTGCTCTTCCAAGAAATAAGAGAATCATCCAAAATGACACAGAAACTAGTAATAAATTTGCGATCTATAAAATCAATGTCATGATCAACATCAGAATATGCACATAGCTCCAAGAAAGAGATGAATGTAAATTAAAGACTGTACCTTGAAGATATCATAAAATACGAAGAATAATTGTCCAATTAACGATAGTAAAAGAAAAAATAAATTGATTAACAACATGTGTGTCATGCTAGAATTTCAAATTTAAGATATGTTTAGTATGCATACTAGAATATTTATATTTTTTTTATTAATAAAATGTTTGTTATGAATTATGCTTTTATATATTTATAATTTTAAACTTATATAAAATCTATTATTTTCTTGAATAACTTTTATTTAAGATGTTTTTGTAATTATAATGATAAACTAAACAATTTATTCTAATTATTTTGAACTGCACATAAAACCCAAAACTTAGATAGTGTTTTTATGAGTTTCTTTGACACTCTAAGCTTGTATCATGTATTCTAAAACCATAGATAGCAAACACGATGACTACATCACTTTTTGCATGAACACTCCATTGTAGATTCAAAGCTATATAAATTATCTATAAATCATCTTTAATGTTAATAAATATAAAATGCATTCTTTATGGCTTCATTCCCCTTAACCTAAGTCTATCTATCAGCCACAAAAAAGAATTAGATTTTTATGAGATTTTCGTGAACGTCGTCGTTACTGAACCACATGTCATGGAATGAAAGAGACACATCCCCCCCTTTTTTTTAATCTTTTGTAAGTCAGCATCTGGACTTGTATTTTTCGTAAAACTACAACAAAGGGACTGTGTAAAGGGAGGTAGTTGATCGTTAACATCAGGGGCAAACGTGATTTTCAACCCAGGAGATAACCTGTTTTTGCTCAATAATTAACAGGCCACCTGTTTCTTATCTGCTTCTTTGTTCTCTATACTTTTCTTGGCTCAGTTCTCCTTGAATTTGAGCTTGTTTTTGATGGTGTGATGGAAAAAGATGAAGATGCTTGTGAAATAAACATGTGGGTGATGATCTAACTCTACTTGCTACGTCCTTAATTTTCTCCACTTGTTATCTTTGATTTTTCTTTCTTAAAGAACTTGTTTGCTGTGTCTTTGCATCAATCAAGATGATGAATCAAGAAAATCTTAGGACACTTCTGACACAGCAAGAGAGGTTGCTGTGTGTGAGAAGGATTCCCGATTCTGATATGATTGATGAATGATTGTTAATCAATATATAATATAATAGATAGACGTATAGATTCAAGATTTTATGTTTAAAAGAATCTGTTTTTATTTATTTATTATTATTATTTTGGTTTGATTTCATCTGGTGAAATTTAAATTACATTACTTCCCAGCAGAGCTCCAATACTGCAGCTACTGAAGATGGAGTGCCTTGGAATCATGGAACAAAAACAGCTTATGGGTTTTTTTTTTGGATAAATCCAAGATTAAATTTTGGATGAAAAAATAAGATATAATAGTAGCCTAAAATAATAAAATGAAAATCAGCCATTGGTATTACACTGGCATCAATATTTTTCTTGCATCTTTCTTAATAATAAGATTATTCTTGAATCCATTTTGTATTGAAAATAAACTCTCTTCAAATCATGTCTCGAGTAAACCATTTTTATAAATTTTCTCCAAATCTGGATTTAAGCATACAAACTGAAGTGACACTTGATGTACTTATAAAAATTTATTTTAGTAGAATTTTGGGACATTTTGTGTTTTGGTTAATGTATAAAAGTAGATAGGTGACTCGTGTGATATTATAAACGTGAAAAAAGATAGGTGACTCGTGTTTTGGTTTAATTTCTAATTTTTTCATAGCATGAAAAAAAAAATTCAATGATGATAATATTTAAAAAAAAACAAGAAAAGTTTGAGACACAGGTCATTGATTTAATTGGATTTGATAAGATTGATTAATTTTATAATATGATTTTTAAAAAAAAAATCACGGTAAATAAGAGCAAACAAATTTTTTTTAGCAATAATTAACAATAGTAAATAGGCTTCTAATATCATGCTCGGGAGAAGAAAAAAAAAATCTGTTAGAACTCACCATTATTCTATAATAGACACTGCTCTACCACCATAAAACACTATCAAGATGGTTCTAATACTATTGTTAAACACTACTAGATGAAACCAAAAGAAACCACACATACTGTCAGATATACGACTTGAAAAGCAAACCAAATAAAATATCATAAAGTGAGCATCTCATGATTATATTTAATCAATTAATTTAATTTAATTAAAAAATAAAATAAAAATTCTTTTCAAAAAGATAAATTTAACAAAGAATGATAAATAAAAAGACTCAAGATAACCTTATTTATTTTCAAATTAGTGAAAAATCAAATAGAAAGTAAATAAAAAAATTATAGAACCCAGTTTCCAATTAAATAAACGTTGAATGATGAAACTATAAAACATGAGCTTAAAAGAAGCAAAAAATACAAAACAAAATGAGCAAATTCGGGAGAATCTCCTAAACTTGGGTTAATCTTCCAAACTCACAACCCATGAAATCCTAGACCCGGGCTCAATCAAGAAGTTCAATTCACAACCAATTTATTGTTGAATGATGAAATCAGAAAAAAAAAATTTAAAAATTTATCAAAGTAAAAAAATAACAATAAAAAGAATGAGGATTGAATTTAATAAGGAAAAAACTAAAAGATGATGAAATTGTAAAAAAAATTAATTTTAAAAACTATCTTAAATAAAATAAATAACAATAAAAAAATAATAACCAAATTTGATACATGAAAAAAATTAAAGGAGGATAAAATTGAAAAAAAAATTAATTTTATAAATTAATTTAAATAAAACAAAAGGTAATCAAAAGAAAATGGACCAAATCCAAAGAAAATATGAATACAATGGTTGCTTCAAAAATTTAAAGTGTCAAGCATGAAAATAAAAAAGGAGAGAAAAAAAAATATATATTGTCAGCACAAAACCAGATGTCTGTTGGCTACATGTGCCGCCAAGATAAAGAAGAGCAACTGAGACAATTTGAATGTCACCTCAAAAGCCATTGTTTGTCCACAGCAAGCCCCCTCACATGTCTCACTCGTCAATATGTGTGTTACAAATGCCAATCCTTTTTTGTTTTTAAATAATATTTTATATTTTTTAAAATATCAAATTATCTCTTAATTAACTTGATTATAATTAAAAACAAGGATGAAAATACAAAAAAAATCCCTAAATACCAGTTCAAAAAAGGTTTTTCTCTCAATGATAAATGAGTCATTTTATCGTGCTTCAAAAACTAAAAATATAAAAAAGCCTATAGATGTCACTTTTAAAAAAAAAATTTGCTTTATTGTGCTGATACAATATGAAAAAGATCATCTTGCCCCTACTCAATTCAAAAATGACCAATGGCCATAGGGAAAAGACTATATTACTATCAAGAGCAAATTGAATGATATTGCATGAAAGGACAGAATAATTATTTTACTATTTCAATTTATAATAATTTATGGCTAAGTATATAGTGAAAAACTAACCACTTATATATTTGTTTTAACATACAAATATCAAAGAAACAAAAACATGTTGTTTTGAAGAGACCTAATAAAAACATAAATAAATCTATATATCTATAAATAAATTTTAAAATAAGTTTTTAAATTTAAAAAACAGAAATAACAAATAGCCACATATTTTCTATCTATATTATCTCTTTTATACCAAAACAATAATCAACCATCTAAATAATAATGCTTAGAATGAACATTATTTTTTTTTATTAATGTAGGTTTTCGGGTCAGCTTGCGTGTATTTTGACTAATTCTATAAATCTAAAATTAACAACAATATAAATTTTCAATGAATTTGAAATATATAAAATTCGAACTGAGAATCTATAATAAATAACTGACTAATTAAACTACAAGCCTCATAATAAATATTACTTACTATCTCTAGTAGCAGCATATAAATACTAATTTTTTTTTGTCTCTTTTCAAATTTTTTTAAAAAAAGAACTATAGGAGGCGTATTAATAAAATCTGGTATTCCCACTTTATTCTATACGAATATTGCATTATGTTTAGAAGATGCCATTAATGCAACTTTGCATAAACTTCAAATTCTCTCTATTAATTAACATCTTCGTCTCTCCAAACAAAAACCAAAATCAAGCAATTCAGATTGTTTTGGACCGCCAAAGAAGTGGCAGCAATAACATCCCACTCCTTATGCCTCACTAGTGAGTTTTCTTTCTACTGCTTAATTTCACTGCGAAACGACCTGTCATTCTTCGAGAAAAGGGGTCTTGTCGTTCATGCATTCATCCCTCATCGATCTGTTATACTCGTGCGTGAAGTGCATGAAGCTTCTTTTTTTTATTATTTGAACCTGCAGGACCACCGAGAGTGTGTTTCTTCTTCATTTGCTCCTATAGCTCAGCACATAACCTGTTTGATTAATTGCCTGATTTAAACCTGCAATGCAAACTTTGCTCTTTTTTCCTTCTTTCTTCTTATAGATTTAAGTCTCTGAGTTCTAAAGATATATTTGATCAAATGGTGGCATTTGGAACGATAAAGACTCCAGTTTTATCATTCAAAGTTGGAATCTTTTTTCTTCAAGAACTTCGCTTTCTTGATATTAAGAAAATTTAAATTTGACCCAGATGAATAATTTTACTAATCTTGATGTCTTGTTGTTGTTTTCTTTATTATGATACAGGTACTGAAACTCCCATCTTCAAGAATTGAAGGATCGAGGCGGTTGAAGTGTAAAGCTTCAAAAATGGAGCTTACTATAACTCAACCTGATGATTGGCATCTTCATTTACGTGATGGTGAACTTCTTCAAGCTGTTGTCCCTCACAGGTTATTGTTTTTTTTCTAATTAAAAAGCACAGCTCTTTTGCTTTGGTTAATTTGAATTTTTTTTTTATTGGTTCTGGCTTGATTTTTATGATATGTTGTTATGCAGTGCTAGTTGTTTTGGGAGGGCGATTGTGATGCCAAATTTGAAGCCTCCTATTACTTCCACTGCTGCTGCTGTTGCTTACCGTGAATCTATCTTGAAAGCATTGCCTGCCGATAGTGATTTTAGTCCATTGATGACACTTTATTTGACAGATACTACAAGCCCTCGTGAGATCAAGCTTGCAAGTAGGTTTATTTTGATTGCATTTGCAAATTTAGTAGAATGTGGTTGTAGAATTAGCAAATATTAGCTTTATAGAATAGGATGAACTTGTTGAGAAATTATTTAGAAAAATGTTGATTGATTGTAAGAAATCCATTTGATTTTTTTTACAGTCATATAAGCAGGTTTGTTGTTATTTTTTATATAATTAAAATATGTTGGTTTCTTCGCTTTTAGGTTCAAATGGTTACAGTGTGGATTTTGTTGTTTCATTGATAATGCTCTGATTATATTGACAGGAGAAAGCGGGGTAGTTTTTGCTGTGAAGTTGTATCCTGCAGGAGCTACAACAAATTCTCAAGATGGTGTTACTGATCTTTTTGGAAAATGTCTACCTGTGCTAGAGGAGATGGCTGAGCAGAGTATGCCTTTACTGGTAATTTTATCATATTGACTTGTGTCCATGTTATTAGTAGGTTCTCTTTTCTTTTTCTTTTTTTTGCCTTTCTGCTAATATGAGCAGTGGACGAGGTTTAAAGTTAATAAAGTTAATCTTTTGTTTCATGGTTAGTGATTGCATGGCTATGCTTGGCACTTTTTTGAGATGTAGCTTAAGATTTGATGCTAAAAAATGATTTTAGCTTATCATTTTTTTTTTATGATTTTATAATTGATTTTAATGTGATTGGGCATTGTACTCACAGGTTCATGGAGAAGTTACAGATCCTAATGTTGATGTGTTTGATCGTGAAAAAGTCTTCATTGACACTATTTTACAGCCTTTAATCCAAAGGCTTCCACGGCTAAAGGTTGTAATGGAGCATATCACTACAATGGAAGCTGTTAGGTTTGTCGAGTCTTGTAGTTATGGTATGCTTGCGCACTTACATGAATTAATTTTGCTATTCTTACCATGATTGCTGCTGACTTGTTAACACTTAGATGTAGATTATTTTTTAACTTTCTATTTAATTCTTTAGGATCTGTGGCGGCAACTGTTACTCCACAGCATCTACTTCTCAATAGAAATGCTATCTTTCAAGGAGGATTGCAGCCACACAATTACTGCCTCCCGGTGCTCAAACGAGAAATTCACAGTAAGTCTCCTTAAATCTTTTACATTCTTTGCAATTAATTGCTCTTGGAAATGCTGAATCCCTAGGCTCCCTCGCTTGTAGTGTCAGCAAAGTTGGTTTGGTTGCAGCATTATATGGTATTCCAATTAGCCTTGTAAGGTGTTTTAATGTCAATATGATAGTTCTCTTTGTGGGATTGTACTTCATTTATTAAGGATTAATAAAGGGAAGAAAATATAAGAATTTTTTGATACTATGCATCATTGTGACTGGTTTCAACAAGCTAATGTGGTTTTATATTACTCATCCAGGGCAAGCTATTGTTTCAGCTGTGACTAGTGGAAATAAAAAATTCTTCCTTGGAACTGACAGCGCACCACATGAGAAACGAAGGAAAGAATGTGCTTGTGGATGTGCTGGAATTTATAATGCCCCTGTAGCTATATCACTATATACCAAGGTTTTTGAAGAGGTAAGTTTCTGCTGTATCTATTTTTCTTAGACTGCCCTTTGGGCATCAGCTTTGTGATGTGAGGGGACAGGTCATGTCTATTATTTGAACTGCAAATTCCTTATCTAGGCTACTAGTTTGGTACATCTTATGATGAAATTTTGAATTTGATTGGTGAAATACTTGATGCTTGTCCGCTATTTGCATATATGTTGCATGCTGCTGCTGTTGCGCATCCATATTAATGGTTTGCCCCAAACATGCTGCGTTCACGATAACTAAATTATTGGTAATATTGCTTTAAGGCTGGTGCACTTGACAAGCTGGAGGCATTTACAAGCTTTAACGGACCAGATTTCTATGGACTTCCAAGAAACACCTCAAAGATCAAACTGACTAGGACTCCATGGAAGGTTCCAGAGTCTTTCTCATTTTCATTTGGAGATATTGTTCCAATGTCTGCAGGTGAAACACTTGAGTGGCAGCCATCCTCCATTTGATTTACATTATGCAGTGGAAACGAGAGCTGCTGTGGTAGGTATTTGGAAATGGAAAGAGTTTTTCAGAACGTTGTTGTGTGGTTCTTGTTTTGCTTCATTTATTAACTTCTTACACAAGGGATCATAAGGCACGATTCTGCATATGCGATGGATCGGATTATAGATTATTAACTTCCGCAATTTTTATTTTCTATGTAATAATTAGAAACCAATTTAAATGCTCTCATCTGCCTATTATTCTTGTATCAGTGGCTCTACCAAAGGCCCTGAAGTTAACCAAGCCAACGATCTCTTTTCACTACATTCTTGTTTTCGATGATTTCTTGTATATTGTCTTAAAAGATGACCGTGATAGCCTGCACATGAAAAGTGGGACGCTTTATTAACACTTGTGTTTGGGATTGGGTAGATTATATTTTTAAAAAATTTTAATTTTTTTTTAAATTCAAATTATTTATTTTTAAACTGTTTTGATCCGTTAATATCAAAAATATTTTTTTAAAATATATTATTTAATGTATTTTAAAATATAAAGTATTTTAAAAAATAAGAATTCATTTTCGATCACCAGTTTTTGCTCAAGAAAGCTACAGAGTTGAAAATAAGGAAAACTACAAACTATTACCATTGGTTTTTGAATAAGCCATCTATTCAAAGTCAGATAATGGTTTACGGATCATATGGAGGAAGCTAAATGCTGCCACGAAATTTCCTCAATTGTTCTTCCTCTAACGTATTGAGTTGGGCTGAATGATTTGACAGTTCCACTAAACAATGTTGAACTTTATTTATTTGGTTCAATGAAGAACATAACTAAAAACCCTGATGGAGATTTTGCTGCTAGGTTGGTTGTAAGCAAACAAATTACAAGGGTTCATACCCGGTCCGACCGCAGAAGTTGGATCGAACCGAGAAGCTGCTTCGATTATCTGTTAGTTCCAGGCCTTCAGCTAATGTATAGATGGAACATATGTCTAAGCATAATTGTTTCTGCCAAGATCAAACAAGAATGTTCGAGTAAATAAAAAGGCATTAAATACCAATGAAAGGGACGCACTTGATTCCCGGAGAAGCAAGCAAAATCCGGCGCCGTCCTCTCTTTTCTGTCGATGTAGAGCTTAACGGTGCAAGCCATTTGTTGCTGTGGAATGGATCTCCGAGGTGCTGGTCTGGTGGGGAGTCGACAGGGAAGACTTTCAGCAGAACCAGTTGTTGATTTTTCAGGAGAGTTTGTCCAATTCAAGGTCCACCATAATATAAACAGGACTAACAATTTATTAGTTAAAGAAACTAAAACATATATTATTAGTTTATTCAAGAAAAATCCCAACCTAATTCAATTGTCAGTTTCCTTACATGCCAAAGTCCTAGCTTTACAACTCATGTAACAGTCCCGACAGTTCTATTCTATAAACACTAAAAGATTATGACATATGCTTTTAATATGAGGATAAATTTATTTATTTTATTTGTAAAGAACTCTATTTCAGTAAAGTTTCTTTTATATATAGAACGTTACAAGTTATCGATTATTTTCAATTTATTTGTTTAATTCATCGCAACACGGTACAAGGATTTTGTACTTTATTGCCATTATCAATGGGGTTAGAAAAGTCTTCATTTTACTCTCACACATGTATTTATATCCTTTTTAATTGGAACTAGGTTTTATTTGGTTATTATCCTATTAATTCCTAGTATTTCTTTCTCATTTTTATACATTTTAATTCTTTATCTTGTAATTTTTTATTCCCATATTTTAATAGGTAGAGTGACTTCCTAATTTATTTACTTATTCTGAACTTACTCCATAAATATTGATTATTATTATTTTTTTTAATTAATTTCAAATTGGGTTTTATAACTTATATTTTAAACCCTTGACCTTATAAAATAAATAAATAAACCATATGATGAGCATTGCTAAGTAAACAATGAGAAATGCTAATTTTATAGAATATTCTTCTTGAAAATCCCATGCATTAAAAAAATAGGTTTTTTTTAATATAGTCGAGATTTATTTAGGAAACAATTTCTTTCCTGATGTGGATGCACCATGGTAAGGAATCAAGTCTATCTAAAGAACATGTTATCTATTTATGAGAAAGATTGGCTCTAAATTTATTTATTTATTTATTTTCTTAGTTAAATGTGAAAAGAAAATATCTCTCTTTTTTCTTTTTGAAAAAGTTTTTAAGTCAGCTAGCAGATGAGGTTGAGTAGGCATTCTTTTCCACTTGGTTTTTAGAGAGTTGAAATTAATTCCAATCTTCTTGTAAATTCTTATTGATGTAGACTTTCTCAGATTCCCTTGTAACTTTCTTGCCCTAACAATGGTCCACTCGAAGTAAAACACACGACTTCTCCAGCATGCCTAATATTAGCTACTCAATTAAAAAAAAAAACAAATACTGAATAATTTTTTCAATAATTTATTTCTATAAAATACTGAATAATCAAGTAAAAACAATACACTTGAAACAAATGTAATTTTTTCAATGATTTTTTCATAAACATTTCTGTCTATTCAAATTTTTTTTATGTGATTTTATTTTTTAATTAAAAAAATTTAATAAAGACTTATTGAAAGGACGAGACTCTAGTATTAATTAAACTACAATTTACTTGAATTTATGATTTTTATTTTATTAACCTAACATCAAGCTTCCAACACAAATACTTGAGGGAAATATCTAACAATCTTAATTTAAAAAAAAAAATTAAAATTAGCTTTAGTTTTACTTATGATGAGCATACATAATTCTTTGTATATAAAAAATCTTGATATTCTTCAAAGATAAAGGTTAACTAAAAGATTTAAGATGTTCCAATAAGCATTTGGTTATGATAATTCTTATAAATTTACTGGTGCAAAGTATTTATTTGTAAGAATTAAATTCCTTTTGATGACTGATTTCAAGTTTTAAAGTTTTTTTTTAAAAAAAGCTAATTAATTTTTTATTATATCAAATTATTTATATACTTATAGATATTTATGGTAAGTTTTTATGTTTTTTATATTTATTAAGAAATTTAGTATTTAGTGTAAAAATAGGTTTAAATATATTTAACAAAAAAGTATGTAAATCAACTTTATCAAAGATATAAATTTAATTTTTATTTGTTTTAAGTCAAGATAATAATAATAAAAAAAAAGTAAAGAAAGAAAATCCAAGTCCCGCACGTGTGAATTTTCTGTTTGCTAAGACAATAACATTAACAGAGACAGATAAAGAAAAGCAAAGACAGCAACAAAAAGCATAGTACACTTACCATTTCCTTCTCTCTCTATAATTTTTTTATAATAAAACGAAAGCATTTTTATTAGATCTGATTTCGATTTTGACCATAACAGAAACCCAAAAGACAAGCACTTTCAGCAACGAATTTCAGATATGGACGGTGGAAGTACGGCGGATACAGAGATGTCGGATGCCCCGCAACAAGAGCAGGCTCCACCACAAGCTATGGGAGGAGGAGGAGGAGGAGGTGTAGGGATGGAGAATATACCGGCAACGTTGAGTCATGGAGGGAGGTTTATACAGTATAATATATTTGGAAATATATTTGAAGTTACTGCTAAGTATAAACCTCCTATTATGCCTATTGGTAAAGGGGCTTATGGCATCGTCTGGTAATAATCTTTCTCTTTAAAGAGCATCCCACTTTATTTTTTCATGTATATTTGTGTTTTCTTGGTTTGGTTTTGGATAGGTTGAAGTTTTTGTTTATTAATTAATGGATAAAACCCACTTTTTTCCTTATAGAAGTTTTGTTTTTTTGCCGTGCTGAGGTGAAGTTAGGTTATATTATGCAAAATCTGTGTTTTTTGAGGTGCTTTTGTGATAATTTGTGGTTTTTAGTGTTTGTTTTTGGATAAATTTGAGGTGTTGTTTGTTTATGGATTGATTTTTTGTGGGTTCTTTTAAGGAATGAATTGGAGCTTTTGTTGATTTTGTGGTGTTGTTGTTGTTTGTTTGCTAGTTCGGCGTTGAATTCTGAGACAAATGAACATGTGGCAATAAAGAAGATAGCAAATGCTTTTGATAATAAGATTGATGCAAAGAGGACACTTCGTGAGATCAAGTTGCTTCGCCACATGGATCATGAAAATGTCAGTGAGTAATTGATTAGTTTTATTGATGCTCGTTATGTTTCGTGCCAATGTGTTGTAGTTTTTAGGGTTTTTGATGAGATGATGAGAGTGAGAATTAGGTAAGTTCGGTGACCAATTAATAAAAGTATCCAAATGATAATATGATTGAATTATTTTGCTTTGGTAGACTTGAAGCCAGTGGATATTATTATTCTAGCTTCCATTTAGAGACATTAGAGATTTCATTCCAAATAGAAACTGCATGATGACAGTTATTATGATTATTGTATCACAATTAGTCATAGTTGGTAGCCCATTCATGGCCCTTTTCTTTTAACTCGCATCTCAATGGTATTCCAATGAAAGTACATGACTGGATATTCTTAATCGGATTGCTGAAAATGAAGTTAAGGCCATGACCTAGGTTGCAGCTGGCAATGATTTAGTTAAGCAATTCTCATGGATTTAATCTAAAACTATCTGAGGTGGCATCAAATGGCTTTTGACCATTAGTCTGTAAAACATAGGGTTTTAAGTTGTTTCCATCCTTTCTGTATAGCTGTCCTTTTGATTATGCCGTAACGCTGACTGCATCCAATCCATAAACCCGGAAACAAAACAAAGGTTGTTCCCTTTTGTCAAGATCTTGAATAAAAATCCTTGTTCGTCACTTAATTTAAAAAATATCTGCAAAGGGAAGATTTTATGGGAGAAAGAGGTCACTATTATGACTTTGATGATAGTTTATGTTACATCACTTGTATTTGTCATGCAGGTTGTGGCAATCAGGGATATAATTCCTCCACCGCAGAGGGAATCATTTAATGATGTTTATATTGCATATGAGCTAATGGACACTGACCTGCATCAGATCATTCGCTCCAATCAAGTATTATCAGAAGAGCACTGTCAGGTTAGTATTAAATATTTGCTTTGTTTAGAGATAAGTACTGAAAGCAAAGGGAAGAAAACAACCCAAAGCTCTATGCTAGTTATCTGAATTTTCTCATCTCCTTGGTCTTAATATGGCTCCATCTAGGGCTACTATTATGGCTGATTGACAGCCCATTATGTATTTTTCTTTCATTCAATATTCCTTTTTAAGATAAGTGATTTCTGTGGTCAACATGGCCTTTTCATATTCTTTGACATATGAGAGAGGACCTGAGTTACGTGAGGTCTAGTCAGCATTGAATTTCTATTGAGCCTTGCGTCACAAAAGGGTATAACAGTAGTTTGTTTGTTTGGATACAAACGTAATTTGGCAAGTTCAACTAAATACAACATCGGTATATTTTGTTAATTTTTACTTTATCAAACTAAGTCAAAAGGCTAAGGACAGAACATATTCTTCTATTTTTGTTTTGCGCAGTATTTCCTGTATCAGATACTCCGTGGATTGAAATATATACATTCTGCAAACGTCCTGCATAGAGATTTAAAACCTAGCAATCTCCTCCTGAATGCCAATTGTGACTTGAAGATATGTGATTTTGGTCTGGCTCGTGTCACCTCGGAAACTGATTTCATGACAGAATATGTTGTTACAAGATGGTATCGAGCACCAGAGCTGCTCTTGAACTCCTCAGATTACACTGCAGCTATTGATGTGTGGTCGGTGGGTTGTGTGTTCATGGAGCTGATGGATCGAAAGCCACTATTTCCTGGCCGAGATCATGTGCATCAGCTTCGTTTGCTTATGGAGGTAAATTAATTGTTAAATTTCTGCTGGCTTGTTCCTATCTGCTGAAAAAGTTTTAGGATCACATCTGACTTGAATTTATTGATAATCCATCAAATGTCATGCCTTTTATCCTTTTGAAAACAAGGGGGGCAATCTCCTCTTCTTTTCTTTTTTTTTTCACAATCTTGAAAAGAATTTGTAGTGTAAACCATAGTTTGGTAATCTTGACCTGAAAGTAAGTTATTTTGGCTGCATTTCTTAGATAGACACCCTTAAGTGGCCTTTAGTTTTATCTCTCCAGTTCTTGATTATTAAATGCCATTACAAATCTAGTCAAATGTGTGCAGAAACTAGTTAGTATTACACGTTTTCAAATAGGCATATGGATATATAGTATCCATGTGTCATCTTCTCAACACGAAGTTTTGCAATTTATGATTGATCATTTCTAATCCTTGCAGCTGATTGGCACCCCATCAGAGGCTGAGTTTGGTTTTTTGAATGAAAATGCAAAGAGATACATTCGACAACTGCCACTTCATCGCCGTCAGTCATTCACTGAAAAGTTCCCAACTGTCCACCCGGCAGCTATTGATCTTATTGAAAAGATGTTAACTTTTGATCCCAGACAGAGGATTACTGGTGAGTTTGTTTCCCTGACCTTCAGTGTGTGTCAACACCATTGGCATTACTCGTGTTAATTTTTGTCTTATTTTTCTTGGTCTTTGGTCTGTCACAAATGATTCTCATTGCTTAGTTGATATGTATTCTCTTAGGAGATTAGAAATGGGATCTTGTGGTGCTTTGATTGGTATTTATAGTCTTACACAGACTGTTTATTTAGCAATTAATGTCATGAGTGACTTTGAGAATTAAAAACCCTAGTTTTAGTTTCTAGCCATTTCTAACCCTGCATCTGTTTGCGCACCAGGCAATTTGAGTTCTCTTTGTTTTGACTGTAATGCTCATTGATACATGGTATTCAATGGAACTCCAACCTGCAATGGTTTTATTACCAATTGGTGAAGCCTCTCTCCTCCTGCACCTTTCTTCCCTTAATCCAAAGTTTCCTTGTATCTGGCAGTAGTGTATAAGCCCGTATGGTTCATCTCACTTAGATAAGAGGCAAGTCTTGGTATTGAGGCATGTAAATGGGTGGAGTAGGACTTGGGGGAGGGGAGGGGAGGGGAGGGGAGAAAATGTCATTGCATTATTATCTGCCAAAAACCGTAAATCTCATAGATTTTCGTGCATTACTGCATTTGGGAGAGCAGGGATCACTTTTGTTGCTTGCGATTTTATAGGAACTAGAACATATTTTTGTGACTTTGGATCTCAAATTGGGGGTACAGTTCCTAGTTTCCGTTGGGGATTGTCAGTCTCCTGTCTAGGAAAGGAATGCTACCAGCATCCTTTGGGAAGTGGTCTAGGGCATGTGTCAACTTACCTTGTATTTTTCTTATCATGGTCAACTTAACTTTTTGGATTGCCTAATGTTGCTAAAAATGCAACTATGCAAGTCTAAGTCTTCTGTGCAGCTATCAACTCACGCTGTGCTGACCTTTGAAAAATTGGAATCGGTTTGCTGACTTTCTTGCATGTGGGGTCGCTGATTCTATGTCACCGTCCTCCCTGTTGAAATTCTGTGTGCACAAGTCTACAAATTATTCTTGGTCTTCAGAGAAGAAGAAAAAAAAACTGTGTGCCAACGTTCAGTTAGGAGAAATAACAGATGTCCCATGATGTTTAGGTTAAGTGAATAAGAGATACATTTTCTCAGGTGAACAAGAGATTATTTTTCTGATGAGGTAAATATGCAATAATCTAGATATCACTTGGATTGATCATCCATGCCAGCTGGAACTTGACTCCAATTTAAACTGGACTTTAATAGAATTAAACTTATATTATTCAATGGCTGATAAATTCATGAGAAGATAATGGTAATAGATAAAAATCCAACAGGAGACATGTTCCCTTCTTTGTCTTTCTTGGATCAAGATAGTAACCAAACACTACTTAATGCTCCTATAGCTTTTCCTTAACTGATTTTTTTTTTTTTTGCTGAACATTACATTGTTGCATGTTATGATATTACATTATTTCGATATCTTGCATACAATTTCTCCTCTTTCACTTAAAATTGTTGTCTTCAATTTCTGAAATGCACTTCAAATAATATCCATTCCTCTTAATTTGTTGCAGTTGAGGATGCACTTGCTCATCCATACCTAACATCGCTTCATGACATCAGTGACGAACCAATCTGCACGACCCCCTTCAGCTTTGACTTTGAGCAGCATGCACTGACTGAAGAACAGATGAAGGAACTTATATATCGGGAAGCTCTTGCATTCAACCCTGAATACCAGAACTAGTGACAGTGAGTCATTTAATCATTGTGACTGATCAGCTTGATTTCCTTGATTTATATGTTTTCTAGTGATTTCTTTCATGGTGTAAATACGTTCCATCCAAAACCGGGTGGTTCCTGAATCGAATTATTTATTATGGACAGAATTCAGGGGAACAAAACAATTAAAATGGTGTTTGTGTCGGCTGTCGCAGTGTTGTTCTTTCTATTGAATTGAGCCAACTTTTTTCCTGGCATTAACTTTCACATATGAAATATTATGCATCAGTGGTCGCGTGCCAGCTTCTAATTATCCCTGTCTTACAATTCATGGACGATGCCCTATGATAGCCTTCGCATGGTGCAACCACTCACCATCCTTGTTATGTTTTCACTTCTCATGTTCATGTTAGTTAAAACAGAGAAGGGGAAAAGAAAAAATACAGGGTTCTTTGCAGGTCGAACTACCAGCAGGAACAACACAAGCATAAACTCTATATGTTCAAATTTATAATATCACTGCTCAATTTATATGATACATCTCACATGCTTGATTAAGAGTATATTATCATAATATTCTGAATGAAAGAGTGTACTATCATAATATTCTGAAAAGAAATGTCGGGACTAAGTTTTAAGGAGAAAAATTTGGAATCAAATTAATAGCATTACAAGCTCAGTGAATAGAAAAGGAAGAAGCAATTGGATACATATTTGCTCAAAGCAAATTGCTGGAAAAATTGCTATAAAGAACAAGGCTATTGATATCCTCTTATAGGAAGAGCCATCTCAAGGGTACCCTGGATAATCTTCGATCACGCCATTAGTTCTTCAAGCTTCCAAAGAATTTAGAAAGTGGCACAGGCCCAGCAGCCTCTTCATCATCAATACTGGAGTGCTTGGTTCTGGACTTGCGCTTCTTTTCCTTTGTTTTTCTAGACCTTGACTTTGATCTTTTTGATTCCCTCTCATCTTCACTACTTGAAGAATCCGAGGATGAACTGGAGGAGCTAGAATCATCGGATCTCCGCCTCGAATGCTGCAAGGTAATGCAAGATCCGGGTCCATTTTGAGTTTATATACCAAGGGAATGAGAAATTCATAGCAGTAGAGATGGAAGTAGGGAGGATAGTAATGATCAATCAAGAAGACTATACAGCAGACACTTGATAAAAGAACACATGCATTTGGCAGAGACAAGAAACAGAAACAAATCCATGCAACAGCAAGACATGAAAACTAGCTACCCTCTACTAACAATAACCCAGAGAGAACTTCACAGGGCTAACCAGCCAAACTCTTCAATTTGGAACTTCTTTCCAGATGAATTCATCCAAAAATCCCTGAATGACAATTAGCCTACCAGGAGTCATGCTACCTTAATCAGATAACAAGATCTTATCTGACCTTCAATGGCACAAGGAGGACCGCCTGTTCTGCATAAGGAGATATTATTCTAGGTGTATTTAGTTTCATTAAGAAAAAACTAGCCCAAAAAAGTAACATGGACTTTTCAATAAGATTGATAAAATCAAATTAGGCATTGTAGTTTTGAGTCATGTAAAATTTAATATTCTAGAGTCTAGACAATGCATTCAATTTAAAAGTAAAACTACTAGAAAACTCAGGCACCTTTCTTTTTTTACTGCTGCGTTTCTTTGAATCTCTGTCCTTTCTATCTGCAAGAGCACATCTTAAATTTAGAAGAGGGTAAGAGGATGGTTACACAGGAAGAAGATACATCCATATACATACCCTTTTGATGACTAGATTTGCTACCAGAGTGATTCCGGCCATGAGCAAGTTTGCGTGCCCTCTCAGCATCCAATTGAGCTCGGTACTCCCTCATCATTCTATCCTTATCTGCTTCTAGTTCCCCCTTTCTCATTTCATCCTCCTAGTAAATACAGAGCACAAATTCATCTTTCACAAAAAAATCTAGAAATATTGAATCATCATTTAGAACTGCATCAATCATGTTACAAACAAATATGATGCACAACTAATAGTTGCACAAACAGCATGATAGTTGGGAGAGAAGATAGCATATCCATAGATTACCTTTTGCTTTTTCTTGAACTCTTCCCAGGTTACTGTGTGAGTTGTATTAAGGCTGGCCAAACGAGCAGCATGCCACTCTGGTGAATGAAAAGAACCATCCACCTGCGACTCGCCTCATCAGAAATGTTCCATGAAAATAAAAATAGTAAAGAAGACGCATTCAAAATGCAAAAACTACACTTAACTGCACGCCCATATCTCTTTATTTCTTCACACACGCACAATTACAGCACCCAAAAAACTATAGAAGAAGAATTATTGCGCTTAATACTATAAACAAGCATGCACAAAAGATAAAGAAAAAAAAAGCCTAGTCATACTGTCATGCCTCAGTTCTTTTTTCTTCTTTTTTTGACATACATGCGTTAATGACATATTCCCAACAGTTAGGATGGCCTATCTCTAAGAAATCAAAGTCTTAAGGATCATCCTTGAAAAGTTCTTATAACAATGCAAGTTATAATATTTTTCAAGAAGGAAACAAAAATTGTTTAAGAAGTAAACAAAACCACAATTCAACAAGCAAAAAGCAACCTGTATGGCACACTAGCATCACATCAGAGCAGCTCAAGGCTATACAGAAACAAGATAAGCTTCAAGGAACATTATACACCATCCTAAGTACAATGGCGATAACACACTTTTACTCTTAACCACCCACCAGGATGATAAAATAGTTGAAGGAGCTTACAATTAGTGTTTAGCAAATCAATTAACTACCACTCAAATCCCAAAAAGAACATACAATTAAATAAACTAACCTAGATGCTTACAAAACTCATATTCTTAGTTGCCCCAAACCATCCAACTTTCCCGGCATCTTATGAATATCAATAAGCTAATAATCATGCTCACAAATCCACAATAGAAAATTAACAACAGAAACAGTAATGTTAATCCATTGGCAAAAATTATTCAATAAACACTAAAGATTATGCAAAGCAACAAAAATGAAAGCAAAGAACAAAACTTTAACACAAAAATTACAAGGCAACAGGCAATATAATAATAAAATATAGAAATTGAAGATGGGAATTTAAAGAATAGTATGAAACGGGACAAACCATGCCGTCTTCAATCTCTTCAGGACCACCAGAGCTGGAGCCAAGCCTGGCTCTTTGCATAGCTTTGTAAGCTTGATTTTTACCCATTTTGAGAAATCTACGAGAAACCCAGATGAGAAAACAAAGGGAATTGCAAGAAAGATTGAGTTTTTAAGAAAAAATTGAGACCCAGAAAGAGAATCAAGAGGAATTTTGGAGAGAGATTAGGGTATTATTAACGGTCCAGAACCCATGAGAGAGAGAGGGGGGGGGGGGATGTAGAGGTGTTTGGTTTAAGTTAATAGATGTGCGCGTGTTGTCGTTGTGAAAAGGCCCCTAAGGTTTTATAATATAGCCGGAAACACTTAGGGTTATTGCTCGTATAATATAGCCGGAAACACTTGGGTTTCGTTTGTTTCGGTGGGAATGCCGTGTGGCTTATATTTTGCAAGAGAATTCTCAATTAAAATCTTAGTTATCAAAAAATTATAATTCATAAAATCTTTTAAAATTTATATATTTCAACTCGTAACCATAAAAACTGTCATAATTTCAAATATATATTTTATATAATAATGAATTTATTCTTCATGTTATTATTATATTATTAGATTCCAATCATGAAAAGATTGGAAGAAAAATTTTCATTTTTTTTACGGTGATTTTTTTAATAATAAATAATATCTTTTTATTAATTATGTTTCACTTTTAATTAATTCAATTTTGAAATGTATTTTTTATATATTAATTAGTTTATTTTCTGAATAAAAAATTTTAACATAAAAAATAATATTTAAATTGTTGAAAAGTTTTTGGCATTATTATAAAACTTTGTATGAATTTTCAAATTTAAAAAATCATAACCCAACTATTTTGTTAATTTAAATTTTAAATTAAATTATATAAAATTTAATTAATGTAATTTTGATAAAATCAACTCAATAATAAAATTAAACAAAATTTTTATATTAAAAAATAAACTCTATATTCCCATCCAGCAGTACCAGCTTTTGCACCATATGCGATCAAAACGTTGGCATTAGGAAGCGATGTGATGCCACTCATAACCCTACCTTGAGCCACAGTTTCTAGAGACCATGGCGAATTCTCATCAGTTCTTGCAATTCGCCCGCATTTATCTAATTAAAGCCTTGACATGCCCTTTTTCTTAGTATCCATAAGCTTGGAAAAGTTTTCCACGGGAATCGCCAGGCTTTCCCCAGCCGAAATCTGCTTCCTACGTCGGGAATCGCCACCAGCGAGTAAACTCAAAGACATCTACTTCACCTTTTTTCTTGTGCTTCATTTTCCTCTTTTATGTCATTGCAGAGCATCAAAGCCAAGTCGACAGCAATATCTGTGATGGTTCTCCTCACTCCATCACTGATTCGGCCGACCAAGTCATGAATCTGGACATTGCTCTCACCTTTCGATGGAAATCTCGCATTTGCGATGCCTATGAAGTTTCCAAAACAGTCTTCAGGTATCGGTAGTGTTTTCCTCGATCCCTCGCAAGTTAACTGCAAATCTCGAGATGGGATGGCCTCAAATGGCCATTCCTAGCTTCAGCCACCTTCATGAGAGTATTCCATGTCAGTGCTACCACGACTTCCACTAGTGTCGGTTGGCGTTTCAGCTTTGATATTGCTGTGACATCAAAAACAAACCTTTTAACCAGAGCCTTGTGATTAGCTTTTAATAAATCTTGTGGTGGAATATTTATAGGATTGGCCATATCTCTTGCAGGAAAGATGGAGCCCAGTTGAAAATTCGGGCGATACTCTACTCTATCAGTCCCGATTCGATCGGCAAGCCCCAGCGAAAGCATTAATAAATGCAAACGTCGAGAATGCATCAAGGATCCTGTGAGGAACACCTAGACCAATGGCTAGTCCACCACATTCAAACATGTTGAATTGGACAGTGACCAAAGGGGTGTCATCCGAGTCGGACAGAAGATGGACCAGTTGATTTAGCAGCTCAATATCATGCTGATCTACTCTCTCAAGAAGCTCGGAGAGGCTTCTGTTTACATGGACGTCCAAATATTCAGCTCCCTTATCATTACAATGAGTTGAAGCATCATCTTTTATGTATCTGCCTGCTAATGGATAGAAAAGGGTTAAGACTTCTGATAGCTATTGTGGCAACTGTTTGCTTCTTTCTTCATTAATGTTGACATGGCCATGTTCTTGATCAGCTTCGGCTGGATAGAAGAAGATACGGGGCACGTTCAATGATGGAGCAATTTGTGATATGGGTGATTTCTGAAGAAGCTCTTGATTTTTTATACAAGTTGTGTTTTTCTGTACGTAAAACAAAACAAGAGATTTAATACAATCTCCCTCGCATTAATTGTTTCTATAAAGATTTTTTTTAACGTGATCAGAAATCTTATTAGTAAAGAGCATAATGTTACAAAATTAATCAGGCATTAACATGGTGATTAAAGAAATTAAGGAAAACAACAATATTTGGCCACACAAAATAACAGGCAATAGGAGATATAACATTAACATAGATGTTACGATGTTTTGCCTAGTTATCTTAGTACATTTTGTAATATAGTAACTCTGTTGTCTTCGATTGGAGACGTATTTACCTGGATTTTGCAGTATTGTTGTCGAGGTAAAGCAGGCCATTTACTTTTGATTCCACATTTTTGTGCCTAGCTAGTTACGATCTGGGAGTATAATTATTTCTTCCCCGAAGAGGTAGCTCATACACTACCACTGCTATTAAAAGAATCAACTAGATTTCAGAGGTCAAAACGAGTACTTGATTAGTATCTGATGAATTCAGATTTTTGTTGAGAGACGGGCAAGTTCTCTTTTGAACACCATTTTTAAGGAACTTTAATTCTTGAACTCTTGCTATGGTAGTAGCATCACCTTCTATCTAGATGGTCTCTGCAAACAAACTTGGGGGAAAAGGGGCTAATAATTGTCTGTGTACGTTCATGTTGTTTTTTCAATTCTCCTGAGCTTCATATTAAAGAAACCTGATTACTGTAGAGAATGTGATCAGGTAATGGTCGCAGGAACAGAATTTGTATAGCTTTAGCTGCTGTCTGCAAATTCTCAAAGATATTTTTTTTCACATTATCACAGGTTTCTTTTAAATCTTGACGTAATAATACCATTTGTAAATGATACAGTGAAATAATATATTTTTATCTTGTCGCGCTTTAAAAGCATAATATTTACTAAATACTATTATTTCTAAGTAAGATATGATAATTATCAGGCTTTATAATAAAAATATTGTATTTTTTAAGCGCGACATGATGAAATTCCAATTATTTAGCTCAACTAATTGATCAATTAGATCTAGTTATGTTAACTGGTTGACCATTTCAAACAAAAACCATAATTTAATAAAAAAAAAATTTCAAATATGTTGTATAAGTCAAAATATATATATTTGTTCAACTTGCAAACTAAAAAATAAACTCCAATTAAATTTTCAAAAAGTTGTTATTCGCATTGTAGTTGTCCTCTGTTTTTCAATGTCAATGATATAGTCGGGCTTGTGATAACGAGAGATTTTGAACAGTTGGATATGAATTTGTCATAACTAAAAGAGAATTTGTCTTAAATATATTTTATAAATGGTCTAACAAATGTATTTATAGACCAGTAAAATAGGTCTAGACCCAAAAAGAAGTTTAGTCATGTCAGACCAGAATAACGGTTCGAAAAAACCATAATTTTTTATCCAATTATTGGATCGCGCTTAAATTTTTACAAGAGCTTCTAAAGATTGTTTTCTTTATAGTAGTTATTGCGTCGCTATTATTTTAGTAGTTTTGAGATTTTTCTTGTTATTTTTTGAATCAATAATCAGCTAATTTTATTTCACCGATCATTATGAACCAGTCAACTAGTTAAACTAGAAAGTTGAAGTTTCCATTATCGCATATTAAAAGCGCAACAAGAAAAAAATATATTATTTTATTAAAACTTTTTGCTCCTGTGTTAATTCATTCGCTGATTGTTTTGATTTTATGTGCTAATTTCCCGACTTGTCTAATATTTCTGTATCTGATACAATTAAAAATAACACGAAGCTGATACAATTTGTTTATGATCACCGTCATGTATTTTTAGGCAGATCACCCTAGATAGAAACTAAATGGAAGGCCTTAAATGGCCACCTTAGACACCATGTTGGGAGCATTCCATACAAGTCCTCTCACGATCTCCACTCGTGTCGGTTGGCGTTTCAGCAATTCTGAACCACCAAGACCAGCACTGACCGCTGCTTTCAGCTTTGATATTGCTGCACCACAAAAAACATACCTTTTCATCAGAACCTTTCTAGGTTTAAGTTGGATCTCTTGAGCTGGAACTCTAGGAGTAAAACCAGTCGTGTATCCTGGCCGCAGATGTAGGCCGGTTGGGAAATTCGGACGATATGCTACTTTATCAACCCCCATTCGGTACGCAGTAGCAAAAGCATTAATAAAAGCTAGCTAATGCCGAGAATCCATCAAGTGTCCTATGAGAAACACCGATACCAATGGCGACTCTACCACATTCAAACATGTCGAGTTGGACAGTTACCAATGCGGTCTCGTCCGACTCGAACGGAAGATGGACCTGTTGATTGAGGAGCTCCGTTTCCTGCAGGTGCTCTGCCCTCTCAAGAAATTGAGAGAGGCAGCTGTTTACTTGGACTTCCAAGTATTCTGCTCCCTTACCATTACAATGGATCGAAGCATCATCTTTTGGGCACCTGCCTCCAAGTGGATAGAAAAGGGTTGAGATTTCAGGTGGCGATTTCTGCAACTGTTTGCTTTTTTATTCAATATTGTTGACACCATGTTCTTCACCTTCTCAAGCTAGCTAGAATTGAATGCTTTCCAATCCCAATGATCCATGTATATATAGGATAGGATCACATCGCGGGCTCAGCGGAAAAATATAGTACTATCTTGTTGATTCTAGTTTGGTGCAAAGAAATTTCTAAACTTGCAAAAACATTGTCTTTTGATTCTCTTTTGTAGCATTTAATTATTGTTCTTAGACAAGACGATGGAGATAAAATTAAAATGTCTTCCAGCAGGAATGCAGGAAAATTAATATAGCTTATATGATTTTGAATTCATCCGCTTATTGGACCACAAACCACACGGTCCAAACCTGCCTTGAGAAAGGCAGAGACTGTCCATTTCCCATCGGAACTTGGGCTTTAGCCTATCCTCTCATGAACCCCATTAGCCTAAGTGATGTTTTGCTTTTTATTTTTAATTTTTTAAAAAATATATATTAAATTGATTTTTTCTCAATACTATTTTACAAAAATTATTTGGTATATTTGGATAATTTAATAAGTTCTTAATTTCAATTTACCGTCATGAGTTCTTAGGAGAATCCAGTTTCCCCTTGAGATTTCGGTTGTATCAATTTCCTTCACGAGCAAAATGTTTTTTTTTCAATCACTAAACTTTTGAAAATAATTTGACTAGGTATAATCTCTTAATTTCAATTAGAAGGTTTAAATGATCCCATATACATCATTTATATTTAAAATCATAAAAATAAAAATTATAATAGAATAATAGAATAAAACCAAACTAAAAATCCTATGCACATATAAAAATTAAACTATTTTTTTCTCTTACAAGTCAAGGACTCATCACGCACAGCATCGATATTATCTGGCTTCACATCTCTTTAATCACCTCTGGAATTCCTTGAACTTCAATTATAGGTGAAGTGACTTTCACATGCAATTAGATTACATTTTTGAATAATTTGTAGGAGTATAGTTTAATTGGTAAAAAATAAATATTATTAGTTTAAATTTTATAAATTTTAAGATTATTAAAAATTTATATAATTATTAATTTTAGAATTTATAGAATCAATTAAGATATATACAAGCTAGCGTGAATATTTATATTAATAAAAAAAATTATATATTTAAACAAATTAGACAAGGTTGATTTGCTCATAAATAATGAATACTCCGATAATTAATTAATTAGCGATCTATTTATGTAGTAAACTAATTATGAATGCACTAATTAGTGGAATTTTGCAGGATTCCAATCAGCTCTCAGCACTAAAAAAGAGTCATCATGGAGAGAATATTGGAACCATTAATTACAAGATACCCATTTAATTACATTTTAAGAATCTTTGTTTGGATTTGGGGCCCCATGCCACTTATTGTCAATGGCCAATGTGATTTCATTTAATCATTCTTGGAGCTTGGAATATATTTGAACTTGAATGCAATAATTTGGATCGCTGAAAAGTTATAACTCATAGTATTCCATGAAAAGTCGAAGTTTATGTTCATAATAATTTGTTCAATAATTAGCAGAATGATATCATACTCCAAGTGATTTCAGTTTTATGGGGGGGAAGGTTTAGCTCGTGCATGAGAGAAGTAAGTAGGGTTCTTAATAGATAGAAAAATAATATTTTAGAAATACGAGGAACTTATATAGAAAAAAAAAAAAACATTCTTGAAGAAATCATGGCCTGTACTCTACTTCACAGTTTCCAAAAAACAAAATTAAGTAGGCGAAGTGAAGGACCCACGATAATGTAAAACTTCATGAATAATTGTTTGGATTTGGGTTTTACAATTTAAAAGTAAGCCATCATTGATTCTTCCCTCGTGGCCATGGCATCGCCATTTGTAAGCCATGGTAACATATGAAAAAAAAAAAACATATGAAAAAGACAAAAGTGATTTTTAAAGCACCAATTTTTTAGATATTTTAAACTAAAATGTTAATTAATATTTTATTTTTTATAAAAAAAATATTTAAATCATTCTTGAAGTATTTTAAACAAAAATTCTAATTTATTTTTATTTTTTATTAAAAAAATATTTAAACTACCCTTAAAGTATCCTAAATATAAATTTTAATTAAAAAAATTTTATAAATATTTTTTTTTCCACAAAATCAAGTGAATTTGGAAACATTTGATTTGTTTCCAAAAACAAATCAAATGAATTCAAATGAATTTTATTGACTCTTCTAAACAACTTGAAAATGAATTTCACTTTCAATTTTCTCACGTGATAAAGTATTTACTACTTAAGTTATAAATTTGGTTAAAACAACATAAAAGATGGAGGAGAAAATTCTTGAACTACCATGTTTCATTTAATTCACAAATTTAATCATTGTAACAACAACAATAGCATCAATGAATTGTTTTATATTAAATAAATAGTTTGTATCAACACAACTATTCATTTATGCTAAAAAATAAATGAATGTTTAGTGTAGAAAATATTTAGAGTAACTTGCAAAAAGCTATTTAGATATTTAATAAGGAGATATAGATGAATTGACTTTTAAAAAATAATATTTTATTCTTTTTTTATTGGAATTTGAATATTTTCACAAGCTTGTTAAATATACTGTGAGATATTTTTAATTTTAAAAAAAATCAAATTATTATTTTGACCATCAAATCTGTGTTCAAGCCGGACCTAAAACATTTAGATCTAATAATTAATCTAGATCTAAGCATTTTAGATCTAACGATTAATCCTAATCTAAAATAATTAGATCTAGAAATCAAATCAAATTTAATAACATTGAGTATTATAATCATGCCACATCTAATAATGTTTGACATAAAAAGCAACAAAGGACACATCTTTATAGTACTACAGTGTATCTATAGTATAAACACTATATTATAGTATAGTCTACGGTACAACAAGTCAATGTAAAAGAAACAGGTTTTAATAATCTCTTGTATAGTATTATAAAAAAAGGTGGCCAGCTAGTAAATATCGCAGGCTAATTCTTGTTTATTGACTTCTACTACCTCCTATTTATGGGATAAGAAGGTTTTCACTGTTATTGATACGTGAGATGTATAGTATTTTATGTCCGTTGCTTTTTTTATACTGATGTAATCATATTTATTTTTTCTTTCTCATTCCTTTTCTATCAAGTTTCATATCGAAATAACAAATATTTTTTAATATTTTTTATATTTCTTTATTTTCTTCCAAGTTTTAATTTTTTTCATAATAAAGACCCCATCCCACGATGCATTTTTTCACATATGATATAATATAATTAGTCAATAATCAAGTTAATTACACAATTGATTGTATATGGATAAATATATTAAAAGTGTATTTGTGATTTTGAAACCTCCTGGCATAGTTTTCAGATTTGATCCAATAGCTGGCTCGATTCAAGATCCGGGTTTCTAGTTTTAATCGAATTATTGGATCAATATTTTTTAAAAAATTAAAATGATGTTATTTTAATAAAAAAATAAAAGTTAATACGTTGCAATCAGATTAATCTGCTAGATCAACTGGGTCATATCAGATTTTTATTTATTTTTTTATTTTTTTAACTTGATATAATTTCAATTTTTAAGTAATCAGATTCCAAATCAACTAACCAGACCGGGACATATAGATTTCAAAACTATGCCTCCTGGCACCCAAAAGGGGAAGAGGCCATAGGCTGCTCTTTCCTTTTCATTTCATTCGGTGAATTAGACCCCACGAGTCTTGAATAAAGAGAGCCAAATCCCAAAATAAAATGGCACCACTTGTTAGATATTGTCCTTTGCTTTCCTTAAATTCCAATAAAAAAAAAAAACCTACCTTTCTCTCTTTTCAGTAAAAGAAAAGCAAAAAATAATAATAATAATCAAAAGATTACCCTCCATTACAAAAAAAAAAAAAAAAAAGAGCATAAAATCTAGTGCATGAAATTTTAGCTCTTTTTTGGGATGTGTTGAGCCGCTTTTCAATTGGAGTTTTTAAGTATTTTGATTTTTTTCTTTATTTTCAGACTATTTTAATATTAAAAATAAAAAAAATATTATACTAATATATTTATAAATAAAAAATAATTTGAGACATTCTTTTTCACTTTTTGTTCACTTAAAAACTATAGCTAGGAATAAAAGGTAATTTAACAAAGGAAGGAATGTACTCCTTCTACAAGACATCCATGGATTGTTTTTGCTTGTTCAATCATTATTCTCTGCTGACTGTAACTTTGATGGGTGACTGCTAACAGCTGGTGAAATAGAGAGTCACGAGGCCCTAAAAATGGACAGGTGTCGTTCAAAAGTGTCCTAGGTTTGCGTGAGTCACGGGTTCACCATACTACTCGTGTCACTCTTGTCGTTTTCTTTTTTTATGGCTGCATTTCATAGCCATGATACGGACGTTAATTTCCATTCTTCACCGGCGTTGAAACGACATCGTTTACACCTCAACACACCTCTTCTTTTTAATAATAATACTCCATAATTTCTAATAAATACTTTTAAATTATATAACTTAAACCTTGGTCAATTTATCGGATAAAGTTATGTTTGATAGTAATATCATAGTTGAAACTGTAACATGAGAAAAAAATATTTTTATTTCAATAATAATTTAAAGCATATGTGCTATGATTTAGTGGATAGAGTCAATTTATCTCTATGTTTCAAAAATATTTTGAAGAAAAATTTAAAAAAATTATCTTTACTTCAAATTACTTTTCTTATATTTTTAGTTTGATGTTAAAAATAAAATTTTAAAAATAAAATTATTTTATTTTATTTTATTTTTAAATAAAAATTATTTTAAATAATAACTGCTATTATAATATTACCAAAATGGCCAAGATACTTGTGTAGTTGTTACACCACACTAGTAGACTTTGATTCAAAATATCTGCGCCTTATCAAATAAAAGAGTAATTTCAGTGATTAAATTTTTAATGATGGTAAGTTAGGCAAAAGTTATTGAGTGTTTTTACGACACCAGTCAGATATTATTAAATTATATTTATTAAACTCTGAATTTATTATTGAATTGAATTAAAAAATAAATAAAAATCATTGATATTTTTTTTTGAGAGGGTGTTAATTAAATATACTAAATAGATGTTATTTTATATAACAATTATTCACAATATATTTTAACAAAGAAAAAATATAACGAACTCTTAATAAATGATTTGAAAGAAATGGAGCCCCCAACAAATGGATTCAAATAACATGTTTTTTTCCAGATCTTTCCAGCAGGAGGTTACATTTGAACTGATTTAATGACATGAATTATTTTTTTCATAAAATGATTGCTTTGTGACAAGAAATTCTCGCAACAAGCATAGATTATTCAGGCAGTTAGCACATTAAGATCAATATCGGTGGGAGAATACGCTGCAACTCTAAATTATGTATTGAAAATTCAATTCAATCATGTAATCATACACATGGTAGCTATGGTGTTGCCTTCCTCTTTCTTATTTGCAGCAGTTTGTATAATTAATTAATTAATTACTACAAAAGAAGTGTGATTATTTTGCAAGTCACGTTTGCTCCTGCCAGGGGTGAAGTGGAAATCATTTGTTGATGAGTTGATTAAAGGCATTATCCAATATTCTGATAGAGTGATGTTGATTATAAAGAAAAAAAATAATAACAGGAAGAAAAACTTTAATTAATAATAAACACGGGTCATTATTTTTAGGAAAATCAAGATAATTAAAATCAAGAAAAATAACAATAACAGGAATTTAAATATATGTTTGATAAAAATTATAATTAAAATTTATATAAAACAAAAATTATGTATAACTTTCCTGAGACGATTACCAAGTTGGAAACACAACCTAGAACTCCAAAGCCTGGAACTGGACATTATATATGAGGCAGGCCATGAAGGGTACTTACTAACACATCCAACATTTAATTCTTTGTTTTTTTTTAATAATAAAAAAAAAAAACAGGGTTAGTTTTGGACAGTCTTTAAAGTATTGAAACTATATCATCTTTTTAGCATAGTCTAGTCAAGAACAATTTATATATATATTTAGAGAATTCGTGGAGATTTGTTTTTTGTACCTTGATTTGAGACTTGGTTTCTGAGAGCGAAGGTAGAAACATTACTCTAAGCTATTTGAGCTTTATTGGAATTTCATTATTAAAATTGTTGTATTAGTAAATAATATAAAACTTGTTTTTGTGTTTTATAAATGTTTTTTAAAAAATTAAAAAATTTTATTTTTTTATTTATTTTAAATTAATATATTTTAAGTGTATTCAAATTATTTTAATGGGTTAATATTAAAAATAAATTTTTAAAAATAAAAAATATTATTAATATTTATTTTAACATAACAAACAATCAAAACCACTAAAAAAAAAAACTAATAATCACTGAGGGATGAATTTTTCTATTTTTCAATGAGTGGAAGAGGGTGAGGTATACCCCACCATTAGATCCTTGATGGGACGTAACTTGCTTCTATGATGAATCTGTGACCACATGATGGGGACTGTAGCTATAAAACTGATGGGGTTTATTTTCCATTATTCTATTTTGTATTTTCCATGGGATGTGAATAATAATGATCTCTATTTTTGAAGGCGTTGTGTGTGTGATACGGTTTCTATTACTGTTTCTACATGTTTTTTTTTAAATATTAAATTAGTATTTTTTATGATTTTTATGTATTGATATTAAATATAAAAAAATTTAAAAATTATTTTTATATATTTTTAA
Organism: Populus tomentosa; assembly: GCA_018804465.1. NCBI lineage: Eukaryota > Viridiplantae > Streptophyta > Magnoliopsida > Malpighiales > Salicaceae > Populus > Populus tomentosa. The sequence goes on from CM031981.1 coordinate 12,986,223, forward strand.
ATAAAAAACTATAAATATTATGTACTGTAATTATAAACACCCTTTTAATTCGAAAACATACTTTAATTATATTGTAAAATTTGAATTGACCCGGCCAATTTATTAACTAATCTAAAATTCAGATGGATTTAATGTAAAATTAAATAGAAAAAAAATAAAATATAACTTAATTCAAGTTTTAATATTTATTTTAATTTTTATGATCGAAGTTATGGTCAATTATACATAAAAATTAACTATAAAAACTAATTTTATAGTAGCGGTTACTTTTCTAATAGCTTTTCGTGCCGAAATACATGCTAATAATTTTTTTTTTTAAAAAAATTATTTTTGACATCAGCACATCAAAACGATCTAAAAAATATAAACCACACTCAATTTTAATAAAAAATTTTTTTTTAATTGAACAAAATACAGGTATAAATGCAGCCCCAAACATGCTCAAAGTGTTGTTTGGAAGACTTGTCACCCGCGTAATCCACCCGTGCTTGTACATCTTGTCTGAAAAGTTTGAATTCCAGTTTTGATGACGGAATTTTATAATCTTATTTATTGAGTTATTTTAAACTTCGATTTTAACTAGATATAACTATATAAGTACATAAATCGGAAAATTTGGATTGTTTGACTGAACAAAGCTAGTCGGATTTTAAATGTTTTTAATTGGTTTGACTTTCGTTTAAAATTTAAAAACAGTTAATATCTAATTCATCAGAAATATTATAAATATTTAATTTTAAACTAATGCCTTGTTTGTTTTATTTATTTATCAAAAAATAATGTTTTGAAAATCAATTTTTTAAACTTTTTTTAATTATTTATCATTAGAAAAGTTAATCAATAAAAAACAATTTTTAATCAAAATAAAATTTAATTTGGTTTCTAGAAAAGTGTTTATTTTAATTTTAGGCGAAAAACACTTTCTAGAAGTTATGGAAAATTTAAATATCATATTATTTACTAATTATATTAAATTTGAACCTCAAACTTTTAATTGTTATATATATATATATGTTGATTTTTTTTTTAATTTCATCCATTTAAATTTGATTTTTATATTAATTTTGATTATTATTTTTATAATTATTCCCGGTTATTTTTAATAAATTTTTAATAAATTCGTTTATCCGGTTATTTTTAATAAATTTATCTATTAAAATTATTTTGCAATAGTAATCAACACACATAAAATTTATTAAGTAAAATAAAAAATATCATGCAAAACTGCATATATTAAATATTTCATAAAAATATAAATATTTAATCCATATAGAATATATAAAAAATAGAATTGAATTATACTAACCTCTTAAAAAATTAAATACACTTAATAAAATAAAAAATATTTGTTATTAAAAACAAGGCTAAAAATGCCAAAAGGATCACAAGAATAAGTGTTAACTAAAACATAAATTAAAGAAAAACATATACAAAATATTAATAAAAAATAAAAAAATTTAAAAATAAAAAAAAAACAGGGCTAGGCATTGTGGGCTTGGTAAACCAAGCCAAGCGCTTGCCATAATAAGAAAGGTCCCACGTGAGGGCCTGTATGTTTAGGCCCACGCGCGTGGTCATTTTAAAAAAAATCAACGAAGAGGATGATTCCATTTTCTGATAAAAAAATAGACAACGCGTTATTTGTTTTGGAAGATGATACATTATATATAATTTTCTAGATTCCAACCACCATGGCGTGAAAAAAAAGGGTTCTCATTTTTTTCTATCTACTAACCTATTTTAACCTTTTTTTTTACGCATAACACATGGGAAACACTATTAAAAAATTGTTAAACCAATCAATGACCTAAAAACACAAAAAAATCACTCAAAAACTCATAATTAACTTGGGATAAAAAAATCTTCATGAGCTCAAATTTGTTTTTAGATGCTTTCAATGTAAAAAAACACATAATTTTAACTCTTCTTATCATGTGAAATTATTTAACAAAAAAATTAAATGTTTTTGTGGTCGAAAACATCTCCAATGAGTACTTTTTTTTTCTACACTAGAATCTAATGATTCTCTTTCACTTCACCGCCATAAAAGAACTAATAAAATAGTTAGTATTAAAATTAAAATTTAAAAAATTAAAAGAATTAATTACCTGATATCTAAAAATGAAAAGGAATTACAATGAATTTTCAAACAAAATTCAAAGCTATCACTTATTTTACCGAAGCTTTTTATCTTTTAATTCATCATTCTAAAAAAATAAAATATGCTATTGGATGTAAATTTGTGCTTAAAAAAAGCTTAGTTATGTACAATACTCTATATTTAGGTAATCTTTGTAATTATTAGTAATTTCTTTTTAAAATATTTTTTTCTTAAAAATATATGAAAGTAATATATTTTTTAAAATTTATTTTTATATCATATTAGATTTAAATGATTTAAAATTATAAATAAATTAATTTAAATAAAAAAATTCAAAAAATCTAATTTTTTTTTAAGAAAAACAAACTCACTACTAGTCTTCCTGTGGGAGAACAATCAATTTGAACCAAGAAATGAATTCCCAATTCCCACATTATCCATGCACAGCAAACCAGAAACAATGAAAAACCCAAAATTTCTCCAGCTGGACACCAGTATCCCCTTATTACCCACAGTTAAAAGAGTCAAAAGCCAAAATCACAACACTTTTCCCCAACAAGTGTGAAAAAGAGCCTTGCTTTCTCATTATTCCATGGCTCCTTTCACTTCCACAGCACTGTAAACAGCTCATCTTTTTTACTGTTTAGCTGATGAAATGATAATTTTGTCAGAAATCTTACATCCATACAAGGAAAACGTAAAGCAGACCAAATCCCAACAATAATGATACAAAATTTCAATGTGTCAGTCATTTTTAACCTCTTGTGGTTTTTCTTCTTCATCAGCTTAACTTGGATTTCTACCTTACCACAGCACCCTCCAGCTTCATGAACTTCTCATTCTAGAGCCGTGAAAATGGTGAAAATGAAAAGGGTATTGTAAAATGGTCCAATGGGGTTTTTCTTTTAGCTGTTTTGCCTTGAAAATCTGAACTACCAGTCCAATTCTCTCCTACTGTTCTCTTCTTCCTCCACCATGTAGCATCTCTCTCTCTCTCTCTCTATCGCTCCTTGAGTTAAGAGGTAAGACATTCTCTTCCTGGACCTCACATTTCATGAACTTAGTGAGTGTCTTGTTTCTGCAATCACAAGTTCAAGAACCTGGCTCTCTAACTTCTGGAACCACAATTCTTTTCCGTGTCCACCAAAGAAGGAAGTACCTTTGCTCAGGAGAACAGAGTTTGTCTTGCAATTTCTTCACTCTTCCTGCCTGCCTATTCTTCTTTGTGGAGAATTCCAATCCAATAACTGAACTTTCATCACCGTGTCTCTCAGCAATGCCGTCAAGGTGAACGATTTCAAGTCCCCTCTTTCTTTTTCGTTCGCCCCCTTGTAGCACTTCATATCCTTCTTCAACTAACTGTATTTCTGGTTTTAGAGAGGCAGAGACGTTTAAGTTTAGAGAGAGACAACTTTGTGGGTGTCTGAAGTGTATGTCTTTACTTTCTGTTTAATTACCTTCTAAAACATACATTAATGGCCAATACTAGCTCTAGTCTTGCAGTAAATACTCTCTTATTCCTTCTCTTCCTTCTGTTCACCACCACGACCTCCACCACTCACCAACGTCACCTCCTCCACCAACCTTTTTTCCCATTAACCACCGCCATTCCACCGACACAACCTCCCTCTTTGTCTCCTCAAACCCAACCCAAATACCCCTTCACTTCCACCCCAAACAACAAAAACAACAATCCACAAAAGCCCTTTTTCCCTACCCTCCCTTCACCCCCACCACCTCCTCCCACTTCCACACTTGCTACATTCCCTGCCAACATCTCCTCCCTCGTCTTCCCTCACCACTCCTCCTCTCCTCACCACAACCTCATTATCACCATCTCCATCTCCCTTTCCCTCCTTTTCGCTGCCCTTTTAGCTTTACTATCAGCCTTTTTCATCTATTCTCGCAGGAGAACCCAGCCTTTTAGTCCTCAAAAGGGTTCAAGATCAGAAAGCCTCCGCCTTTACCCCCAAAACACTATCCCATCTGATGGTTCTCCAAAGATTCCAAAGCTTCCACACCGTCCTGGTGTTGTAAGCACAAGCTCAGAGTTTCTTTACCTGGGCACATTAGTGAACTCTCGAGCTGGCATCGATGATCAAGACAAGCCAACTTCAATCAGCAATGCTGTTCTTAAAACTGGTGTTTCATCGTCGTCATCTTCACATTATCAAAAACTTGGGTCACCTGAGCTGAGGCCATTGCCACCGTTGCCTAGACATAATTACACACCAACTTATAGAAGTGGTGAAGTTCTTGTTAGTTCAAGTAAAGAAGATGAAGTTGATAGCGATACCGGGGAGGAAGAGTTCTTTTCTCCGAGAGGGTCTTCTGGGAGGAAAGAGGCTAATCATGAGAGTCCGGCTCGTGTTGATTCAAGTTCTAGAAGAGTGATTCAAGGTATTCAAGGAGAGATTTTTGGGTCTAGAAGTTTTAATTCAAGGACTGCTTCGTATCCATTATCAAATTCCTTTTCTCCATCAAAATCTGTTTCCAGCAGTGTGTCTCCAGTGTCTAATTCTAGCCATAGAAGTGGAAAATCTAAGTCTCCTGATACGATTATTAGTTTTCCTGCTCCAGTTCAGTCCATTAAGCAATCCTCGCCGTCCATTTCTCCATCATCATCTGGGAGAAATTCAGGGGAGACGCTGAATTCTCAGGAGCGAAATTCGGGGTTTTCAGGACAGAATGAGCAGGTTCCAGTTAGTGTTGGTAAACAATTTGTTCCACTAAAACTGCCGCCGCCTCCACCTCCACCTCCACCATCGCGATTTTGGGAGATGCCAGTGGGGTTTAGAATGGCTCAGGAAGTGAATTTGGGGATTCCAGGGCCGCCAGCTCTTGTCATGCCTGCAAAGCCTGTTTTGGTTCAAGATCATGCAATGCCAGTTATGGCCAATGAGCAAATGCAAAGCAATGGTAGCGTTGAGAGGAATGAGGAGAGCATGAAGCCGAAGTTGAAGCCTTTACATTGGGATAAAGTTAGAGCAAGCTCTGATCGGGCTATGGTGTGGGATCAGATAAAATCTAGCTCTTTTCAGTGAGATATACTAAAACCCCTTTCAGCTTTTTGTGTTTTTGAATTTTGTTTGATAGTTTCCTGATTTGTCAAGAAGCTACTGTTTTATTTCATTGGTTAAGTTGAAATGGTTTTGTAAGTTTGTAGAATGTGGTTTTGGTTTCAGGTTAAATGAGGAAATGATTGAGACACTTTTTATGGTAAACAATCCAAATTTTAATGTGAAAGATCACAATGGAAGGCGCCAATCCCTTCCTTTGCTGAACCAGGAGAATAGAGTGCTTGATCCAAAGAAGTCCCAGAATATTGCAATATTGTTGAGGGCTCTTAATGTGACCATTGAAGAAGTCTGTGATGCCCTTTTGGAAGGTAAAAACAGAAATATAGAGAAGCCTTTTTTGGATTGTTTGAAATTATCCCTTCAATGCATTGCAAATTTGTTAATGCATGCGCTGCCTGTAGTGTTGGAGTCAGTCCTACTGTTAAATGCCTGCTTTATTACCGTAAACAATGTTTGCTTCCTATAGTTTCCCTCCAGGTTGGCTTGAAATTGCTACCCATGCCAAATGTTCAAAATATCTGGGCTTGAAGTTGGCACATATTAAGGGTTCTTTTGACTTTGTAATGTGATGATGTGCCACATTTCTTTGACCAGCAATAGCGACAAAACCTTTGGCAGTGGTGGTACTCTTTCGAGAAAGAGTCTTAAATTAAGGTGGAGGGATGCTTTTTAGACGAAAGCTTTTTGCCTGCCACAAAGCAATTCAAAATGCTGAATGCTTTTAATTAAGTGACTTTATGTTATTGGTTGGTTAATTATAATTCTGTTTGGTCCCTTCTTTGTAATATGCATTAGCAGAAGTTGAGAAAATAATTGTCTCTCTTTATATAACATGGTAATGTTAGTGCAAATGTAAAACCTTTGCTCATAGAGGGATCTTATTTTTCCCATGACATCGTTTCCCTTGTTAGGCCAAAGGGTCAATCTTTGTCTCTACTTAGATAATGTCTCCCTCTGCTACTGGAAGAACACTAATAACAATGAGGAGTGTGTTTTTTTGTGCGCATCATTGGTGAGAAAGAGCAATGCAGTTGCTAAACCTTTCGCTGATGTGAACAGGAAATTTAGATACTCTGGGGACAGAGCTTCTTGAAAGCTTATTAAGGATGGCTCCGACTAAAGAAGAAGAATACAAATTAAAAGATTTCAAGGATGAATCACCATTCAAGCTAGGCCCTGCTGAGAAATTCCTCAAGGAAGTGCTTGACGTTCCTTTTGCATTTAAGAGGGTTGATGCAATGCTTTATATTACTAATTTTGATTCAGAAGTTGAGTACCTGAAGAGGTCTTTTGAAACACTGGAGGTAATTCTTCATTGGGCTTGTAGATTTTATTTTCTTCATATATATCATGCGTGGTAATGTAGCTGATAATGAAAAGCAGGTATACTGTTCTGTTTGATGCTTTTTATGGACCTTCTTACTTACTTTTTACTTTTGTCAATATAAATTTCATTTTTACTTTTAATCATTGATGGTGGTGATCAAAAGGGCTGCATCACTCTTGATCTGCCAAAAATCAAGATGAACCTTAAAAAATTAGAAATGTTTTGATGCATTTTAGTCACTCTATCTCTCTTTCTCATTTTTATAGCCTTTTGCCTTGAATTTTTCATATCCGTTCTGTGTAGAATCTGTCCCTTCCCTTCTGCCTTGATCATGAATTGGATGTTTATGATTTTGCTGCTGCGTGATGTTTGTACCTCATCCTGTGATGGTTATTGCAGTTCAAACCACAGGACTGGCATCATGTTCTTAGGCGCCACTGGGAATTGCATTCCAAACAGTGTTTAATGACTTGTTTTTGCTTAAAATTAGTTTTTTCATGTTTTTGGATCATTTTGATGTCAAAAATGATTTTTTAAAAATAAGAATATTATTTTGATGTATTTGTGAACGAAAAGTACTTTGAAAAACAATCACTACAATACTCCCAAACACCTATATGGTCTTGATATTTCATGCCATGAAGTTGGAGTAGCTTCTGGAATACATTCTTGAATGTACAACTAAATGAACTTAACCTCTGCATAAAACACCTTGGAAGAAACTGGATGTGAGGTCTGTAACTTGCATGGTAGTGTGTAGTTCACGTTTAGCAAGTGGCCTGAACTCAATCTTGATAACTTCTTAAGCGGGCACAACTTTCTGAAGGCAGCAACGTCGCCAGCCTCCTGGGCAGGTAAGCTTTCTTGATGTCATACCAGAGGGTTGTGACTTCCTTCACCAAGATCCTTGAGGATGGAGTGCTACCTCTAATTCATTATCAAGTGATTTGGTTCCATTGGGGAGAAATTTATAACACATTAGCAATATATGCCAACATGACCCAGTTTTCTCCCAAATACTGTACCATCATTTAGTTGGCTTCAAATGTAGAATGGCAAGGATCAAATTGGGTTTTTCAGATTGTTCTTTTTGTATATATTTCTTGACTTGGATACCATTAAAGAGGCTTCTCTTGCAGTTCATTATCTATTCTGCTTGAGCACATGGATTTCGTTTATCATTTCCTATTGCTGCAATCTTCCAGCTACTGCTCATGTTTCTTCCTTGTTCTACAGGCAGCTTGCGAAGAATTGAGGAACAGCAGAATGTTCTTGAAACTTCTGGAAGCAGTTCTCAAGACCGGGAACCGTATGAATGTTGGCACCAATCGTGGCGATGCACATGCCTTCAAGCTTGACACGCTTCTTAAGCTTGTTGACATTAAAGGCACTGATGGGAAAACCACTCTCTTGCATTTTGTTGTACAGGAAATCATCAGATTGGAAGGCTCTCGTCTTTCTGGTACAAACCAGAATCAAACAGCTGAGAAAACTCAACAATCTGCATTCCAGGATGAAGTTGAATTTAGGAAGCTTGGTCTGCAAGTAGTTTCAGGTTTGGGTGGAGAGCTTACGAATGTAAAGAAAGCTGCTGCAATGGATTCGGATGTGCTTGGCAGTGAAGTTGCAAAACTTGCAACTGGAATTGCAAAAATTACTGAAGTTCTGAAATTAAATGAAGAAATTGCATTGAAGGAGAGTAGCTGGAGGTTCTCAGAGTCCATGAATGGGTTCATGAAGAAGGCAGAAGAAGAAATTGTAATGCTTCAAGCACAAGAAAAGGCTGCCCTCTCTCTGGTGAAGGAAATAACTGAGTATTTCCATGGGAACTCAGCCAAGGAAGAAGCTCGCCCTTTCCGGATTTTTATGGTGGTGAGGGATTTTCTATCCATTCTTGATCATGTATGCAAAGAAGTCGGAAAGATCAATGAGAGGACCATATGCAGCTCAGCCCGTCCTATGCCTTCAAACCCAACGCTTCCACCAGTTTTTCCAGGTCTCATTGGAAGGCATCATTATGGTTCCTCTGATGATGAAAGTTCATCTTCATCGTCATTAGAACACTCCATGTGATTCTGCTGAATCTCTCACTGGAATGCTTAATGGAAATTGGAGGTGCGCGTAGCAGACTATTTGAATTGAGTTTCTGCTTCTAGCCCGTCACCGATATTTTTTGTTGGCCTCCTAATTTGTACCTAAATATATTATTTACTCAAGATTTTGGATTTGTTTACTTCATGTGTAACATACCCAAGGGATCATGTCAGGACATAATAAAGAAGTAATGGCAGCATATTCTGACCTTTCATGTAAATCTATCAGAAGCTAAATTAAGGTAATTTGTTCAGTGTTAGAAGCAGAAGCAATGTTGATTATGTCTTAAAGACTATTCTCTTATTTTTCTTTCAGTTTTGCAAGTCTAATGATAGTAATCACTGAGTCCCATCACTGTGTTTGAACAGAAAATAAGTGAGAGTGCTTCCAACTGTATCTTACAGTTTTACTAGATAACTGGCCCGAGAGGGTTTTTTAATGCAATTGTTTTTTGTTGCTAATATTTCTAGTTGTCTCTTTAGAAATTTTCAATTGAAAATTTTCTCGGGGTTAGGGATATGATTTTTAAGGTTTGAGAAACCTCTCTTTTCCCATGTAAAAATATAATTTTTAAAAATTTATAAAATATAAATTTATTAAGTAATTGTTTTTATTTTTTAAAATATATTTTTAAAATGAATTAAAATGATTTTTTTTATTTTTTAAATATTATTTTTAAGATTAACACATTAAAATTATCTAAGATATAAAAAATTAATTTTTCCAAATGATCCGGGAAATTGAGTTCAAAATCTGTTCCAAACGGCGATATTACTAAGCAGAGGGTTGAGACTTGCAGGTTTAAGGAAATCAACATCATCAACTTCAAAAAAGCACGGTGCCGCACCAGCAAATGCATAAGCATTTGAGAAGGTCAGTTCAAGCCTTGCGCATAAACAATCCTCGACTCATACAGCCATGAACGATCCTTTGCTGTGGTTGGCAAATAAAAGAGTTCTAAGGGCGAGTATCTTTGTATAAGAATGCTTCTCTGTCTGCCAATGCTGGCATGTCACTGAAAACCTGCCCTTCAGCCAACAATGCATCGAGCCTTTCCATACCCTCATTCTCAGATTCTCTTTTCTCTTCAGCTTTGTTCTTTTTTCTGCCTCTTCCCAAAGCAATTTCTTTTGCTCGGTTTCCGGTGAGATCTGGCTAGCACGAGCTGACTCTCCTGTCCCTGAATCATTAGCGAGTTCCTGCTAAACGATTTGAAATTTACTACAGAGCAACTGTATCTGATGGATCAGTGGTCCCTGCTAAACGAGTTCCCAAAAAAAAAACAAAAAAAATAAAATTACTGAGCTTTTTAGAAAATGTAAGACTAGGAAAACATCAAGTGGGTTGAACTTGAACTGCAACCTGTAAAAGCAGAATATCACTAAAAGATGGCTTTATTTGAAGGCCATTAACGTTCTTATGAGATTAGATGAAAATTAACATATAGATTTGTAGTTATTGCCGAATATTATCAAAGAATTATCCCAATTTAAAAATATAGATTATAAAATTTGAATTTCTAACATTTTGATTTTTAAAACTTTGATATGAACCGTGAAGGAACTTGTTGTGAGAATACATTAGGAGCTAAGCATTGTATCTAATATTTACATAGAGATACTGGGAAGAGCATAATCGCTTTACAGAAATGAAAAATGTCAGAATCTAATGGAAACAGGCAAGCTGCTTTTCCATCATGGAAAAAAGTGGAGTTTTTTCAGAGCCAACAAACAAGATTGCAAACACTAAAAAACATAAACGATAAAACTATTCATCTATGCAGCCATAAATAAGAATTTTTCTCAAACATGAGATTAAGGGTAGACACTAAGACTAATGAACATCATAATTGCATAAACCACAAAGTTTGACTTATATTTGAAATTACTGCAGTACCTTCAGTTTTTGGGAAATGAAATACTTCTCTGAAAGAGGGTTTGTTTTTTCATCTAATCTGCTTTTCATTTGAGAATACACACACACACACACACACAATAATGAATGTAAAGATTACAATACAAGACTCAACCTATACACTTAAGTATCGTAAAACATAATTGCTATAATAATATACACCCTATAAATCAGCACTTCCTATAATAAAGGTAGACTAATGTCAATCAGTTTTCAAAGAGAATTGAAGCATTGGGCTTATAAATCTAAATGAAATCTTCAAAACCAAGTAAAATCGAAATATTTCGATTCAATCTTCTTGATTATTCGTTTTTTTTAATCTTTAATTATATATGCCAATCCCAGTTTTATAATTATACTTCCATAACAAAATTCATCAATAATAAATAATTTAAAGTGGATGAATATTTTTGTGAACCCCAAGGTAAAACGAACAAGAGCAAATTACATTTGTTTAGTCCCTATAGATTGAACTCAATTTAATTTAGTCCTTAATGTTTCAAAATATATATTATGATTTAGTCCCTATGGTAAGTTTTACGTTAACATTTCCTCTCCCCTCGTTATTTTAATCATACGCAGAGAAAGGACTTCTAGCAAAGTGTAATGAAGATACAAAGCTTGTACAAGAAACATTGTCGAGCCACTTTGCCGATTATTGTTTCTATCTTACAGTTGCCATTACATTATACAAAACAATGGCCTGGTTGTGTTGATGGCAAGAAGATACAAGGTTAAAAGAAGTAACGTGTCAGAATAAATCCAAACGCCGAGCTGAGAATGGCCCCAAGGCGTTCTTGGCTGCTATTACTTTGCTGACCAGCAGCTTCCACTTAGCTTCTTCTTTCTTTGTTTGCTGCTGCGTTTTTTCCTTGAAATGCCTATCAACAAGGAAAGAGAACACTATCAAGATACTGCAGCATGCATATCAATGCTTGAGTTGAGGAGCTGACTGAACATATCAGCTGCTCAAATCAAGCAAGAAGGCTATCATATGCTCCCATCACCCCAACCGAACAAGTAGAAAGAAGAATCCGTGAAAAGTTTTCATGGGAATATCAATGTCAACAAAGGAGCTTTAATGCAATCTTCAGTATGGTAATGAATCTAGAAAAAAAGAAGTTAAATCAAAACAAATGAGCCTAATTTGTACTGTTACACAAACACAACGCAGATGTGACAAAAAGCTTGTAAACTATTTTTCATCTATTTCCATGCTTTAAAAAATTTCTTAACATAATTCCACATGGAAGGACATATTTGGATATTCAAATTCTTTAATGAGCAAAATAGCATTCCGGCAAGTGTAATTGTCTTTTGAAAACTGTGTTGTTTTGGCTTCTAGTATTTCCTTTTGTTCAACTGACAAAAAGCTTGTAAACTATTTTTCATCTATTTCCATGCTTTAAAAAATTTCTTACCATAATTCCACATTGAAGGACATATTTGGATATTCAAATTCTTTAATGAGCAAAATAGCATTCCAGCAAGTTTAATTGTCTTTTGAAAACTGTGTTGTTTTGGCTTCTAGTATTTCCTTTTGTTCAAGTTTCATACTCAAATGGATTTTGAAACCCTGAAAATAAAGGCATGGAGGCAAATGATACATGCAAGTTTCATTCTCACCTGCAAAGCGGAACCTTGCAGGAATCAGGCTCATCGCACATACGAGAATGCAGTTCGAGAAGCTGCCACATGCGTTTGCAGTGAATGCAACCACCTGGGACCCGAGACTTGCATTTGGAGAAATGACGAACTAAGGACTCAAGTCCTTTGCAGGCAGGAAAGTCGCAGGCAACATGGCTTCCTTTTAGCATTTTGCCACTAGGTCCAATTGTCCTACACCCATCCCTGCATATGTGAAGGAGGGCCTCCATTGCTTCATACAGTTGCAAGTATACTTTTCTCTCTTCTATTTTCCTCAGCCTCTCTTGTTTTCTCTGAAAATAAGTGAAACTCAGATTCCATTTTGTGAAGTTGAACTACAAAAAATATTACAGCTTGTACCGGATAATGTAAAATTTGGATCACACATTATGAATCACGACTTTGTATATGGGCATTGATTTGAGGAAAAGAAAATGAAGAAAGAAGGGGTCCAGAAACAGCAAGACCAACTGATTACTAGAGTTAATTCATGATAGTAAATATCATTTCAAAAGCATAATCGAATTTTATTTAGGCTTCAAAAAATACAAGGGTGGGAGACTGATGTCAAGACTACCAAGTAGGCATTTCACTGAGGGGAACATGTTCCTCGACTCATCCATAACCACATAGTTATTCCACCGCGAAACAAGCTGCTAGATTCAACCACTACTGCAGACTAAGATGAAAAGCCTTTTCCTGACTGTAACCGGAAGAAATTCCACTTTGAAGCATTTTTTTTTCTCAGACAACTTCTTCTCAAGGTGACATCCACCATATACAAAGTGGCTAATGCCAATGTTTCCCAAAAAGCTGAATTTACAGGATTCCAATTTTAATGGTTAAATTAGGCATGTGAAGATCCACTAGTTGCTGCTTCCTCAACTTGAATTGGGATCATAAAAATAAAAGAATGAAAAACCTTTCATGTGCTTGCTTGTAGCATGTCATCTATGGTCTAAACAAGTGAAAACAACTTAAACTGCATGTAATTCTCCACGTGCTTAAAATAACTTGCTGCATATTCTATATTATTGTTCAATATAAGATCAGGAATTGACTTACTGAATCTACTTCGACAACAGATTCTACAAGCTCTTGTTCAAGGGCAGGGTTAGCTCGCCTCATAATTTTCCAACCTTCAGTTGACGATACAGATTTCAAGTCCTTCACAACCATACAAACACAAATTAAGGAGAGTCGTGGCGCATCGCAGCTCCTTGCTAACTGAAGCACATCTATCACATTTTCTCTGGTCAGACAATCCTGCTCCAGAAGGTCTATACAAACTCTTTTCAGTGACGGGACAGAGTATGAGTGTGACAAAACCAACAGATGGAGAACAAACTTTTTCATCTCATCCTCTTCATAGCTGCATTAGAATATCACGAATGGATATCTTTATTTAAATCAGAGTACCTTAGAACAGTGAAAAACCAGAAAGGGAAGCATTTCTATTTGAATCTGTTCCAAACAAAAAATAACAAGATTACATAGCATTCGCTGTTACATCAGTGATACAGTCCCAGAGAAATTTATTGATGAAGAATATATGGAAAAGGATATTTGAAGATACCAGGATGAGTACAAAAACCGAATGAACACATGGACAGCTTCACAAGGTACACCAAGAATGCTGATGTATCTAATTCCATTTTTAACTTTTGACTGCTGCAGGATAGTCCCTAGCACGGGCGACACAATACTCTGCAAAAGGAAATGTTACAGATATTAAACCCAGCCACCACATTGAACCTCAATTTCTTAGTGATTATAAATCAACTCCAGGTGTTTATTCAAGATAAAGATTACGAATTTTGTCATTATACTGCCCCTCTGTCTCCATTTATCAAAGAAAACTTGCAAAAACATATCCTTTTATATTCTAGAGGCAACAATATTGAAACGCCTTAATGAATGCATCAGGTTTAAAGAAGATGGCAAACACCTATTTTATCTTTTACATTTCGATGTATGAAGTAAAATTCCTTTGCTCAAGCAGTCATCTTTGATGAAAACAATGATACGTCCAAGTAAATAGATATGTCAAGGAAGTCTAATTAACTCACCAAAACATTGCAATGAGCTGGAATACACGAGTTGCTCTCTGTGATAATGTAGACATCTGAACCGTATGCTTCCTTGAATAGCCTGTCCCATGTATCTTTTGTTTCCTTTGGAACAGAGCAACTCGCTGAGATCCTCTTACAATGGCTGGTTGTTTTAGATGTTGTATTAGGATAAGGTGGCGGCTTGGGGATGTTACGGGTATCATACACAGAAGACGTGGGAGCTTCCAGCACATTTAAAACATTGGTTGATTTGACCTCCTCAATCTGTGCATTGAAACATCCACCAAAAGATTCAGTAGCAGCACAGAGCCAAGGAGAATCGACATCCGGTGAAGCCATAAGTTATCTGTGGTTTCTGCTGTGTAAAAGTAAAGTCTTGCTAGAAGATCTGCATGAAATTAAATTAAACAATCAAGCAATGTATAATTGTTGGTGGACAACAAAAACAAATTAAACGAAAATGCAGAAAAGGGTCCATAAAATCAATAAAAAAAAAACCAAGAGAGAAGGGATTCGGCATTTACAGTAAATATTAATCCTACAACAGTCATGTATGAAACTAATCCAAATACATAGATTGCCTAAGTTTTGTTTGAAGATGGTGTCATTCATCGAACTATTGACCCAAGATTGCTTCACAAAGAACGCCAAACTAAACAATATACAAATCAAAAGTTTAAGGTATGTTATCGAAAGGAAAAAGAATCAGTTGCAGAAAATAATAGAATAAAGAATAAACATGATTATAAAATAAAGGTAAAAAGAATAAAGAAAGCAGCATATATAAAAAATGATTAAAATAACATACTTCTTTTAATAAAAAGTCCAAACCTTTTCAGTGTCCATTCAACCTGCTTTAAAAGCACTCCAGCTCTCACAAAAAGCAGAAAATAAGACAAAAAAAATACTAAAAATGCATTTTCTTATACACAGAATAAAAATAAATTGAAATAAAAAAAATATCTGGACAGCAAAATCAAGCATTATACATAGAAAAAAAAACCATAAAAGCAATAAGAAATGAACTTCAGAGCCTTCTACAATTGCTTCTTCATTTTCTTTTCCTACAATTTCCTCAGCAACCAAGCAGAACTAAAATAGTAACCAAGTAATGTACCATACCTTTAAAAGCTGGAAGATTCGCTGATCTTCTGCAAAGTTTTACTGTATAATACTTATATATCCACTACCACTGTATCACCAAAGCACCTGAAAAAACAAAAAAAATTACCCCACAATCTTAAATACTTTTTCTTCAAAGGTTAATCTTTAAGACAAAGAATTCACTTAAAACTTACAAACCCAATATTATTTTTCCAAACAAAAGAAAAACAGAGAGAACCTGAATGATGCCTTCTTGATCATGTGGGCATAAAAGAAATGAAATTTGCTTACAGAAGAAGTGGGTTTTTTTTTAATAGTATAGTGAGCTGATAGAGACAGAAAGGAACAGAGAAGAAGCTAAAAGGGCTACAGTGTTGGCACAGGAATAAGTGGACAGGGAGGAGCGAAGCAGAGAGCATTGAAGAGACGTGTGCCTAAAACAAGAGGCACAAATGATGCACGACTCTCTTATTATTTATTTGTACTTTTGAGTTTTTTCTTTTTAACAAATTTGGACGTGTTTGATTCAGTTTAGAGCTTGAATTACCACAATATTAAGTTAATATGATGATTGGATTTAAATTGGATTCATCATTGAGACTCACTCGTTTGGTGTATGAGATTTCTATTTAGGGCATAAAATATTTCGAGAAGACTAATTGGTAATTAATCTGACATTAGTCTTTGAATGATTTGGGCTAGTGAAAAACCATAAATGGAAATGGTGGAAGGCGCCTCTCTATATTTGCTTTGACAGAGCTTATTGTGGACCGGCCATGCCAGAAAGAAAATACGATTTAAATCCCCGATCGATCAAGGCAGTTTGGATAATCAGTCGGCAATTTGCTTATTATCCATTTGAAAGCAAAGCAAAACAAAAAATTTCCCATAAATATTATTCCACCAATCAAATAATTGGAATTTCAAGGTTAAATCACCATCAAGCCAGCAAGTGATGGATCAACTTTATTTGAGAACTTTCATTGATGGTTCCTACATTGTATGCTTCTCTAATTTGGATCTCTTAACAAATCTCATAAGCTACATCCAAAAATCTCTTTAATTTCTATACATATCTCATAACTTACATTCAAATCTTATTTTGGAGTGAAATTATATCCAAAACTTAACTGTTTTCTTGCATTCTTATCATCATAATCGTTCTAAAGCTCGTGTCAAATTTTCTCATCGGCTTAGAAAGGGTACAGATTGTCTGAAATTTCATCATGAGTTTGCACTTAAGGAGGAGAAGTTTGACATATATATATTTTTTTGTGTGTGTGAATATTCTAATTCGGATACGTACAGATGGGATGTCTAAGATTCACGGAAAAAATGTAGCTTCAGTTTATAAAACTTGATCTAAACATATATACTTTAAAAGTGTTAATATATACAAGAATTATGCAGAAATTACAAATAAATATATTACTACCATGATATAAATTGTTGTGGTCGGTTATCGGCTATTTGTTCCTGCATTAAAGAAGAAAAAAGAGAGTTCAAGTCGGTGAAAAATTAGTTTTCCATTAGCTTCCTGCCACAGAAAACCACAGTCCAAACACACCTCTTCCACGTATGTATAAAAGTAGTAGAAAGGTATTACGTGTGATTTAAATATAGTAAGGAAAGATTTTGGTTTGTATCACGCCGAGATATGGTAAACAGAGGGATAATCTAGGAATGATTATGTTGTCGGAAGAGATTATTTATCAAACGGTAACGTTTGTTCCATCTACAGAATGTATGGAAACCATTACATTTTTTAATGTTAGGACATGTAACAATGGAGTTTGCATTTACTTAATTTAAGCGTAAGAAAAAAAACAAAAATATGTTTAAATTTGCGGTCGAAATACAATTACATAGTAAAAATTAATATCTTTTATGTTATGAAACGCATTATGAATACAAAAAGAAAAGAGAAGATAAACTGAGTTTGTCTTTGTTTCTCAAAGATGACGAGGGGTGATGGTAGGTAAAGCTTCATACAGAAACAAAATGGGGGCCCAGTTTAGTACGTCCACACATACGACCAGTTGGTGACCAGAAAGGCCAAGGAATCAAAACCCTATACATGGATGAGTTGACAGAGGACTCCGGTAGAGAGAGGAGGGAGAAGGAGACAGTCGGGTGGCCATTAACGACCTATTGCTCGTAAATGGAAGGTAAGCCCGCGAGAGATGAGAGGGACAGGGAGAGGGATAAGGAGACGGTGTCGTTGGAAAGTGAGACCTTTGAATGAAAATGAGAGAGATGAGATGAGGTCGATGAGATTCATGGACCAAAAGCTGACCAGTCGTGTGTAGCAGAGTCCCATCACTTGGGCCCATCTTTGATGCCTCTCTATTGATTTTTTTTTTAAACTCTAGCATAGTAATAAAATAAAATAATTCTGTATAAAAAATATTTTAAAAGATTATTGCAGTTTATAGAATTGTAAATAATATTTGTTTCTTGTTAGCAACAAGAATTATTTGCAACTCTCTTTAATGATAAAATTATTAGACACGAGATTTAAATAGAAAATGAGAGGAAAGAGAAAATAATGGAAGAATAATTTTTTTTTAAAACACATCTAAACTTTAATGATGATAATATTTGTATTGTTGGAAAGATCTTGACGAGATAAATTTAATAACACTAATAAAAATCACCGACATTGATCGGAATGAGCCATGTGAGTAGCCTAAAAACAAGTGATTCCTGACATTTTTGGATAACTCGTATGACACACTCCATTTACCATTTTTGATATTTTTTGGTGTCGTTGAATTCATCTTTTCAAGTTATTTTTTATAATATTGGTGGTGTTGTTATGAGAACTTTTATGTGTCTCCAATTTTATTTTATTTTTACTTTTTTGTCCCTCCTTCATAAATTACAAGGAGGAGAGAGGAGAGAGAAAAAATAAATAAAGAATGAAAAAATCTAAAAGGCACATCAAAGCTCTGATGATGGCACCGCCGATACCATAAAAAAGATCTCGATAAAACGAATCTAACGACATTAAAGGTGTTAGAACTTACCTAACTTTGAACCACTCGTATGACCCACTCTAGTCACCGATGATAATATTTTTTGGTGTCGTTGGATTTGTCTTTTTAATATACTTTCAATGATATTGGGGGTGTTGTACATCATCGGAGTGTTGGTGTGTTTCAAAAGTTCTCTCTCTCTCTCTCTCTTTTCTCTTACCTCTTTTTTTAATTTTTTATTGAATCTTGTGTTTAACACTTTTGTAATTTGAAAGAAACATATATATCACTTGTGATTCACAAGTTACATATATTATATATTAATATATGACTCTCTATACTATATTATTTTTCTAAATATCTTTTGCACCATGTTATTTTATTAATTTTTTTACCATGCTAAAAAAACTCCCTTTCTATTAGCTAATGAATATTCAAAGAAAATTTTCATTTCAATGGAAAAAGAATAGGGAAACCTCAATCCACAATGATAACTAGTTGTTTGGGGTCTCCATTAATGATGGGATTACCAAGTGTTGGAACATTTTTCATTAAGATAAACCAATTTTAGGCTTGATAGAAAAAATTCGGGTGGTTGAAAAGGCTACTAACTTTTAATTAACAACTAAAGTATCTAGGCTAAGGAAGCATACTAATTAACATAACTATCTTTTAATAATTTGGTTCACAGGATAATATATGCGATACAGTGAATTAATTATAAGAAAAGTTAAGAAATGCGGGGTGAAAGCACCGTAGCTTTTCTTGTAAAATTTTATGGATTGCTATAATATTTTTGTATATTTTTTTTTAAACATGGTTTTTTTAAAATTAATTTTGATAATTTTTTTTAATATTGAGATGATTGAAAATTTAATTTTATATTTTTTTTGTATTTTGTCTTTCTATAAGGTTAACGGGTTTGTCATGGTAACCCATATTGCTCTAGTTTATGGATTTGGTTGGTTTTTTTTAATTGAATTTGACTTTTTTATAGTTTATTTTTTTCTCATATTGTTAAAAAAATAATTTTAGAGAAAAATCATGTTATTAAATTTTATGAAGTAATAAAAATTAAAAGATGCGGGGGAAATCATTATTCACCCAACACCCGTTGCATTGTGGATTACAATGGTAATCAACAATGTATTGCCTTTTTTTTTTTGAATTTTTTTATGATATTTTGTTCAAATTTATTTTTGTCATTTTATCTTTTAAAATTGAGATTGTTGAGAATTTAGCTTCGTAATTTATTTCCTTTTATTTTGTCTTTATATGAGGTTAACGTAGTTTACAGGTTTGCCAAGGTAATCCAAGTTGTCTCGGTTTATAAGTTTGGTGGGTTATCTTTTTTTTTTTTTAAAATTAAATTTGATTTTTTTATAGTCTATTTTTTTTTCATATAGTTAAAAGGAATAAAAACAAATAATGTTGTTTTAGTGGAATTTTTTTTAAACAATGTTATTTAATATTTTTTTAAAAAATTAGTTTGATCTTGGTAAACCCTTCGAACCTAAGCCTTGAGTTGGGTTGATTTCCAAATCAAATCTAGTGGCCGTTTGGTAGTGTGGTTGCGGGTGAGGTTCACCCGCAACCACACTACCAGGTGTTTGGTTAAAGGAAAAAAAATGAGTTTAGCTGGTAGGCCCTACAAATATTTAAAGTTGGAACGCAGGTTCTGAGAAGCAACATTTTGCTGCTTCTCATGCTGATAATAACATCAACAGTGGAGCCATGCTCCACTGCGCACTGTTCACTAAGTGAACAGTTTTTATCCATTTTTTTTTTGAAAAACCATGAAAATGAGTTTTAAATTTTTTGTTTGTTTTTTTTTAAATTAGTTTAAAAATTATAATAACGTACCATTTATGAAATTTGATCGCAATTCCAATTATGTTATTGCCGGGTCCGGCCCAGTTAAAAAAAATTCATTTTTTATTTTTATTTTAATTGTGTTCTATTTAAAAAATTAAAAGGAAATCGCTTGACGACGTAACAAAAGATTCAGTTTTTGTTGTTGCGCGCTTAAGAAACCATGAAAAATATAGTCCTTGTTGGATAGATTTCGCATGTGATGACATTGCACATAGTGTAATGAAATAATAAAAAATATAGTCCTTGTTGGATAGATTTCGCATGTGATGACATTGCACATAGTGTAATGAAATAATAAAAAATATTTGATATCAATATTATTTATTTCATGATGTAATAACAGTAGTTAAATTTACAATATTTAAATTAAAAATCATTAATATAAATATATATTTTTTAATTATTTTATAACCTCAATTTGAAAAATATTTTTATTAACCAAACACATTAAACTACTTTTTCTTCAACCTCAATTTCAACCACAGTTTTAACCAAACACCTATTTTTTCAAACCAACCTCAACTAAAAGTACTTTTTATAAAACAACTTTTTTTAAACCACAACCATAAAAGCTACCGCAATACCAAACACACCCCTAGTAGCATCCCACCCTTATATGTGGTGATTTTATGAAAAATATTATTTTATATGTAAATAGAACAGTGAATTATTTTTGAAGACAAGAAGTACTATATTCATTGTGTTAAACTAATTAACATTCTTAAAAAAATTAAATTTATGTTGTGATTAATATAAGAGGACTACTTGCAAGTATTAAAGAATCACATTCTTGTCATCTTGATCGCGCATTTTTAGCTGGATAATTCTATGATATATAAAATTCGTAGAAGAAAAGGCAAACCGGAAAAAAAAAAAACCCTCTTCGATTGGCGAGCAATGAAGGGCTTGTTTGAATTGTGTGGTTGAAGCAAGCACCACCTGGAGTATTAGTCTGGATATCTTGGTTGGTAATAAACAATTTTTTTTTTCCTGGGATAAAAACTGGGATCATCATATGTTAAAGAAATAAAATATGAAGGTAAAGGCTTTAAGGAAGTGAAGGAGGGGTTATTCAAGCTTTTGCGAGCCAGTTTATCTAAGCCATTGCTTTTGCTTTTTGAATTGGAAAAAAAAAAAGGTTGAAAAAACATTGTCTAGATCCATGCTTTTCAACTAAAAAATAAAAAAAGAAGAAACTTAGACAAGGAAAGCGATGGGTATCAACATCAGCAGAGATTAAGGAATGAACTTCTTACGTAGTTATCATTTTTGTTTGACTATGGCGAAGAAATGTGTGGCTGCCCTTTGCTTCTAATGTGAAGTTGCATCATTGCGAAGGTCATAGGATGGAAGAAATCCAAAGGAATCTTCGTATATGCCATGGATTAGTGGAAAAGAAAACAAAAAAAATTGTTATTTCAGAAGAACACCATCCCCTGGATAGCACCATGCACATAAATTTGCCCTTACAAGTTTGATTGTAGTTTATCCCTCTAATTAGTGTCCTGTAAATTTTCAATTGCAGAGAAAGCTCCATTATTTGGGGCAACGATGATGACCTGGATAATTAATTTACGAACATGATCAAACCTTGAATTGTTTGCTTGGTATTTTGGTCTGAAAATGGCCCACAGCCATTTTTACTCCAAAGTCTGAAGGTTGGCTCGTTGGCTGCCATCGATTCTCTTGAAAAACCTTTATTTTTATTTTTTTTTCCGGCAAAGATTACAGACGTTTAATTATTATATTGAGATAAAGAAAAAAGATAATATTGACTTTATATTTTAAAAAGATAAAAATTCACTTTAAAACTATTTTAAAAACAAATTTATTTTATTTTATGTTATTTATTTATTTATATATCTTTAACCAAACACAATTTTATCTTTTTTATATTTGTTGTTTTTATTTTGAAATACTAACTAAACACAATTTAAAATCTAATATAAAAAAATATATAACATTCATAATCTGAACCAAGAGATTAGAACAAGCAAATGACAAACACTATTTATTGAATAATATATAATATTTATTTATTTTTATTTATCTAACAAGTTTTCATAATAAAAAATAATTAGATATGAAAATTCAAGCAAACATGAAAAATGTCGAGACAAGAGGACTGGAAATACCAAGAAAATCAGCAGTACAGTCCGGAGAAGAAAGGATACAGAAGCTGAAGAAAAACAGGGTCCTCTCTCACCAGATGTGGATTGTGTCTGTGGCTTTGGCCCAGTTTCATGCTTGATGCAGTATAAGCTGCAATTCAATTATTGAATTTTAGAATCTTAGATACCAATTCATCAATGTTCTTGTCGGAAGAACCACCTTCACTAACAGCCTCAATAGCCAACTCTCTCCATTTCTTAGCATTCTTTCTCATCTCTTCGCCCTTCTCTCCCTCCATCACTTCCTTGACACAACACTCAATCTCATCTCTTGGCACGATTCCTTCCTCATCAACCTTAACTCTAATTCCCACCTTCCAAACATCCTCTACCAGCTTGGCGTTTGGTGGCTGGTCAGTCCACTGCGGCATTGCCACCATTGGCATGCCAAGACTCAACGCCTCAATTGTTGAGTTCCAACCGCAATGTGTAAGAAAACACCCCACAGCTTCATTTGCTAGCATCCTAACTTGAGGACTCCACCCCACCACACAACCCTTTTCACCTAAATCCTCCAAAAATGTTTTGGGGAGATTGATTTGCCCAGATTCCCTTATTACCCACAAGAAATAGTAATTACTATTCTTTAAGCCCCAAGAAAGTTCTTCAATTTGCTTCTCACATAGGTTAGAAATGCTACCAAAGGCCACATATACAACTGACCTTGGTGGTTTATTGCTGATCCAATTGGTGGAAATAGATGCGTGTAATGTAAAGAGATCAAGATTATAGTACTCATCGTCTTCAATACGCTTGTCCAAGTATCTTGATGGAACTGTTGGTCCAATTGTCAATGTTGGACAAACTTTTGATATTGTATCCACTGCCTGTCCACAGAAAACACAGAATATGATTTTGTTTTTTGAACCATGTCAGATACAGACTAATCTCCAACACTTGATAGTTTATACATATGAAACGATTTATTGCACCAGAATTATACTATGTTACTGTTTGTCATTGTATTCCAACACCTTACAGTAGCTGCACATAAATATAATTTTTTTAATTGGCTTGTAGGGCTGGGCCTAGGGCTTTCGAATTAGGGGTGGGTCTGGAGCTTTTCTACCCGTACTGGGCTTCGCTTTGGTTTTATTTCTGACATGGTTTGTGCCTTCTATATGATATGATTTGCATCAACCATAATTAATTGATGATGTTTAGAATATCTTGATACTTCAATTAAAATAAAAATATAAAGAGGGTTTACTTTTTCACTCCATGAACTTTGGGAAGTCCCCCATCGGTAGAATAGAAAAGAATGGAAGCATTAAAGAGAGCTTGCTACAATTGAACAGTGTAGAACATATATAATTTACCTCAGCCTCTAGCTTGTAGAAAGTGTTGATAAGAATGTAATCAACTTTGTCTGTATTGGAAAACTGATCCAGCAACATCTTGAAGTAAGCAGGATACGAGCCAGGGACGTTAATGAAGGATGGCATGTCTCGAGACTCAAGCAGAGGCAATCCAGGAATGGAAACAGTTGCTGAAGTAACTGGCAAACTCAACAATCCTTGCTGAATGTTGTAATAAATATAATCAACAACACAAGGTTGAGTGAAAAAGGCAGCTCCCATGACCCCGAAATCCTTAGCAACATCCAAGGCCCAATGCAAGAAAGGCTCATAGATGACACAATCAATAGGGTATGGTGTGCTTCGATACTTGACAAGAAGTTCAGCTAGGGTTTTTGAACCTGCTGCCTCTAGCTTTTCGAGATAGAGTTCACTAGAACCACCTGCTGGAAAGCCTTCCTCATCAGAACCGTCAGAAATTACATCAAGATGGACAGGGCCGATTGAGGAGCCAAGCTTCATGGACTTGGCAATGAAAATGGATGTTACAAGAGTGGCTTTGAGCCCTTTGGAGATCAAACGCCTTGAGAATTGCATCATGGGATTTATATGGCCTTGGCCTGGATATGGAACTAGTAGTACATGCCCTTTCCATGACGACTCCATCCCTAAATCTCTCCCTCAACTTGAGCTCTCTTGGTTACGACTAACACCACTACTACCCCTCGTTTGTGGAGCTAGAGTTTACAATAATTAGAAGATGACATGAAAAACCAAGAGATAAGGGAAAACTTTTGAGGATTTTTCTCACGGCACGTGTTTTGGACTTCATAATTGTCTTTACACGATAATCCAATTCAATTGACTTCAATTTTTTTAACCAAAAATAAAAAAAACAAAAAACGATGGCAGCAGGGCCACTTTTCTCTTTCTTTCTTTCTGTCACGATTGGAATCAACAAAGCTAGGGATTAAGACAGCAAAAGAGGGAAATAATTCAAATACAGCATAAACGACAGCGTTGAGAAGAAGCGGCAAAGAATTTAAAGATTAGTTAAACGGTTGCGTTTTGTGCAGCCCGGTTAATGTTGATTTAAATATATAGAAGCCACGTGTAAAGGCTAAGAGGAATATACCAAAGGGTTATTATAAATACCCTGTAAGTTGTAACAGAGTATTATGCATTCAATAACAGAAATCAGGATTCTTCCTAAAATCTCTCGTGCCTCTACAGTGTGCTTAACGAATCATGCAGAACGCATGCTATGTTCTGCCTCTCTTCTTCTAACTTTTTTCCCCTTCCCTGAGTCTTGATCTTCCTCTCAAGCCTTGATCATCATCTAAAAAATATACTTGCAGCACTTTCTTTTTTTAAACTATTATTATTGTCCAAAGGTAAATTATACTCTTTTAATTAAAAATAAAGAATTTTTTATATGCCACATGATGGGTGGATTTGAAAACTCTTCCATTAAGACTAAAAAATCTCTCTTGTAACTTTCGAAATGTAAAATAAAGAATTATATTCTTGTTTGGGCGAAGGGATTGCATTTGTTCAATTATTGGAGATTTTAATGGCCAAGACCTTAAAATGCTTCAAATTAATAGCAGAATTATGCCTTCACAATTATTTTGGAAAATTCGTAATAGACTTTGTTTCGAGTAGTTTTTTATCAAAAGAATGTGCATTAATTGCCTTTGGGCTTTGCTATATATCCACTTAATTGGTACTATATATATGCTAGTAAATAAGCCTCTAGCTACCAAAATGTTATCATCATTGAACTCGGGACGTAGCTACTTCTCTGTCCACAAAAATATTGCAAATGGAAAGACTCCTCTAGGACAACCTGTTTGGTGGTCCTTCGATGTAAATAGTGTTTTTTTTTTTTTTTTTCCTTTCAAACATAGCATCTTAGCGTTGAAAGTTCTTCAGATTTGGATGCATTAGGAATTTTCAGGCGACAAGCATCTCGAGTGACCATGTGAGATTTGGATGCATTCGGACTTTTCATGTCTGCGAAAAACAACTATCTGTAGACAAGTCGATATATACTGCTATAGGATATCCCACAATTTTAAAAATCATAAAAAAAAATTCTAATGTCAATTTCCTTTTTAATTTTTTTTTAATATCTGAAATACGTCCTTATATATAAGTCTGTGAGACTTGATATTCAAACAATCAAAATAATTTTTTTTTAATGCAAACCAAGTTCTTATGTATTTCATAAACTAGTTATTAAATCTAAAAATGATTGCAAATATATCAACAAAACTAGTTTTCTCGAATTTTTGTATTTAAAGATGCTAAGAGTGTGTTTGAGATTGTGGTAATGATGGCGGTTCAAAGTGTTTTTCACTTAGAAATGAATCAAAATAATTTTTTTTTATTTTTTAAAAATTATTTTTAAAATCAGCAAATCAAAATGATCAAAAAAAATATATAAAAAATTTATTTTAAATAAAAAAAATAAAAATAAAAAGTTTTCAAAATCTGAGGGAACGGGTGCCAAACACACTTTAAATCATGCCTTTTATGTTGTTTTTATTTTTATTATTTATAAAAATATGATTTTTTATTTTTATTTTCGAGAGACGTTTCCATATACAATTGAAAATATAAGGAATGATTTTTTGTTGTTTGTATATAAAACCAAATAAAATGTGCAACCCATGTAAACAAAAATATATACACTCAGCCCATGGCATGAATTAATACGGCCCAAACAAAACAAAGAAACAAACCATGTTCGGCCCATATAATCAAACCGAAATCAAACCATGTTCTTCCACATTTCTTATCCACCATCATGGTGAACTTCTGAAAACGGTGTGCAATAATAATAAAAAAAAAGCTAGAAAAAAAAAAAAGGTATAACACTATCGCGCAACATTAGAGGCATGTACATGCTCGATACCTAATTTATAGAAGCTGAAGTGGAAGCTTGCTAGGAATTTAGCTATAAAAATGCAAGTCAAGCAAATTCTATGAGTCTTTTGAAACATCAGAACATAGCAATGGTGACTGCTGTATAGCCCAAGAACGATGCTAGCAGGAGAGAACAGAAAAGAAGATTCATGCTCCTATGTACGATTATGCATATGCTACTATAGGTACTTCTGTTGAATGCATGTTGGACCCTTCAATTCTTATGAGCAAGTTATGAGTTAACTCTGCTGCAGGTTCAGGGGGCAGCTCAACAGAAAAATCTGAGATTATTTGCAGGAGAAAATCACGATCGCTAGCCCATGCAACAGAGCTGGATTCTATGTCATCTTCATCTTCATGCATAAATTCCTTAGGACATGGACTCTTGAACTCACCCACTGTTCTGTACTTGTCACGGAGTTTCCAATGATGATGGAGTCAAGGAATTGCCAAAGATGATGGAGAAACTCCCATTCAACAGCTTTTGAAAGGTATGCTGACACTTCTTATAGAGGGAGTGATCATTTGAAATTGAGATTAAACCTGTCTTTTTATTATAATTTGATTTGTTTTTATTTTAAATTATTTTTTAAATATTTTTGGATTATTTTGATAAAATGTGTTGATGCCAAAGTGGTTCTCGATTTTAGATTTCTTCAATATGGTCTTCAATTGAAATTTATATTTCAAATTTCTTTTAATTAAGCCTCTATTTACACCAATTTAGCATTTTAAAGTTTCAATTATCTCTAATATTACAATTTTTGTGAATTGATTTGAATCAGACCATCAAACTTGATTTTTTTTCAATTGAGTCATTGATTAAATCCACAAAACTCATTAGAAGTTTAATTAAGTCCTTGAATTTAATTAATTCTTTCAATTTTTGTCCAATAGACTTTGAAACTTATTTTTTCTTTAATTAAATCCTTAAATAAGTCAATTAAACTTGTTAGAAGTTTGGATTTCAACCTCAATTTTCTTCTTTTCTCCATCATATCTTGTCAAAATATCATAGTCTGGCTGTTCTTTTGGTATTTTAGTTTTTTACAGCTCGAAGACTATCTCCTCGTGTCTCAAAAATATTTTTGGATTTTATATTTTATATTTTTTTGGATATTTTTAAATATATATTTTTTTATAAAACAAATTTGAAGGGTTTAAAATTGGATTATAACACTAAGTAATGACATTCATAGTTAGAGAACTTTATTTGTTTATATGCTTCTTAAAGAATCACATGTCACTCTCAACACAACACCTTGCCTGTAAGTTAATAACTTTGGAGGAGCCCTCTCCTTGTCTTCCAATCTAGTTGAAGTGGATTATCACTTTATTTGGAGAAATTTTTTAATAAGAACATTCAAGCTCATTACATTTTTACCAATGACAAGCTTACATTTCTTCATTCTCTCACCATTAGCTTGAAGATCATTTGAGGATATCCTATGATCTTAAAGATCATGCTAGGATATCATGATACCATTTCTCCCCAGTGATAAACCTATTGATATTCAACTAAGGCCCTTACTTCTTTTTTGTTCTTAATCCTGAAGATCATGATATCATATCTCTCATTGTACTCCCTTTCCTCCTAAATTTTCGTGTATGTCCTCTACATATCTTAGAACAATTTGTCAATTTGTTAATCCTTTATATTTGATTTGATTTTTTTTTATTTTTAATAATTTATAGAATTGGAATTCTTTTTTAATCTCACCCCTTTCAATTTTTTATTTTTGTCCCTATTCTTTTGATTACTATTCATTGTGTTTATGGTTTTTTTTGTACAATTTCATCCTTATTTTTCCTATCAAATTTGATTATTATTGTTTTGATTGTTAATTTTTTTTTTTACTTTGAAAAATTTCTTCAATTAATTTTTTTTATTTGTTTTTATTATTCAACATTAAATTGGTTGGGGTTTGAGTTTTTTGGTTGTGCCCGAGTATAAGATTTCATGAGTTGTGGATTTTAAAGGTTAACAAAGGTTTAGAAAATTTACTTAGATTTGCTTGTTTTTTTTTTTTTTCTTTAAGCTCATATTTATTCAGTTTTATTCTTTAGCATTTATTTAATTAGAGACAAAACTCTTTTTTTTTTTAGATTTTTTAAAACATACTCATTTCACGCAAGCATCTTTTTTTACTAATAAAAAAATATTCTGGTTTATGGCGTGGCAAATGACCACAAATCTAGTAATAAATTACAAATCAATTATTGTAAATATTTAGTAGAATACGATTACTTACAAAACATAAAACAATTTAATATATGAGATTGATGATCATAAGATATTAGATTTTTAATTTCATTGATTTCCAATCCAGTCGTTCAATTCTAGTTAAAATTTATAATAGTCTAGTAGTTAATCCGGTAAACTTTGATCTTGAACTGACTTGGTTGAAGAAAAATAAAAAAAAATTAATTTAATGTGATTCAATTAAAAACTCGAATCGACTTAAGTCAAAACTAACTATCAACTTTTTAATTTTTTTTTTTAATATTTTTCTAATTAAAACAAAGTTATTTTAATCATTGATTATATTACCCAACATGTGACCGGATCACCACATCCGGTTTTATAAGTAAGCCATCAATCTAATAATTAAAACGTGCAAGTTCGAAGAATGTATTGTAATCTGCAGTATATGTCACCGTTGATAACGTGGAGAGTTCCTTACCATCCACTCACTTCCAAAAGACTCTTTTCACTATTGAAATGAATCAATAATGAGCCCTACGGAGAGGGTGAGAGAGATGGAAAAGATGGTGAATAGGAGCCATGTACTAGTAGTTCCACTGCCAGGCGCAGGCCACATAAATCCCATGCTGCAGTTCTCTAGGCGTTTGGTCTCTAAAGGGCTCAAAGTCACCTTCGTAATCACCAAATTCATATCCAAGTCCAGGCAGCTTGGCTCATCAATTGGTTCCATTCAACTCGATACCATATCAGATGGCTATGATGATGGATTTAATCAAGCTGGTAGCTGGGAACCCTATCTTTCAAGCCTACATGATGTTGGTCCAAAAACCCTATCAGAACTCATCAAGAGATACCAAACCTCTTCAAGCCCTATCCGTGCTGTAATATACGAGCCTTTCTTGGCTTGGGCTCTGGATGTGGCAAAGGATTTCGGGTTATTTGCAGCTGCTTTTTTTACACATGCTTGTGCTGTTGATTACATCTTTTACAATGTCTACCATGAAGTGTTAAAGATGCCAGTTTCTTCAACCCCTGTGTTGATCGAGGGAGTACCACTACTGTTTGAGCTTCAAGACTTGCCAACATTTGTTGTTCTGCCGGATTCATATCCTGCTAATGTTAAGATGACCATGAGTCAGTTTGCTAATTTGGACAAGGCTGATTGGATCCTCATCAACACTTTCTACAAGCTGGAGTGTGAGGTAGGCAATTTTGTACCGCATAATTGGACATTAAAACTATTTGCACTTCTTTTATGGTTTCTGGTAAAATCTCTATCTTTTTCAATTTCCATCCCAAACCAATTCATTTCATCAATTCCATCCCAAATAATTGTGAATTGTAAATGATTAAAATTTGAAACTCGTAGCAGTAAAGGTAACAGAATCATGAATATTTAGAGATAAATAATTTGAACTTGTTGTGTTTTGATGTTATGTAAATTAAGGGTCCAAATTAATCTCCACAAATATTTTGTTGTTCCTTCAGGTAGTGGATACAATGT
Organism: Populus tomentosa; assembly: GCA_018804465.1. NCBI lineage: Eukaryota > Viridiplantae > Streptophyta > Magnoliopsida > Malpighiales > Salicaceae > Populus > Populus tomentosa. Next base: position 13,016,525 of record CM031981.1, read on the forward strand.
CAAAAGTTTGCCCGTTATTGACAATTGGACCAACAATCCCATCAATATACTTGGACAAGAGTATTGAAGATGAGGATGACTACGGTATTAGTCTCTGTGAAATAGACGCATCTCTTTCAATTAATTGGCTCAGCACTAAGCCCACTGGATCAGTTGTATATGTGTCCTTTGGTAGCTGTGCTACTCTAAGCAACAAGCAAATGGAGGAAATTGCATGGGGCTTAAAGAGGAGCAATTTTCACTTCTTGTGGGTGGTGATGGATTCTGAGAAACGGAAGATCCCAGAAGGGTTTGTGGAAGAAGTGGAGAATAAGGGATTGCTAGTGAATTGGAGTCCTCAAGTGAAAGTGCTAGCAAATCAGGCTGTGGGATGTTTTTTCACACATTGCGGTTGGAACTCAACAATCGAGGCATTGAGCTTGGGTGTGCCAATGGTGACAATGCCAGGATGGAGTGATCAACAAACGAATTCTAAACTCGTTGAAGATGCTTGGAAGGTGGGAGTCAGAGCTAAGGTTGATGAGCATGGAATTGTGAAAAGAGAAGAGATTGCCATTTGCATAAAAGAAGTGATGGAGGGAGATAGAGGCAGAGAAATGAAAATGAATTCCAAGAAATGGAAAGAGCTGGCTATCGAGGCTATAAGTGAAGGTGGAACTTCTGATACTAACATTAATGTACTGGTAGCTATGTTGAGAAGCACCAAATGATTTAAATTATGTCACCTTATGCACAGTGCATTTGCATTTTATTTTTTTCTAAGAAATTAGAGTTAGAAAATAATAATAATTGAAACTCGTTAATCCAAATAAAGGAAATTACATAACTGATGAGGTGATTGGTCACCCACGATAGAAGATACTTTTGATTCTAATCTCTTCACAATAATGCACATGTATTGCCCTATGATTTGCTTGGGCATATATTTTGAAGACATTTATCTAGTTCAATCCACGTCCTGGAATGATCATGTGATTTCCTTCTTGTACACAGAGTTGGAATTTGAAATCACATGTTTCACTAAAATATTTTTATCCTCTAGTCCTGTCACATTGATTATGGTAGGGTATAGTTATCTTCAAACGGCTATGGTTTATGTGAATATAAATGAGAAAAGACCCACATGGACCTCCATATGTTCAAAAAAAAAAAACAACTTGATGAGAAGGACAGAAATAACAAGTATCCATTATTGCAGAGTGATATTTTATTAAACTATCGTGATTTGTTTTTGTTGATTATAGGTTGCACCTGCCCTGACTTCATCTCTATAATGCCTCTCTATTGTGTTTGAGTGACAAGAATTGGAAAAAAAATGGTCAAGGAAAAAAGAGCAAGGGAAAGTCATGTCCTAGTACTCCCTTTGCCTCTGCAGGGTCATATAAACCCAATGCTGTAATTTTCCAAACGTCTAGCCTCGAAAGGCCTCAAGATCACGCTCATCATCACCCCTTCTATTGGCAAGTCTATGCAAGGCCAAGATAGTTCCATCAATTTGGAACCAATCTTTGATGGATCCAAGGAAGGTGAAATGGCAGCAAACATTGATAAGTATTTTGAGCGTTACAAGCTCACAATGCCTCACAGCTTATCCAGCTATACGAGAACTCCTCCTTGGTCAGTTCTCAAATTTTCTTGAAGCAAGATGGCTGATATGGAACAGCTTTAATGAGCTTGAAGTTGAAGTGTGAACTCCTATTCCTTCATAATATAGTCATTTCTTTTGTTCATTCATTGGATGTTGAATACTGCTTGACATTTTGCTATTTCTGTACCAGGTAGTGAACTGGATGAGAATCAACATTACTGCTTTTTGGTGCTTGAATGTCGCACTTTTCCCTTGCAAGCAAAACCTTGAATATCATTAGTCTAGTGTTCATGTACTAGCTGTTGAGACATCTGTATTGAAGTCATTTGGACACAAGATGAACATGAAGAGGATAAAACATGCTGCTTCTTCAGCCAATACAATATACTTACTGGTTGCGACCCACAAGTAATCACCATTATTGCGATAGGAAATGATTTTATGGAATAAGGGCCCTCTCATGCCCGAGACCCCTTGATTTATGGAGAATGGACTTCTTTTTCGTTTTTTAAGTAGAGGTTTTTTGTGTGGACGTACTCTGATAGATAATCATGAAAGTTAGACATTACTCTACCTTTATTTATAATGTTGTTAATTGGTCGCTATGGTTTTCACTACAGTGATGCCTCGACAGGTTATGTCTCGTATTAAATCTTGATAATGTTAGATATTTCTTGGTCATGAAAGTTGATTTCAAATATTGCATCAATAAAACTATATAAAAAAGAAGAAAAAGATGTTTAGTTTTACTTGGGAGCAAATCAAACTAAATCATTCATGAATATATAGGTACTAAGATTAATGATATAATTTTAGAAAATTCATGTTTTCATGTTGGCGTGTGATGCTCTTGCTCTTACTTGGATTCAATAAAAGCTTGAAGAGCTTGATTGATATAATAAATACATCTCGGAACGCTTAATTTATCCATTATTGAAATCTATAAACAAACAATTATATATTTATTAACGACCAAACTGATATGAGGAATTTATACAATAACTTGACAGATCTGATTGATTGGCCACGTCATCATGTTTTTGCATTTGTTGCGAGGTGGTGAGAAAAGGTTTAGGAGACATTTGTAGGGATTCAACATCAGCTTCAAGCATCTTTACAACTTCATGCATTGAGAGACAATCCTCGGGTTTTAATTGTATACACCATGATGCCACTATAATCATCTTCTTTGTTATCTTTTTTTCTTGCTCTGTGGTGTCTCCTAGTACTTCTAGGTCATTTCCTTCACAAACCTGCTCATAAACCCACGAAGGAAAGTAGATTTGGCTTGCATCCTCTACCAATTCACTCAAGTTCTTCTTTCTTCCTATCATGTCCATTAACAACATCCCAAAACTGTAAACATCTGCTTTGTAAGACACGCCTCCGATATTTTTGTAGAACAATTCAGGAGCTATGTATCCCATTGTTCCTCTAGCCGCAGTGAGGGCAACAATGCCATTATTTGTTGGGTACAATTTTGCTAATCCAAAATCTGAAATCTTTGGAACAAACTTCTCGTCGAGAAGAATATTGTGAGGCTTGATATCAAAATGCAAGATTTGCATATCACAACCTTGATGTAGATAATCAATGCCACGAGCAATCCCAAGAGAAATGTCAAACATTTGCTCTTTACTTAATGTGACACTACCTTGTTTAGAAAAAATATACTTATCAAGAGAACCATTAGGCATGAACTCATATATAAGACCACGCTTTGATCCCTCGGCGGAAAAGCCTATAAGTTGCACCACATTGACATGGTAAATTCTTCCGATGGTGTCAACTTCATTGGTAAAGTCTTGTCCATTAGCTTTCGAATTGCTTAAGATTTTTACTGCTGCAAAACAACCACTACGAAGCTTTTCTTTATAAACTGAACCAAAGCCCCCCTCACCCAACTTCTCCTTGAAGTCATTTGTTATCTTCTTAATCTCTGAATAAGAATACCTTACAGGCATGAGATTGTTATTATTTTGCAAGAATTCTTCAATGATGTCATACATTGATAAGTGCCTTCTTCGCCATGTGTAGATTAAATAGGTCACAAGACATGAAAGCCCAAAAAGAAATAATATTGCACGAAATATCATTGTGCAGAGAAACAACAAGAACAGTTAATGGCAGAATGAAATAGTGTTAATTTGATAGATTGCCACATCAAAATCATTTTATAAATGAAATGTGATTTCCGTTGTTTGCCTCTTGATAAATCCTTATAAGCTTACTATGTATCGATGAAAACATCAATTTTTTTCAAATCTCAAATCCATTGCACCAAAAGGTAAAAACTTCTTACAAAAATGCAAGAGAAAAAAGATTTTTCACGGAGCATCTTAGTGAATTTTGATTTTATCCATCTTAGCTTTGGATTTTTTTAAGTCATTAAAGTTGCTAATAAAATTAAGGAATTAGTAGAAAAACTAAAAAGTTGAAGGGCTTATTTCCATGAAACCAAAGTCAATGAAGATACTTTCTTGCGCTTTTCCATTTTTCTTTTAATCTTATGTTTTGATCTTACAATGCACACATTTCATGTTCCACAACGAATCCAAAGAAGCATAGGAAAGTACTTACAAGTGAAAATAAGTAGTGCTATGAGCAAAACTATGATTATGCTGAGAAAATCTGAAGATATGGTCTTGGTCTCAACATACGTATAGTATTCTGCCATATGAAAACATGAAGATATTGGAAAATAAATAAATAATATTAAAAAGGTTTTTAGATGAACTCGATAATCTCAATATTTACATGATAACTCGAGAGTTATTGTAATTTACCTTTGTAAATTCGGAATCCCAAATGCGATTGTCCTACAAGATTTATAGAAAAGGAGAAAAATCAATATGGGAAATCTTATAGATAGTAAACAAGTGGCAATCATGTACAAGAAAGAAATAAAGTAATTAATCATAACTTATTCCCTATATAATGCTTTTAAATGGTTTTTCTTCGCATATTGTCTATCATTAATGAAACAATTCCAGATTACAAAAAAAAGAACTCTAAATTAACTCACCCCCTCTTCTTGAATAGTATATCCATGTCCCGCTTGGAAAATACTTGGTTATCGGCCCGTAGACTTCATTGCGAAGAAAAGAGAAGGTCATGTCAGTGTTCAGCCTTTGAAGAACCAATTCATGTAATTAAAATTGTGTTCCATGCATGCAGTTGAGACTTCATGTTTGAGTAAAGAAAAATGCAGGTTCTTACTGAGATAACTGAGTATGCGATTAGTCAGAAAGTCTGCAAGAAAAAACAAATAATTGTTAAGGAAAAACTAGTGATCTCAATAATTGTTAATATTTATTGGCAGACAAAGACAAGCTGTGTCACCTATTGCCACTCTGATAGGAGCACCATTGAGGCCTGCGTTCATATAAAAGAAGAAATCATCAAATTACTTGAGTTTTGAAGGTTAGCGTTGTCATTGAATACCTAATTGATTGAAATAAAGAACCGTAAGATCAAATAACAAAAAAAGCTTGATAACCAACATGGAGAAAGTAACAAATATAAAGGACTGCCAAGGAAAGCAACAGTCAAGCAAACGAAAAAAGCTGGAACAAACAACGGACAAGGCAAAACCACAGGACATGAACAATCTCTGGCCCAGCTGAAATAAAAAAACAAGCTTGATAGCCAAAACAGTACCACACTCCAGCAGCCAGGAAGGAAATGAAGATTCGAAGTTGTGTTTAATTGAGATATGAAGGAAATATGTATATAGCGAGAGCTTGAAGACACAAACATTAACACTTTAAGTAGAATCAATTTTCTTTCTTTTCGTTTTTTTCCCCTTTTTTTGTCATTACAATATACTGTTAAGATTGATTATACTACCTCGAGTAGTTTGAAATAAAAAATACAAAAATAGTTCAAAGCCACCAAGAGCTAACAAGAAGAAGAAAATATGTAGGATCAATGGGAACATATCTAGGCCAATTAACTTATAATAAACCCAGAACAAGATAAAGCTTTAAGCAATGTCACAACAACAAGACAATGGTCATGGATTTGCATAAAACACCTTCTTTTATCAAGTATAAAATAGAGAGATTTGTGCTGTTATGAAATCTATATTCAAATTAAGGTAAGCTGAGAGAGAGAGAGAGAGAGAGAAGAAAACGCACCGTATGAATCACAATATGTACTATCATAGTTGCAGTACTGGATCTCATTGACAGAATCGCAACAAGCTGAGTACCATGAAAGCTCAAATCCATATAACAAAATATCATGGACATCTCTGTAGGAAATATTGGTCATGTTTTCTGGCATAACAGATCCAGGGGCAGAATAGATCAAATTTATACGGCATAAGTCCGGTACCTTCAGCAGGTCGGCAGCAACCATGACATAGGAGTAACCTTCCGCATTGCGGGAGCTGAACGTAGAATTATATGCAGTAGAATTTCCATTCTTGCAAGAAGAAGCATCCACTATATAGTCTGGAGGACTCAGTACAGGATTTTCGCAAGTAATAAAAGTTAATCTAAAGGTCATAAAGTCGGTGCGAAGGTTATCGAACCCAAAGTTATATGGAAGATAGTTCCTGTAGCTGATGTAATTATCATATGCGATAAGAGATCGATGAGGTATGGAGAAGCAATCATCCTTCTGAACAGCAGCTTCCACAAGTCGAACAGTGAAGTTACTGTATTCGATCGCCTGAACATAATATTTCACCGTCTTCAAGTATAAAGTTGGACGATTGTTTTCACAAACAAGTTCATAACTTTTGTGGCCGCAGCTTTTGGGATCGGTGTTTAATGGAAAAGGGTAGCTGATATTATGGCTGTTTCCACAGGAAGAAGGAGAGCAGTAATTGCTGTTCTTTCTAGCGCTGCAGCTATGGTGGATGGCTATGATCTGTAGAAAAAGAAGGGCTGCATATGCACCAAAGAGGTGCCTTAATGTTCCACTGAACATCAGGACACCAATCGTTTTGTTACACTTTGGACATGAGTTTTATAGCATATGTTTTAGTAAATTACATGAAGAGCTCCTACCAAATTAAGAAGGGGTGGGCAGCTGTTTTATGGCTTCCAGTTAGGAAAGTCAAGCTAGTCGACATGATTGAGCTTCTAATTGTTTTGGCATGATTTGACTTTACACGAATCTAAGGTATGAAGATGGCATCTAGATCTGAATTATTGCCGGTTCATTTAAATTACTTTATGCCATCAAATTTGAACATTGAATTGCAGTCCACAGGGCTTGGCTTTTGGATATGGAAAATCACTACGGTCTTTTGTTCAGAATTAGTAACCTGCCGCCCATGTGGAAGGTGGCAATCTACAGCTAAAAAGATAATGAACATGGAAGTGTGAAAACAGAAGAGATTGCTTTTTCGAAAGAAGAAGTGATTTTCATTTCAAGGAGCTGATCAATGGAGGAGACTTCAAATTCAAACATCAATGAACTTATCTCTAGCTTGACAAACATCAAGTTGACATAATCTTGAAGTTTCAAGGTTGTCTCAATATTGACTAGCTAGCGATTGTTGACTAGCTAGCGATCGTATGCTTTGTAGTTTAATGGTTTCACACTACCCAATTGCATGCTTATTTACTAAACATGTTTTTCTACTAAAATCATTTGGTTAATCAAAACACAGGATTGTTTATATATATATATATAACCGCAAAAATTACTATATACCGAACGAACAAACACTAAATGATTGCATTTTGAGTTTGTTTGTTAGACAAAAATCCTAAATGGGAGAAATTAAATTGAACGCAGCCCATTGCATCGGGTGTTTCATATATATCCATTTCTACGAGCAAAAGTCGTTGCTTTTTTGGCCTTTGCCCCATGCAATATGGTATAAAATAAGCCAACTTGTCAGCATTGAAATGCAATATGGTAGCTAGTTCTTCGTCCCCAAAATTGTAAATGGAAATACCGGTAGGCCAACTTGTGGGTGGTTCTTAAACGACGTGCATATAATAGTTTTTTTTTTCTGACAGACTTGGCATTCAAAATTTCAATGCATCCAACTCTCCTGTGGTCACCCGTGATGCGTCTCAAAGTCTCTCTTCCTTTAATATATATATATATATATAGAAGGTCATATTCGATTTGTATCATAAAAGTAACGTATAATTTACTTTATTAAACATAATTTTAAATTAAATTATTGTATCAAACTGAAATTTTATCAGAAAATTTTAAAAATATTTTTTTATATTAAAGTAAACTTTCAGATGAATCGGTGTTCTGTAACGGCTTGCAATATGGGTCAGAATAGGCTTAATAATTTTTATTATTTATTTTGTTTTGATTTATGTACTTTTTATTTTACAAAAATCTTTTTCATGATGTGACAGCTTGTTTTGAAAATTTTCTAGTTTTATAAAAATCTTTAATGAGTTTTAGTATAATTTTCAAGTATAGTAATATTTATTAATGTTTCAAAATCATTTTTTTACAAGGATTTTTTTATTTATCCTAGTTACACAAAGAAAAAAACTTATAATTTATGAGTTTCATTTTCATTTTTATTAACTGCAGCTCAAGTTTTGTTTGGATTTAATTAATACTTTTTTTTTAGTTAGAATCAAAGACTTATTTGAATTAGAGTTTGAGTTTATTAGTAAAGGTTTTGAACCAATTTTTATAAGGTTTATAATAATAGATCTATTAGAGTTAATTTTTCAAAACTATTTAAACACATAAGGTTTAATTTTGGTAATCAATAATAAATAATACTTTTGAATTTTAATGTGTAAAAAAAATTCCTATATTTTTTTTATTTTTAAATAAACTAAATCTAACTTACCAAAGCTTTATTCCCATATTAATAGCATTTTAAGACGAGTTTTTATTGTATCAAATCTATTTTAACACATCACCTAATTCTCTCTCTGACGAATCAAGGAAAAGAGGCTGTTTCCATGACAGATTAATCAGGGCAATTTTCAAGGATTCGGTTTTTATGGAGTCGGTGATTGTTTTCTTTCATAAAAGGATTGATATTCTCCTATAAAAGGCCACTTCCAGACACCAAAAAAAGGGGGAGAAGGAAGAGGGGAAAAAAAGAAGAGAAAAATTGAAAAGAGTGGTTAGAGTATAGAGGGGTCGGAGTTGAAAAAAACAAGAAGAAAAAGCCAAGCTGAAAGCTGACATTAACAACTATTGCTGGTCCCTTGTCGATTTTATTGGTGAAACAAATATTTTTCCTTTTCTTCAAGAGTAGTACCATATCATCTTTCCAGGTATGTTCTTTTTTTTTTTTTGTTCTTAACACCTAAGCTTACTCCCATGAATTTAATTCCACTTATGGGTGTTTTTGTTTGTATAAAAAGAAGAATAACGAGAGAATGAAATTGATTTCTTTTTGAAGAGATGTTTAGAAAAAGTTCCAATTTGATTGATCCTGATGAACTAGCTTCACTAAAATCAAAATTCTCTGTGTAAAAAGCTTGCATTAAAATTATGAGGACTTTTCCTCAGTAAACCAACCAACACATGGATAATCTCGGGTTCATAAAATCTGGTTAATGATCTAAGCTTGCATCCTGTTTGCTTCAAGTTGCAGTAGTTTCTTTGCTCTTCTTTATTTCCTTCCACGCCTCTGCTTGCTGCATGAATTTGTGTTTATGGATTAGGGTCAGTAAAAGATGTTTGAGCTTTAGGTGGATCTGGGTTTTGTATGATAATGGGCTAATGTGGGACTTCTTTTGGACCGTTCAGCTTGGACCTTGGGCCGTGTGTGATCGGCTATCGGCCAGGGAACTGGTCTGTGGGTTAGTGTTTTCAGGTTTCAATGTACACTAGGCTGGGCTTAGGCTTTCCTTGGTAAATGTTGATGAGTTTCTGGCTATGGTTTTGATTATTTAGGCCGGTTGGTTTTGGGCTGCATTCATGGGTTTGATGGGTTAGGGTCATCAAATATGGGTACTCACGTTCATATTTAAGAAGAAATCATCAAATTACTGTAGTCTTGTCCTAGTGCTGCCTTTGCTTATACCGGGTCATATAAACTCAATGCTCTAAGTTTTACAAAACTCTAGCCTAAAAAGCTCAAAGGTCTCACTCATCATCACCCTTTTTTGTCAAGTCTATGGAAGACCAAGCAAGTTGGCAGATCATTCAAGTCAAATGTACTTTTCTTTTTTGGTTATTTGATTTTTAGTTTTCTCGGATTAATCAGTTATTCGGTTTTTTTACTCACCCCTAGTCGCAGCAGCTTTCACTAACAAAATCATATCACGCTTGAAACCATGAAAGCTAAAAACCCATAGGGCAAAATATCATGGACATAAAACATATTGGTTATATTTTCTAGCAAATTAAAAAAGATCCACGTGCATGATAAATCAAATTGAATATTAGATGTAGAATTATAATATACAGAGCTATTTTTGCAAGCAGAAATATCCACAACAAAAATTGGAGCATTCAATATTGGATTTACACAAATTATGAAAATTAATACAAAAATGCCTATTCACCAGAGTTATTGAACCGGCCAAAATTAAATGGAGAGTAATCCTTGTTGTTGAACTTGTATTCAATTAAAGAACGATGAGAAATGGAGAAGCAACCAACCTTCTGAGTATGAGCATCAACAACTTCAAACATGAAGTTACTATAATCAATTGCCTCAACATAATATCTCACCTTATTCAAGTATAAAGTTGGAGGGTTGTCTTCACAAGTAAGTTCATATTTTTTTATGGTTACAACTTCTAGGATTGATCGGTGATTAATCGAAAAGAGTATCAAATATTATAGATATAGTGGTTGTTGTTCTTTCTAGCACTGCAACTATGATGGGTATATAGGATGCCTAGAAAGAAAAGGGTTGCATACGCGCTAAATAACTTACATACCTTTCCAAATTTTTAATAAAAATAAAGTAAAAAGAAAGGAAACAATGTCATAATAGAACAAACATTAAGCAATTTTAGAAATTCATATTTTAATGTGAGAACGATGCATGACTAGTGTATATTGGGGGCTTTGTAAGCTAGTTAATTGCAAGTTTTTAAGGAACATCCATATGATTTCGACTATCATCAAAGTTCAGATAATTCAGGCATACAAAATTAACATATTACTTAAATAAACAAACATATAAGAGTATTTGTATCAACGACCAAACTGATATGAAGAATCGATGCTACAAACATTTGACGGATCTCTTAAACTTGTTGGATTAGCCATATTGATCCTATCATCATTTGATGTCTGTTGTGGAACGAGAAAAGGCTTTGGAGGCATTTGTAGAGATTCAATATCTGCTTGAAGCATCTGTACAACTCTGTGCATCGAGGGACGATCAATAGGCTTTAATTGTATGCATCATAATGCCACTATAGTCATCTTTTTTATTGTGTTCTTTTCCTGCTCTGTCGCTTGATCTTCAAGTATATCCCTTCCTTCATTAACCTGGTCATAAATCCATGAAGGGAAGTACATCTGGCTTGAATGATCTGCCAATGCATTCAGATTTTTCCTTCTCCCAACCATTTCCATCAACAACATCCCAAAACTATAGACATCGGCTTTGTAAGAGACGCCTCCGATACTTTTGTAAAATAACTCAGGAGCCATGTATCCCAACGTTCCTCTAGCCATAGTAAGGGACACAACGCTATTATTAGTTGGATATAATTTTGCAAGTCCAAAATCTGAGACTTTTGGAGTGAAATTTTCATCAAGAAGAATGTTGTGAGGCTTGATGTCAAAATGTAAAATTTGCATGTCACAACCTTCATGTAGATATTCAATGCCACGAGCCACCCCAAGAGAAATTTCATATATTTTTTGGTTGCTCAGCGATATGCAACCTTGTCTAGAAAAAACATACTTGTCAAGAGATCCATTAGGCATGAACTCATATATAAGGGCGCGCTTTGAGCCCTCAACAGTAAAGCCTATGAGCTGCACCACATTGCAATGGTGAATTCTTCCAATGGTGGCAACTTCATTGATAAAATCTTGCCCATTAGCTTTTTCTTTGCGCAAAATTTTTACAGCCGCAAAACGACCACTACGAAGCTTTCCTTTGTACACCGAGCCATAACCTCCTTCACCTAACTTGTCGTTGAATCCGTGAGTTATCTTCTTAATCTCCGAGTAAGAGTACCTTATAAGCGTGAGATTATGATCATGACTTTGCAGGAATTCTTCAATGTTACCATACATTGATAAATGCCTTCTTCGCCATTTGTAGATCAATAAGGTTATGACACATGGAAACCCACAAAGAAATAATGGTATATGATATATCCCTGCATATAGACAATATAAGGTAATCAATGATAGGAAAATATATAGCTTGTTTTTAGATTGCCATGTAAATATTTTCTTAAAATAAAGTTGTGATTTTCAATTTAAATAATTATATATGAAAGCATCAATTCTTTTCAATTTACATTTAATTTGAGGCTAAATTAAACTATATAAATTTGATCTGTCACAAGAAAATAAGTAAAATTTGAATAACAATTTAACCAAAGGAAATAAGAAAAAGATAATGGATGAAATCATTCAAGTACCAAAACTTAATGGTTTTGCATCTTAATACATTCATTATACATTTTAAGGTTTTAATGAAGGGTTGCAATTTATTTTTTCCATTTTAATCTAATATTTAATTTTTTTCTAAGAGTTTTAGAAATTTTAAGTTTGATTGTTTTCCCTAATGTTTCCATATTTAATGGAAAAATTGACATCGGTTGCAAGAAAATAAGTAATTAGAATTGAACTGAGGAATTTAGATTTGAAAGACTTATTTTTAACAATTTAAATGATGAAAATGAGCAAAAGGTAATGTTATTGTCTTCTAGAGATAATATCGTCCTTAATGGTTTTGCATCTTAATACATACATTTAATGATACAAGTGGATACGTTATTCCAAGAAAGCAAAAGAGAACACTTACCGATGAACACAAGTAGCACAAGTAGTGTAATGAGCAAAAATATGAGAATGCTTAGTGCATCCGAAGAGATGGTCTTCGTGCTATAATGATAAGGATATTGTCCTGCCAAATAAATAAATGAAGGGAATGAAAGCAAATTAATAGAAACTAAGAAACGCAAACAATATTACATAAAGGCAATGCTCTTGACAGTCACTTAATTTGAAGGGAGAAACTAAAATTGAATAGATAAGGACTAAAATAAGATTATATGGATAAACTTGTCCATTTTTACTAAAATAATCTCTGTTAAATTCAAAACAACTTCTATCTCAATGCTCTCATGTGCTAAACAATGCATGTATAATCATATGGAAATGTAGTTTATACATCATATTTTAGCAATAGGAAGATTCTTGATTAAATTATAATAAACTCTTATAAAGAAAATAAAATATTTTAAAAAAACTATTTATACCCAATATGCCTTAAACGTTTTTAAAACCATCCCTTCAAGAAAAATTATTAAGGAATTTCAAATAGTAATAATTTTAAACTTTTGTATGGTTTTTGTAATAATTTTATGATACTTCTAAACTAATATATAATTAAGTATAACTATCTAAATTAAAACCAAATATTTAGATTAACTCTTTGAACTGAATGAAAGAAAACTTTCACATCCATTCTTGTAAGAGGAAGATTGTAATTTAGCCTAATAAGACATACATGAACTAATCCTCACCGTTATTATAAAAGTTGAATTCCCATCGTTGCCCTACAATAACAAAAAAAAAAGTGGCAAAGAAAATATGTGAAATATTGTAGGATATACATAGAATAAGTGGAAAGGCTAGCATGAACGAAAGGCCACCTTTAAGTTTTTTTTTTATTAGTATAGTATTAGTATTATTACTGTTCTTAGAAAGTGTTACAATAAGATAAAATAAATTAACTCACCTCGATATCTTATCCAATCGCCAGCTATATTCACAAAAAAAAGAAGTATTGTTAGTGTCTAAGATTTTGTTATACAAAAAAAATAAAAAAAATGTCTTTGAGATAAATGTATCAAATCCAATCCAAATATTCTTTTTGCAAAATTGAGCCCTAATAAATAAAGATTTCTCACCTCGTAAATACCTATGTATGGGCCGTACGTCGAAGGCTACATTTCAAGGAAAAGAAAACATTGCGTCAATGTTTAGAATCTTATAATTCATAAATTTAACTTAAGGAAAAAGCATGTAAGTCTGTTTTGGTATTCAAATAATCTGATAGCTAGAAATAGACTTGAAGAGTTAATTTAAAGCAAAATTAAGAAGAAATTTACCCCTTGTGTTCCTAATCTTGCCTTGTGTTTTTGCTATTTTGTGATTTTTATATTATTGTTGACGTTCAAAATAAATATTTTCAAATATTGCCCATGAGTAATTGGGTTAAATTGTAAGGCTTTTTTTAGTTCAAGGACTAACTTCATTAGGTTTAGTTATTAGTTTTCTTAACTTTTCTAAAAAAGCCTTCATAATTCATTAGGTCTTTCTATTTTAAAGTCATAAATTACTTTTATCTACAACTATTTGATCATTAGATAATTAATGCTTCTTTGGTAGTAATGACCAAATAAACTAGGTTAGAAAAAAATAATCTAAAACAGTTTATTTGGTGATAAAAGCCCTCCATAAATTTAAAATTAATTTCATATGTATTTAGTTGATATAAGCTAACTACTTAAATAATTGAACAAATTTAGAGACCACAATAATTAATAAAAAAAATCTCAAGAAAATAATAATTTAATTGACCAAATTTATAAAAAAGCTATATAAATAAATAATTAACATAAATACAAGGATAAGTTTAAAAGTTTTATCATTTGTTTAATTTATTGGTACATTAATTAACAAAACATTAAAGGGTGTGACTAAATCACTATAGCCACACCCACAAAACACTATTTATTATAATAATATTTTGTCTTTTGAGTTTATTTATTTATTTTAATTTCATTCTTAAATATTAGGTTATTTTGGAAATTGTGCTTCATATTTTTATTTTTATTTTTTTGTTGGGTAATATACCGATGTTATGAATTTATTTTTTATTTTTTCGATTTTAACTTTAATGTTAAATCTGTTAGAAGTGAGATTTTGTAAAAAAAAATTTCAATTACTTATATGAATTTATCTTTAGTTGACATGTCACAAGTTTGACATTTTAACTTTAATTGATCCAGGTTATTTTTTTTGTTATTGTTTAAAAAGAAAAATTAATTTCATCTTTCAATATTGAGTTAGTTGAAAATTGAACTTTATAATTTTTTTTTATAAGATTATCTCAATCTCACGACCTAGTCACAAGTTTTGTAAGTTAACCCAAGTTTATTATGTTACTTTTTTTGTTATTTTTTAAATGAATATTTTTTTAATTAAACTTTATAATTTTTTTTATTTGTTTTATATAAAATAATCCTGATATCATGATTTAAATTATAGGCTTAGAAGGTTAATGTAATTAAAAGTCATGATACATTTATCTAATCCATTAAATCGATGATCGACCCTACTCATTAAAAAACTTCCAGCCTTAGAACCATTAAAAAATCATCCTCTGAACTCATACTCGGAACTTACCTAGTACATCCCACCCAACTTAACTGTATTTTGCTCCTTAATGTTTTTAGGAGAACCATTTAAGTCCTTGAATTTTATTTTTTTTCTGTAATTAGGATCTTGCATGTCATTTTTTTTATTATATAATTAGAGCGTATTTGAAAGTTATGAAGTCCGCACATAGTAATACCTGAAAGTCATATCTACGGGTATGTATTTTGTTTCTCCCGTACCTCCCTTAATACTCATTTTACATGTAATTTTTCAAGATCTTACGTACAAAAGTTAGAGAGTTTACGTATTCTAAAGATCACTCTCTCTCCAATCCAATTTTTTAATGTCTTGAACCGTATTTAGGTTTTATGTTCAAAGAAAAATAGAAAAGTTCTTACCAAGATAACTGAGTATACGATTAGTCAGAAAACCTGCAAGGAAATCAAACAAAAAATAAAGAGACTAAGTGACATCGATATTACTCTTTATTGGGGAATATAGAATAATTATGCATGGTTCATTTGATGTAAAAAGGTTGAGGAATTATATATAATATTTTAAATTATCATTACAAGGTGAAAGTCAGTTTTATATAATATAAGACTGTAAAATTTAAATTATGATAGAGAAAATATTTTTTTTTAAAAATAATTAATAAGACTGTAAGAAAGAGATACGTATAAGATTTTAAAATTTGAGAGAGAGAGAGAGAGAAAGATAAATTTCATATACAATTGTGGAGGGGGTATTTAAAAATCAAGCCAAGTACAGGAGTATTGGAGTGATTTGTGTTAGGAATATTTAGGATGGAAACAAATATGGAGTGAATTAGAGACGCGAAAACATTATCTATAAGGTGTTTATTTGTCCAACATAGAGACAACACCTCTAGGATACAATTAAGCCCTCTAAACCTCTAAAAGAATGAGAAGATAAGACCAAGAAAAGAATGTATGTTTTTTTTTTTGTATTGTTTTTTGTATAGCAACATGCTTTTATAGATTTGAAACATTACGATGAAATAATATAATTGTTCATCAAACAATATAACTGTTGATGAAACACTATGGTTGTTCATCAACAGTATCATCAAACAATATGACTGTTGATGAAATAGTATGATTGTTCATGAAACAATATAACTGTTCATATTAAGTTTTAAGTTTCAAATGCTATCTTTTGATATTATAAATATCATATAATAATATTAGGAAGCTAAATAGAAGAGTTTGTTCACCATGGCTTAATTTACTACACAATAAAAAACCCACACTTAGATATACTAGGAGGGAGTATTTCTTTCCAATATGAGATAAACAAATATCTTTTATTTATTTATTTATTTACAAACTACACCAACAATTTGCAACCCTACTAATTAGAAACATATTCTGGTCATTGCCCCTTGGATATATAATAATGTTCCGTGTAGTGGTATAATAATAATAACAATTAATAATAATAATAATAATAATTGTTATTATTATTTCAAATTAATAAAACAAACATATTATAAAATAAAATAAATATGACAATCTTCTTTCTATGAAAGTAGTTTATATTCACAGATTGAAATTAAAAAAATGATGCGAAAGAGTTACTTACCTATTGCAATTTTGATCGGACCACCCCTTGTTAAATCTTCAATATCTATACCTAAAAAAAGAAAGAGTTAAATTAATAAAATTAATTAAAATCCTTTTAAGAGAATAACTATGCAGCTGATATGAATGAAAGAGCTAAGAGGTTAAGAAAAAGGGTAACGCATTATTTTCCTCTTTTTATCAGCGAACTGTGTGGGTGAGAGAGAGAGTAACGTACCGCAATACGCGCGTAAGGTGGCTGCATCAAGTTTGCAGGGGTTCTCTTTCGGAAAATCACAACAGGCCCAAGACCATGAAAGATCAAACCCATGTACAATACTATCGTGTACATCTATATAGGAAATATTGGTCCTATTTTCCGGCTGATCAAAAGTGAAAGACGCGGGATACATCAAATTTACATGGCACAAGTCCGGTATGTCCCCGAAGGAAGAACCAATAGAGGCATTCTCATCAGAATAGGAAATAAAGACATAGGAATAAGTACCCTCCATATTGTGGGAACTCGGAGAAGAAATATTAGACGTAGAATTAAAAAGACTACTCCCATTTTTGCATGAAGAAGCATCCACAATATAGTTTGGAGGACTCGGTATTGGATTTGGGCAACTCATAAAAGCAAAAGTTGATGTAATCGATCGCATAAAGAATGTGTTGTAAAAACTATTGTTAGTGAACCCGTAGCCAAGATAATATGGAAGATAATCATCTATGAATAAAAAATGACGGATAGGGAAGCAATCATCCTTCTGAACATCAGCATCCACAAGTCGAATCGTGAAGTTGCTGTAATCGATTGCCTGAACGTGATATTTTACCGTCTTATTCTTGAAGTATAAAGCTGAGCGGTTGTTTTCACAAGTAAGTTCATAATTTTTGTTGCCGCAGCTATTGGGATCGGTGCTTAGTCGAAAAGGGTAGCTAATATTATAGATGTTGCCACAGGAAGAAGGATCACAGTAAACATTACTGTTCTTTCTAGCACTGCAACTCTGGTGGCCGGCTAGGATGACTAGAAGAAGAAGGGCTGGATATGCACCGAAAAGGTGCTTTGATATTCCACTCAACATCGAGAGAAAACTTGCAGGGAAATAAAATAATGGTTTTGTTTTGTTACTCTGCCTGCCTGAGATATATATATATATATATATATATATAAACAGGGTCCATCCTCATTCAATACGAAATTGACCGATCATGGGTCAAGTCTACGAATTAATTATGGCATGGTTCCTACTGAAGCATAGGAAATTACATGACGGGTTCGCACCAAAGAAAGTGAAGGCAATTACAGAATCAAGGTAGTGGTCGTCTTGCCCGTTCTGTCAATTAATATATGAACAGACTTTGACCTATATAAAATTATAAATTAAACACAGTGAAGAGTATAGTACGTACTTTAATATTAGCAAATACAGGAGTCTGTCTTACTGTTCATGTGAACATTCAACCATTTAATTTTGTTTGTTGTTTTATTTAATCTTTTTTTTTCATTTTAATTTCACGCCAAATTAAATTGAATTACATTTAAATTATCGTAAAAATAAAAATAAATTTAAAAAAGAACTGTAAAGTAAAACTAGAAAAATAATTACTTGCCTCACACCAAATTCATGACAATTTTTATTTTAATTCAAAAAAAAAATTATTTTATTTTTTTAGTTATTAGAGAGAAAATCGTTGTTGGAGCCACTTTTAAAAGATGACACTTATCGTTATTGATATTTAATTTCACGATAAAAGTTTGATAGTGGTTGCTTTCTTTAATCATCTTTGAGAAAAGAGATCATGCTTCGTTTAGAGAATTTTAATTTCGTTAATTTTTAGTTATTTAGATGATTTTGAGATTTTTTTGGTCTATTATATGATTTGGGGAAGTGTTAATTTGTGGTGTTTTTAAGTGAAAAATAAATTATTATTATTTTATTATTTTAATCTTTTTATTATCCAAGAAAAAGTATACATCTACTAAAAAGTAAAAGAAAATGGTAAATTCTAGTAGAAATGATACAACTATGATTTTTGTTCCTTTTTGTTTTTTTGCTGTAGGTATTGTAGTGATTACAAATATATATATATTTGGGTTTTTTAGACATATATTTTTCTTAGATTTTTCCCCTCTTTATACTTGGCATATTTAACACTTTAAATTTGGCCTATTTAATTTATAAACATTTTTAAATATGCTTATTACACTGACCTTTACATTAAATTGTTTTCAAGTGGACACTATTTTAAGGTATAAAATATGCAAATCAAACTTGAACTACTAAAGGAGATTGACAAAAGAGCATATTTGAGAAATAATTAGGACTTAATTGATAAAATATATAGATTTGGGATGTAATTCTGAATTTATCAAAATGATGTTTTCTTTTTTAAAAAGAAAAACAAAAAACTTTAAGAGGGAATTGAATCTTCCAAATTTCTGTCAGAAATGGAAAGGGCATAAAAAATTAAAAAAGAATAAATCGGCGACGTGGGAAAAGGGAGGAAAGTTTGGAAAATTACAGAAAGCCCCCGTGTAATAAACTTAATTAATCGTGTAGAAAAGAAAAGAAGAATATATATATATATATATAAAGAAGAAAAGGGAAATCCAAAAGCTGCCAAAATCAGAAACCCTCAAGTCAATAGAAGACGGTAGCTAGGGAGTCTTCATTTTGAATTTTCCAAGTTAACGCGCAGGGATGTGCAAAAAAACTGAAAACCGAATAAACCGAGAAAATTAAAAAAAAATTAATCGAAAAAACCAAACCGAGAAAAAAAACCGATTAAACCGATTACAATAGTTAGGAAAAATCCCGGTTCGGTTTGGTTTTCGGTCTGGTAATGCAGGAACCGGTTAACCCGGACCAAACCGAACCAGTTCAAAAAAAGTCATTATAAATAAAAAAACTATCCCCCCTCTTAACCCTAGCCGCAGCTCCCTCTCACTCTTTCTCTCCAGCAGCCTCCTCAAGCCTTCCCTTCTCCCTCTCCCTCTTAGCTGGGTTGTGGTGCAGAGAGGCTGAGTTGTGGTGCAGCTGGGTTTTTGTGGCTGCTGGAGGGAGGCTGTTGTGGGTGTCTGGGTGAGAGAGGGAAGATCTATGAGGATGGGGGTGAAGGCTCTCGGTTCAATAGAGAGGAAGATGGGGCTGAAGGAGATGCTGGGTCGGGGTTTGTTACTTTGTTTGCTGGGGAAGGAATGGTGAGGGGCCGGTCTGGTTTTTCTTTGCAAAGGGAGGGGCTAGTGACCAGCCTTAA
Organism: Populus tomentosa; assembly: GCA_018804465.1. Classification (NCBI taxonomy): domain Eukaryota; kingdom Viridiplantae; phylum Streptophyta; class Magnoliopsida; order Malpighiales; family Salicaceae; genus Populus; species Populus tomentosa. Next base: position 13,036,454 of record CM031981.1, read on the forward strand.
CAGGGAAAGAGCCAAAGAGGGGAAAGCTCTGGCTCCGGGTGGAAGAAAATCAAAGGGGAGGGGGAGCTCTCTGGTTTGCTTTTCGAAGACCGAGGGGAGGGGACGGTGGTGGCTTTTGGTCGTGGTTTTGGTTTCCCTCTTTTCCAAAAGAGCCTCGGTAGAGGTGGCTTTAGGTCTCAAAGGCCCTCTAATTTTATCTGTTTTTCACGAAAGGGAAGTAGCAGCCTCGGTTCTCTTTGGCAAAGGTTAGGCAGCCGGCCAAGAAGAGAGCAGAGACTGGCAAGTTCGAGAAGAAATATGAGCATATAGGTTTTCTCGGTTTTTTGAAATCAAGAACCGAACCGAAACCGGTCGGTTTGACTCGGTTTCGGTTCGGTTTCGGTTTTTTTTCAAAAAAAAAAGATAGAACCAGTTTGGTTGTTTTTTTCAGTTCAAAACCGAACCGAACCGAAAATGCTCACCCCTATCAATTCGTAGGAAAAAACGTGGGGGTAGAAAAGATGGACGCTTCAAGCTAACTTCACAGCCCCGGCAATAAAGCATATTAAGTAATATACTAAAAGGCGTGGGGAAACTACTGTAGCTTCCCCATGCCTTTTACTTATTTAAGCTTTTTTTTTTATTCTTCTTCTTTTTTTTCGGCTTTTTTTTTTGTTTTTGGTTTTTTTAGTAGTTTTTCCTTCTTTTTTTTTCTTTTACTTTTGCTTTTATTTTTTTTTAGTAATATACTAAAAGGCGTGGGGAAACTACTGTAGCTTCCCACGCCTTTTACTTATTTAAGCTTTTTTTTTTCTTATGTGGCTTTTTTTTGTTTTTTGTTTTTTTTTAAAATGTTTTTTTGATTGTAGCAGCTTTTTTTTTTACATGTTTTTTTTTAACACATGGGTTTTTCACTATAGCAGCTTTGTTTTTTTTTTTTTCCTCGCTTTTGTTTCTTTTGTTTTTTACATATAATGTATCATTGTGCAAACAGTGGAACACTTGACTTTTTTTTTTCTTTTTTTTTTGTTTTTCCCATTGGTTTTTTTTTTTTGCTTTTTTCTTTGTGTTTTTTTTCTTTTAATGAATTTTTTTTTTGTTTAATTTAGTTTGTTAATGTTAATTTTTTTTTTAATTTAGTTATCATACTTTCATTACACGGATCTCGGTTTTTTATATATATTAAGCTAGTTGAGAACTTGGCTTTGTAGCTTTTTTAAAAAAGAAAATAAAAACACTATGGATTACTACAGTGTTTCCTTTACATGATTTTTGTTTGGCTGCAGTGTTTCCCCCACATGTTTATTTTTTAAATTATTTTTGTTAAATTTATTTTTTTAATATTGAGTTGGTTGAGAATTTAGCTTTAGATTTAGCTTTCCCCACGTTTTTTCATTAGCTTCTCCACGCCTTTTACTTATTGAAACTTTTTTTTTTCTTTTGTGGCATTTTTTTTGTTTTTGGTTTTTTTTTTAGTAGTTTTTCCTTTTTTTTTCCTTTTGTTTTTTTTTAACGTGTGGATTTTTCATTGTAGCAGCTTTGTTTTTTTTCTTTCTTCGCTTTTGTTTCTTCTGTTTTTTACATATAATATATCATTGTACACACAGTGAAACACTTGACTTTTTTTTTTTTTCGTTTTGCCCATTGGTTTTTTTTTGCTTTTTTCTTTGTGTTTTTTTTTTCTTTTAATGAATTTTTTTTGTTTGATTTAGTTTGTTAATGTGAAAAAAAAATTTAATTTAGTTATCATACTTTCATTACACGGATCTCGGTTTTTTTATATATTAAGCTGATTGAGAACTTAGCTTTGTAGCTTTTTGTAAAAAGAAAAAAAACACTATGGATTGCTACAGTGTTTCCCTTACATGATTTTAGTTTGGCTGCAGTGTTTCCCCTACATGTTTATAGTTTGGCTGCAGTGTTTCCCCCACATGTTTATTTTTTAAATTATCTTTGTTAAATTTATTTTTTTAATATTGAGTTGGTTGAGAATTTAGCTTTAGCTTTAGTTTTCTCCACGTTTTTTTCATTATAATTATTATTATATTGTATTATATTATATGACTGTTTTTTTCTTTTATTTTTTCTTTTTATTTTTTTTAATGAATTTTTTTTGTTTGATTTAGTTTGTTAATGTTAAATTTTTTTTATTTAGTTATCATATTTTCATGATACGAATCTCGGGTTTGATGGGTTAACCTAATTTGACGAGTTATTTTTTTCATTTAGTTTAGTTTGTTAAAGTTAATTTTTTTTCTATTTAATTATCAGACTTTCATGACACGTATCCCGGGTTTAACGTGTTAACTTGGTTTGATGGGTTAACCCAGTTAATTCTGGGTAAACCCGTCATTTTTTTTTTCTATTTAGTTATCAAACTTTCATGACAGCAAATCCTAGGTTTTACGGGATAACCTGGTTTAAAGGATTAACCCAATTAATTCAATTTCTTTTTCTTTTTCTTCATTAGTTTTTTCCTTTCTGTTGATTTTTTTTCTTTTTTTTTAATTAATCTATTTAATTATCACACTTTTATGATACGACCTTATAGCCAGATCCACATCCAATATTCTTAGGTCCGGTGTTACAGTCAGACTTACTTAAACTTGAGTCATGCAAGTTTAATTTTATTATTAATATTATAAATATTACTCTTAGGTCAGGCGTTGCAGCCAAACCCAAGATTCTTGGGTATAACTTTGCAGAAAAACCCAAGATTTTTAAATTTTTATTTTTTTTAATATTTTTTATACAAAAAAAAATAACCCGCGGCATCGCGCGGGTATCAAAGCTAGTTAGCTAGTAAAACAATTTAATGTCCCTTTATAATAGGATAGCATCATTTCAATATTTTTATCACATTTTAATAGGATAATTACATCATTAATATCTTGCATGCTTGCTCCTAGAAAAACTAAAAAAAATTCCAACATATTCATGTTGATTATGTGAAAGATAAATGTGTTGCTTGGAAATCTAGCAAAGAAGAATATTTTCATATGAGATGAGCTGCTTATATTATCAATCTTGTTGAATAAGATGGATTGGATGAAGTAGGTGATTTGATAAAGCGAGCTAGAGAGCTAGACGCAAGATATTTAAGAGGCTAGGTGTCAAGATTGAGCCTAGATGTTAGTACCTAGTAGAAATCTATGTCTATTATGTAAGTACTTCATTAAAAATAATCAAAAAGGAAATGAGAAGTAAAAAGAGGGGATAATAATGTTGGGAATTTGTTTAAAAAGCATGATTAATATATGCATTTAAAATCAAATTAAAAATAAAATCTAATAACCGTTCCGGTTATTTATTTTTATCAATGCTAAAAAATCCCAACATATACTCTTAAATTTAGAGTAATTTTTTTTATCATTATTATTTGTAAAGAATTCAAAATCTTTAAATCTACGTTTTCATGTTTTTTTTTTTTTGAAAAAAAGGAGGATAGTATATATATAAAAATTGTGAAAAAAAAGTCAATAAAAAACAAGAGAGTTGCATTTATTTTAGCATTAAATCTTAGACCATACCGGTTAGGGTCAAGCATTATGAAATTACATGAAGGGTTCCCACCAAAGCAGGTTAGGGCAGCTTTTATGACTTTCCCGCATTTATTACAAGGTCAAGGACCAAATAAGGGGATAATTAATGACAAGGCAATTTTAATCACTTGAGAAGAATTAGGTGCGGCAAATTGGACTTCATGCACGCCCAATTCTTTATATTATTTTTAATCTTTTTAGTATGCAATAAAAATTATACATTTATATAGGAAATGGTAAATTACTGTATAAATGATATAATTATATTTTTTTCTTATTTTTTTTGTTGCAGCAGGTACTGTGTATAGTGATGACAAAACTTTTTTTTTTAAAAGATTTTTTCTCTTTATACTTGGTATATTTATCATTTTAAATTTGATTTATTTATCACTATTTTTCTTTTCTTTTTATCTTTATTTTTTTGTAACGTTTTTCTTTTTTTTCCTTTACATTTTTATTGAAAAACAAAATATTATTTTTTTCATTCTTTATACTTGGAATATTCATCATTTTACAATTGGTCTATTTATACAATTTTTTTTATTCTTATGTTTATTTTTTTTGTAATTTTTTAACTTTTTTGTCAACACTTTTTTTTTTGAAAAAAATATTATACAAGGACTAAAAAGAAATGATGATATTTTACGGTAGTAATTGCAATATTATCATTTTTTCTACTATGTTAAAAAATAAGATACGAATAACCTTCCATATCCAGGGAGCTGGGAGAAGAAATACTGCCATTTTAGCGAAGTATCCACGAAAGAAAATAGAGGGCTCGGTATCGGATGGAGAAGCAGTCATCCATTTGAACATCAGAATCCAAAAGTCGAATTGTGAAGCTAAGGTAATTGCTGCCTAAACATGTAGGGATTATTGAAGCATTAGGAAAAGAAAGGGGAATATAATTAGCCAGCTTAATTTATGGCTCTCGGTTGCAAAGAAGAAATTAGTGCTTCCTGCTAATTAAAAAGAATTTTGCATTCCTTACTCTTCGATTCACTTGATATTTTTGTATATGATGCAAGCATTGTATTTTGAAAGTGTTTTAACAAAAATAAATTTTTTTTAATTCTTTTTAAATTAATATATTTTAGATATTTTAGATATTTTAATATGCTTGTATAAAAAATAATTTTAAAAAAATAAAAAAAATATTATTTTAATATAATTAAAAATAAAAAATAATTTAAAAAACAAGAAACGTTTTCAAAAATAATTAAAGATGCTAGGTCCTCTGTCTACTTTATTACCAAGTCTATAGAAAACGGTAGCTAGGGAGTCTCCATCTTGAATTTTCCAAGTCAATAGAAGACAATTATTAGTTGGACACTTCATTCTTAATAACATTAGGTTTGATTGTCATCTAATTGTATTTGTTTTGGCAACCAAGAAATTATTGGGTTTTGTTGGACAACTGGATTCAAGTTTTCATTCAAAAACTGTTAGGTCTGACTGGGCAACCGGACCCATCACTATTGGGTCCTGCTAGGCAGCTAGACCCAATACTATTAGGTTGAGTTCTGCCCGGCAGCATGACCCAAAGCTATTAGGGGGATTGAATTGTCTTTTTTTATATATATCTTCATTGTTTTTTATTTTTTTTAGTTTTTCCTTCTTTTTTTTACATTATTTTTGGAAAAATATTATTTTTTATTCTTTACACTTGGAATATTTATCATTCTATTCTTGACTTATTTATACATTTTATTTTGTTCTTATCTTTATTTTTTTTGTAACTTTTCCTCTTTTTTCTTTATTTTCAAATTTCATTTCACCTTGCACGAGAATTTACAATCAATATTATTTGAGAATATATGGAACATCTTCTCTAATTCACCTAGGGTAATAAATTCTCTCTTGATTACTCAAATACATTCATATAATTCATGTTATACCCAATATCTACCTATTTGTTACCCTTGATTAGGACAACATGTAGCAGGATCAAAATATAACACTGTATATATAAGATAATTTAGTGATGTCAAGTCTAAGAATAACTTACACAACCATCATGTGAATTTTTTTATAGACACTAGTGATATCACCATATAAAATTCTCATGTGGGTTAGTTTAGTGTACATGTCATCTAACAAGCACCTATATATTAATTCTAAATATCCCTCATACCTAAGTTTTTGAGGATAACTACTTTCTTTCATAAAAATAATAATATAATATGTATCAGTTTCAAATTTGATGTAATATGAATCTCATACTTATAACAACTTTGTAATTTGCTTTGCAAAGTATTTTTATCCCAAAAATTTTATTTTTACTCTAGATTTATTAATTAAATATTTGATGAATATTAAAAATAAATAAGTTTTTATTAATATAAAATATATTTATATAAAAAAAATTAATACCACATATAACTAACTAATTAACTAGATGGCGTCTATACTAACATTAATAAGCATGTACGCTAAAAGAATGACGAGTGATGGAGAAGCAGTCATCCTTTTGAAAATCACATCCACAGGTCGAATTATTGCATTAGGAAATTACATGGAAAAAGAAGAATATATATATATATATATATATATATATATATATATATATTCTTCTTTTTCCATGTAATTTCCTAATGCAATAATTCGACCTGTGGATGTGATTTTCAAAAGGATGACTGCTTCTCCATCACTCGTCATATATATATATATATATATATATATAAAAAAAAAGAAGAAAAGGGAAATCCAAAAGCTGCCAAATCAAAAACCCTCAAGTCAATAGAAGACGGTAGCTAGGGAGTCTTCATTTTGAATTTTCCAAGTTAATACATAGGAGAAAACATGGGGGTGGAGAAGTTGGACACTCCAAGGAGCCTAAAACTCCAAGGCCTAATAACATCAATTAAAGCCTATCAATACCACATAACTGATCCAATTGCATGACGTCAGAGTAGTGCTGTGATGTTTCATTGTATTTGCCTTTCGTATTTCTTTGATCTGAACGTCTTTGTTCCTTGAGATTTTATCGCTCTTTCCATCTAAATTTTAGTCCCAATCAAACTCATCTTTTTAAGCAACGGCTATAATAAATAAATCAAACTCTTAAAAATTATAGAGTTGTCAAATATTATGGAGTTGAAGGGTTTGGTTGAGAAAATAGGTATATAAATACATATCCAATGTATTAACAATAATTAAGAAATCAAATTGTTTCCATAAATTCAGATTAAGGAGTTAGAACCACTTTAAAATTCAGATTAATGAAGAATCCAACAATAATTAATATGGAAGTAAATCAACCTAACAAATATTTCTTTCTTCAACCAAATTAATTAGTAACAATTAATTGATGATATTGATCTTCGGGAATCTTGACTTCACAAGTCTACGAAGAAAAAAAAAGTGCAAGTGGATGGTAAAACTGTCGGCAAATCACTTCAATCCATCAAAAGGGTCAAGGAAGAAATTTTTTTATTCCACAAGATCAAATAAATTGTTCAAAACACAACAAGTTGATGCATGCATGTCTACATATGAAGAAAAAGCAATGTAGTTTACACAACTAGTTGGAGGAGTTGACTAGTGACGGTGATTGTGGAGCATGTCATTTTCTCATCAATTATTTAAGATTTTTGGAAGATATGATACAGGAAATGAGAAAATAATCATCATTATTGACAATCTCTTTGTTATAATATATCTCAAAACATAGAATCTGTACAAGATTTGCAGACAAAATCATGGAAATGGCCAAAGTGACAGCGCTTTCATCTCTAAAGATTTATATCTATATATAAATTCAGATTATTGTAAGAGATTAAAAATTAGAAAAAAAAAATCTATTCGATTGGCAAGCAATGAAGGGCTTGTTTGAATTGTGTGGTTGAAGCAAGCACCACCTGGAGGATAAAAACTGGGATCATATGTCAAAGAAATAAAATATGAAGGTAAAGCTTTAAGGAAGTAAACGAGGGGTTATTCAAAGCTTTTAAGAGCCAGCTTATCTAAGCCATTGCTTTTGCTTTTTGAATTGAAAAAAAAAAAAAGGGTTGAAAAAACATTGTCTTGATCCATGCTTTTCAACTGAAAAATAAAAAAAGAAGAAACTTAGACAAAGAAAGCGATGGCTATCAACATCAGGAGAGATTAAGGAATGAACAACTTACTTAGTTATCATTTTGTTTGACTAAGGCGAAGAAATGTGAACAAAGCAAACTTAAACTGCCTTCCCTTAATTATAACTTGTTAAAAATAAACCGTGAACCCCAAGCGTGTAAAAAATAGAACCAAAAGTAGTAAAGTTTTGAAGAGTAATGAAAAAGCTCGAGATAAAAATAAATAAATAAATAAATAATAAAATATGAGGCATGTAATAGAAGAGATGACCTCCACTAAAGAATTTAAAGGTATTATTGAAGTTAAAATAGGGATTGTGAATTTTAATTTAAAATTTATAATGACAGTAAAATTGATAATAGATTTGTATGGATAAAAAAATAAGAAGAATTTAAAATAAATGTCTCTAGAATAAGAAAATAATTTTAAGAAATAAAAATAAAAATAAAAAATAAAATTTAAGAAAGAATTGTACGAAAAGTATTTGAGTAAACACCGGTTAAAATTTATAATATTGTTGTGGAACAATAATAAGTCCTATTTAAATTCTGTTTTCGTTGTTCACAAGATGATACCATACTTTGAAAGTATACTCCTTTTACTTCTGTGGCACTCAAAATTTTGTTGATTGCTATCAGGCGGTAAACTGGTTGGCAAGCCAAAGGTTAATAAAGTCAATAGGACCATTGATCCCATCATTTTACTTGGACAGGCAGCTGGAGGACGGTAAAGAGTACGGTCTCAGCCTCTTCAAACCCAATCCGGTCGGTTGCAAGGACTGGCTAGATTCAAAGGGAACTGGCTCGGTGGTTTATGTGTCATTTGGAGGCATGGCTGCACTTGGGGCCTAATTAAAGAGGAGCGACTGCTGCTTCCTGCGGGTAGTTAGAGAATCGCGAGGGAAAAAACTTATTGGATGAATCTACGTTCTCTAAGGAAGGTAAAGTTTAATTGATAATAATAACCAAATAAATTGTCTTAAGAAAAATAAATCTAAGATATATAGTTTATTTTGTGATAAAAACCCTACATAAATATAAATTTAATTAAGAGTCATCTTAGAATTGAGAGTTGATGCAAGCGACCTATTTATTTAAATAATTGAACAAATTTAGAGACCACAAAAGTTAATAAAACGAATTTGAAGAACAAAAAAGTTAATTGACGAAATAAAAAGCACAACAATAAAAATAAATAATTAGCAGAAATACAAGGATAAATTTAACATTAGCCCGTGCCTAAAAAATTAAATAGTCTCTCACTCATTTTATTTTTGCTCCCTACTTTTTTGGAAAAAGCCATTTAGATCTTTGGTTATAATATTATTTTACAAACAAGTGCTCAAATTGAAGGTTTTTGCTTATATTTCTTTAGGGAAAACATTCAATAATATTGATTTGACATGCTTAATGGGTATTTAGTGGACATACTCGACCGATCACTATCATTATTCAAAACTATTTAAAACACAGTTCCAAAGAGTAGCCAGCCAGCAAAATCAAAGGCGTAATAACATCAATTAATTAAAACTTATCAATACTGATTTAATTGCATGTCAGAGCAGAGCTGTGATGTTTCATTGTAGTATTTGAAGTAAGATTAAGAGAAGGATGGGGATGATTTAATATTTTAGTATTTTTATAACTTATTTTTTTTATCTTTTTATTTTAATTATTATTATTTTTTGATTTCTTGAAAAATAATAATAAAAAATGAAAAAAAATGATGATGAAAAAAGAAAAAAACAAATAAAAAAATGATGAAAAAAATAAAGAATGAATTAAAATTTGAATTAAAAATAACATGATTATAAGTTTTGGAATTTAATTAAACTTTGTATTAGTTTTATTAACCAAATTAAAAGTTTAATTGAAGAATTAATAAGATTTGGACTTAATTGAACCTCGAATTAGTTTAATTTATGAAATCAGGGGTTTAATTGAAGCAATACTAAAGTATAAGGACTATTATGCAAATGGTTCTAAAATCCAGGGGTCCAATTAAAGTTTATCCAGGGAGCCTGATTACAAAACTTTCAAAACGTTAAGGATCAAAACGCAAATGGCCATAAACACTGTTCATCTTCTTCGCCCGACCCAAAAAAACCGGATGCCCAACGATGCATCGCCATTAATCCTGCAATAACAGTCACATTATTACCTGGGTAACGGTGGCATTCTCTGGCTATAAAGCCAGAGAAAGAAAGCAGAACCGAGAGGAGAAAAAAAGCGGAACCGAGGGAAGGAGAAAACAGAGAGGCAGAGCGAGCAGTACAAGAAAGCTTAAACAGGGGGGAAAAACAGGGAGAGAACCTAGAACACGAAGGGAGCACAGGAGGACGAAGACGCAAACGGGGAGGAAAAACTGGTGAAAAAACCAGAGGAAAGTGTGACCACGAAGGGAGCTTAACTTCACAAGTCTACGAAGAAAAAGAAGTGCAAATGGATGATGAAACTGTCGGCAAGTCACTTCAATCCATCAAAAGAGTCAAAGAAGAAATTTTTTTATTCCACAAGATCAAATAAATTGTTCAAAACATAACAAGTTGATGCAGGTCTATATATAAAGAAAAAGCAAAGTAGTTTACACAACAAGTTGGAGGAGTTGACTAGTGACAGTGATTGTGTAGCATGTCATTTTCTCATCAATTAAGATTTGTGGAAGATATGATACAGGAGATAAGAAAATGATTGCTATTATTGACAATCTGTTATAATATATCTCAAAACATAGAATCTGCACAAGATTTGCAGACAAAATCATGGAAATGGCCAAAGTGACAGCGCTTTCATCTCTAAAGATTTATATCTATATATAAATTCAGATTATTGTAAGAGATTAAAAATTAGAAAAAAAAAAAAAAAACCTATTCGATTGGCAAGCAATGAAGGGCTTGTTTGAATTGTGTGGTTGAAGCAAGCACCACCTGGAGGATAAAAACTGGGATCATATGTCAAAGAAATAAAATATGAAGGTAAAAGCTTTAAGGAAGTAAACGAGGGGTTATTCAAAGCTTTTAAGAGCCAGTTTATCTAAGCCATTGCTTTTGCTTTTTGAATTGGAAAAAAAAAAAAAGGTTGAAAAAACATTGTCTTGATCCATGCTTTTCAACTGAAAAATAAAAAAGAAGAAACTTAGACAAAGAAAGCGATGGCTATCAACATCAGGAGAGATTAAGGAATGAACAACTTACTTAGTTATCATTTTGTTTGACTAAGGCGAAGAAATGTGAACAAAGCAAACTTAAACTGCCTTCCCTTAATTATAACTTGTTAAAAATAAACCGTGAACCCCAAGCGTGTAAAAAAAAGAACCAAAAGTAGTAAAGTTTTGAAGAGTAATGAAAAAGCTCGAGATAAAAATAAATAAATAAATAAATAATAAAATATGAGGCATGTAATGGAAGAGATGACCTCCACTAAAGAATTTAAAGGTATTGTTGAAGTTAAAATGGGGATGGTGAATTTTAATTTAAAATTTATAATGACAGTAAAACAGAGAGGCAGAGCGAGCAGTACAAGAAAGCTTAAACAGGGGGAAAAAACAGGGAGAGAACCTAGAACACGAAGGGAGCACAGGAGGACGGGGAGGAAAAACTGGTGAAAAAACCAGAGGAAAGTGTGACCACGAAGGGAGCACAAGAGCCTTTCTTCGCTTGGGCTCTGGATGTGGCAAAGGATTTTGGGTTATTTGCGGCTGATTTTTTTGCACATGCTTGTGCTGTTGATTACATCTTTTAGAATGTCTACTGCTTGAGCTTCAAGACTTGTGTTGATGGAGGGATTACCACTACTGCTTGAGCTTCAAGACTGGCCAACATTTGTTGTTCTGCCAGAGTCAGTTTGCTAATTTGGACAAGACTAATTGGATCCTCATCAACACTTTCTACAAGCTGGAGTGTGAGGTAGACAATTTTGTACCGCATAATTGGACTTTACAATTATTTGTACTTCTTTTTCGGTTTCTGGGAAAATCTCATTCTTTTTCGGTTTCTGGGAAAATCTCATTCTTTTTCAATTTCCATCCCAAACAATTTAATTTCATCAATTCCATCCCAAAGCTATCTTAGACAATATGTCCCTCCATTCAAGAACTGTAATGTTCTCTTTTCTTTTGTGTCTTTTGGCTACTGGAGGAGGCATATATACATCGTCTAATTTCTAATAGGTTTGGGATGAAATGAATAAAATTAATTTCATAGGGATGGATTTGAGAATCAAACAATATTATCTTAGAATCATAATGAGGTCTTCTCTACTCTTTTGCTTTCTATATCTATTCGTTTGCCTTGGTTTTTAATTTTTTCTAGAAATGTATTCAAACCTATCCACATCTCGGTCTGCATGGGTATTGTTGAGTTTTATACTTGATTAAAAAAGATGAAATTGAATGGAAAAAAAGAAGAAGGAAACAATGAAGAAAAATTGTATTGAAAAAAACAGAGTGAGAAGCTTTTTAATTATGGAACTTCATAGGTCGTATGAACAGTGAAGGTACATAGGTCATTATATGCCATAAAGTCGCATCTCTAAGCACATGTCAAAAGGAGAAATTATAATCGTTGGCTTCTTTATATGTTGGTGGCCAATCCTATCAAGATCAAATAATTGTGAATTGTAAATGATTAAAATTTGAAACTCTTAGCAGTAAAGGTAACAGAATTATATATGAATATTTAGAGATAAATAATTTGAACTTGTGTTTTTATGTTATGTAAATTAAGGGTCCAAATCTCCACAAATATGTTATGTAATTTGAACCAGTTTGCATGTAGGAGCTGAGCTCAAGTGAACAAATGCATTAATCCTCTCATAAGAAGAAAGAGATGAATGTTGAAACATGCAGACACATTCAAAATGATACTGATACAAGCATAAATAAAAAATACATGACTAGCCGACCTCTATCTTTGGAAAGATTGCTGACGAGTTCTTGGATGCCTTCCTTGCCTAATGTATCCTTCAGCATGTAAAATTGTGAAGTAAGGGTAATTGACTGCGTAAACATGGAGGAATTATTGCATTAGGAAATTACATGGAGAGGTCCCACCAAAGAAAGGGGAAGCCAGCTATATGGCTCTCACTTGCAGAGCCAAGCTAATTAAGAAAAAAGAAAATTAAGAAAATGATCTCGGTAACAGTTATACAAGGTAAAAAAGAAAATTATCTGTTGACTAGGTTCTTGGTAAATAAGAGGTATAACTGTGTTCAATTGGATAGTTTTTAAATTATAATTTATAAATGAGTTAATGACGTTATAACACTCGTCTTAGCTCTGTAATTCTTCAACCTGTTAACTGTTAAAGAAACCTTGTTTTTTTACCTTTAAAACAATTAGAAGTGTCTGCGAGTAACTCACCATACCGATAACCTTCACTGGAAAAGAACAGGGCTTGAACATCAAAATAAAACGACGTCGTTTTGCCTTCAAATCTGGGTTTGCAAACATACGAGGAAAGCTGATGTTTTGCCCAAGTTTTGCCCCAATCACTGCTTTTAATTGATCACCCGCGGATGAAAACCACATGTTAATTTCCAACACATCACCTAATTCTCTCCTTGACGAGTCAAGCAAAACGGGTTGGTGATCAACACTTAAGCCTGTTTCCATTTCAGATTAATCAGGGCACTTTTCAAGGATTTGGTTTTTATGAAGTCGGTGATTGTTTTCTTTCATAAAAGGAGTGATATGTTCCCATGAATTCATTCTACTTATGGGTGTTTTTGTTTGTATAAAAAGAAGAATAACGAGAGAATGGAATTGATTTCTTTTTTAAGAGATATTTAGAAAAAGTTCCAATTTGATTGATCCTAGTGAAACCAGCTTCACTAAAATCAAAATTCTGTGTGTAAAAAGCTTGCATTAAAATTATGAGGACTTTTCCTTAGTAAACCAACCAACACATGGATAATCTCGGGTTCGTAAAATCTGGTTGATGATCAAAGCTTGCATCCCGTTTGTTTCAAGTTGCAGTAGTTTCTCTGCTCTTCTTTCTTTCTTTCCACGCCTCTGCTTGCTGCGTGAATTTGTTTTCAGGGATTGGGGTCAGTAAAAGAGTTGACCTTTAGGTGGATCTGGGTTATGTATGACAATGGGCTAATGTGGGTCTTCTTTTGGATTGTTTGGCTTGGATCTTGGGCCGCAAGTGATGGGCTATGGGCCAGGTAACGGGCTGCAGGCTAGTGTTTTTAGGTTTCAATGTACACTAGGCTGGGCATAGACTTTCCTCGATAAATATTGATGAGTTTTCGGCTATGGTTTTTATTATTTCGTCCGGTTTATTTTGGGCTGCATTCATGGGTTTGATGGATTCGGGTCAAGCATACTCATGTTCAACGGGGAAAATAAAGGAAGAAAAAAAAAATAACAAGTTTTATGTTAAGTTTTATTTTGCGTGCATTAGACGAGTCTTCCCCAAAAAAATCATTTTTGTATATTATATCCTTGTAAAAAAAAAAAAAAAGCATTTGTCTTCCTAGTTTGTTTGTTAAAAAAAAACGTAGGAAAAAAATATTTTTCATATTTTAGCATTCTATAAAAATACTTGTCTTAATATAAAAATATAAATTTAAAACAAAAAATTGTGTTCGCATCTAAACAAAAATGTTCTTATGTTATTTAAAAAAAAAAATGTTTGTGTATGCATATTTGAACTTAATGACAAGTTTATTAGTTATAAAGTTTTTGTTAAAATCAAAAAGCTTATTAGACCAACATGACCAAATTTTAACAAAACAAAATTTGGTTTTTTTTTCTCAAATAATTTTTATTTTTGTTCTTTACTTTTGATGCTTAAAATAAAAATGTACTTACAACAGAGCCATTACTTTGAATGTTACGATAAGTATGACACATTCCTATTTTTTTTTAAAAAAGATGTTTTTATTGGTTCAATATTTATTGACATTACATTAGAGTTGGTAATGTTGATCTGAGTTGGGTTCACTAAGCTTAATATAGGCCTACTAGTATATTCATAGATATAAATTTAGTTGTGATTTGGATTGATCAATTTAGAGTTGTTAATTCACTAAGTAATTGAGAGTGACAAAATTAACCAGCTAGACTTTAAAATGGTTAGGTTGAACCGTCAATGAAGAATTTAATCTATTGTGATGAACTCATCATCACCTTGTAAATAAATCATAATAGTATAGCATAACAAACTATTAGCAATTAAGAAAAGACTAACAATGCAATTTATTTCATGTATGATGTTTTAGGAATGATATTATCTTTTCTTAGACATAAAATGTTCCTTATCATATATCTTTAAAGACCCATTAAAGTTTTTAATAAATATACGAGGCAACTCCATTTCACAATTTTAGAAAATTTCCCCAAAAAACACATCCAACAAGTAATTTTTTTTTTATTTTCCATGGTTTTCGTGATCTCAGGTAGCGACACCTATCAATGCAGAGAGTTATTTTGCACATGATTCGTTAACTCCATTCATTAACTAAATATATATTGTGCTTGGTCTATGTTGTTACTCATTTTTTGAGCCATACGTGCTAATGGAGATGGTGTATATCCCTTTTAAATTGAAGGCAGGAGTTTAGTTCAGGGTTGCTGGGAGATTGACAAAAACAAAGGAAAAGGAAATGTTTTTCAGACCATGTTTCAGTTGGCATCTGCTCTCCTTATCCTTCCTCGTTGCTGTCGAAATTGTCAGGATTCTTAGGCTAATTAGGGAGTCTTTAAAATGATAAATTCGTTCCTTTGCTATCTGGTTTCTAAGGTTGGATAAATCCCTCAGAAGCTGCACTAAAAAACTGGCTCTGCCATTGTCGCAATTTTTTGTTCCAACTTAGGCTTTGATCCTAATCTAGTTCCATGCAATATCTGACCATCCCAGCTATATTTTGTCACTCATGACATGTTGAAATTGACCTACACTATTTTTGGGTCCTAGGGCTCGCTATTTTTATGGCAGACTCTTAATCAAAGTAGGATGGTTGGCATTGTCAGTTTCCTAATTTAGATCAGGGGATCTTTTTTGACCAACTAGGTTGCAGCCAATTTCTGTACTTCAAAATGATTTTTTTTCTCATTCTTAATCCTTCATCAAAGTTGTAGTCCTAGACGCATAGATAAATTTGGGCTTTCGAATCGCTTGATTTCAATATCAGGAGCTCAAGATATTCATGTTTGAATATCTTATGAGGAAGCGAAAATTCTGCCGTAAAACTTTTTCGCCGCAAGAAGGATTTCTGCCCCCCAAGTTTGCAAGACTGAATTGAAAAAAAACTGAAGTAAGGGAGTTAATTGCAGATAAAAATTGGAAGAAACTTGGCTGGGTTTTGGAAAAAAATAGAAAAATGGATAGGATCAGCAAAAGACAGAAAAATCTGCCACCATGAATTACGTGGCTGCTGCTGTATTTCTTTTTCAGCAATACAAACGACGCCGTCATACATTACTTCGCATTTATTCTTTTCTTTCTTCAGCTGAGAAAAGCAGCGGCACCGTTTTGAAACAGCCCCTATGGCACTGTTTATGTGCATTGTTCAGAACGTTACCGTCCCTCTGCAACCATTGCCTGCTAATTTTTGAAAACCTCTCGTCCTTGCACCCTCTGCAACCTGGCATATACAACACCACCCCCCTTTTCACGCAAAAATATACAGCTGCAACTCATAGCTCCAGTCCAAGGAAACCGTTTTGCCCCTCACTGTGCCAGCTGTGAAACAAGACGCAAAGAGGAGCCTCATCATCATCTAAGGGCTGAGATTGTTTCCCTAATAGAGACGGTGGAGATGAGAGAATGTGAGGGTGGTCTCCAGTTCAGGCATATATATGAGACTGCTTGGTAAAACGAGGGAGGAGGAAAAAGAAAAAAACCGAGAGAGAAGGGAGACGGAGAGAGTTTAAAGACAGAGAGAAAAAAAGAGTAGGCGGGGGAGAGTAAAAGAAACATAGAACTACACTAGCTGAGGTTAGAGAAGCCGAAAATCATTGAGAGCGGGAGGAGATTACCTTGAGTCTATCCTACTCTGTCGAACCGGGGTTGACAAAGACTCTAAGAGGTCTTTGAAAAGCTCCCAACAGCAGAAAAAGAGGAAGGCTTGCTTTGGGTCGTTAGAGGCAAAAAGGTGGAAGCTTTGCCATCAGCTACATATTCATCTTCTGCAGGATCTGCAGCTGCATACTTCTTCTCTGGTTCTTTTGCCGCAAGGGACTGTGAGTTTCAAGGGCCTTTACCATCCTTCCCCTCCTCGGCTCAGTGCCTTTTTGACTGGCAGTTTCGGTTGGTCGTTTTCTTTCTTTCTTTCTTTGAAGGTGATTCAGTAGGCCAGTTGCCTTTGATTATCTAGTTCAGTTTTGAATATACAGGGTATAGAGGCATGCTTCCCCGGTTTCTTGCCTCTTGCATGAAACCAGCAGGGCAGCGTCAGAGATTAGAAAAAGATGATAGGCGCTAGACCCGGTTGCTGTTTCTATTTTTGTGAAAGGCTTTAAGTTTAATTTTTTTTTTTGTGCATGTGGATGGGTGTTTTCTTTTAAGACTAATGGACAAACTTATATTCAGGATTCAATTTTAAGTTGTTATATTAGGCTTTGCTTGATTTGAATTGTTTTAAGCTTCCAATGAATTTTGAAATATAGATGTGTACGGCTTGTTTCTTTAGTTGTGATACTTGAATTAATTGTGATTGTTTGTGTTTCGACAAAACATAAAATTTTCCTTGTGTGTACCCTAACATATTTTAATTTTTTTTTTCAAAAAAAGCAAATATTCGAGGTTTTAAAAATGTGTTTTAGCATGGATTTCTTAAACACAAAAATTATTTTCTTGCATCTTGGATTTTACAACGCATTTGTAAATTTCAAAGGGTGTTGGCTAATATTCTAAAAATATAAAAATCTTATTTTTGGGGATTCATTTTTATTCACTATTATTGTTTGGATAAAAAAACCCCAAAGGGGGTTAATATCCAAAATATTATTAGGAATAATTTGTTATTATTCACTACAAATGTTTGGATAAAGAAACCCCCAAAGAAGTTAATATTCAAAATATTATTGGGAATAATTCATCGATGTTTACTGTTAATATTTAGATAAAGGAACCCCAAGTGGTAAATATCAAAATATTTTTTAGGAACAACAAAGTCATTATCCTTTAATAACACAAGGGCAAATAAACCTATGAAAGGTAAATGTCCAAAATATTGTTAATAGGAATACAACTTGTTTATTTTTAACAGACGGATAGATTTATGCCTAAAATTTTATTTAGAACAATTTAATTGCGTATCCTTGAAATAAGCCTCAATTATAATTGGGGACATTTCAAATTTTGATTCCACAATTTAAGAGTCATGAAAATTTAAAATACTAAGGCAAAGATGGGCTTTTAAAGCACTTTGAGTTTCCTTAGATTTTTAAACTTTTTTTATTCTTTCTCTTGCGATTTACGAGTCGCGAATACTTGAAATACCAAGGGAAAAATGAGCTCTTAAGCACATTGAATCTCTTTAGATTTCTATCTTAGTTGTCTCTAAATTCATAAATTCTGAATTTATTTCAAATCAAGCATAGACTTCAAGAGATCTGCACCATTTCTCTTTGGCACTCTATAGGCATACCTAAAGGTATGATCCATATTGGCCAAGGGTTCTTTCCCTTAAACTTAGAACCCAAGTTTGTACATCATAGCAGACGTATCCTAGGAAACTGATGAGAATACCAACGTCATAGCAATTATGGGCAAACCAAACACCAAGTAGCTTACCTTAGGAAGGGCGTACTAGGGGTGCTAAAACCTTCCCTTTACGCAACCAGTCCCTTGCCTTAGAATCTCTGAAAGACCAGATAGGTTTCCTAGTGACCATAATACTAGGTGGCGACTCCCTTTTCACAAAACAAAGACCCCAACATCAATCCCTGCTACCAGGAAGGGTCGCCACGACGTCGAGCTCTCGTGAGGGTACGACAGTCTAGAATTAGAGAAAAATTATAAGGAAAAAAAGAGCCAAGACTTTCTAGTATTGCCTTTGCCTATACAGGGTTATATAAACTCAATGCTTTAATTTTGCGTAACTCTAGTCTACAAAAGATAACTTTTTTCTTGAGAACATAGAATATATATACTAATAAGTTTATAATTCCATATTGAAAAAATATAACTTTTTTCTTAGGAACATAGAGTATATATACTAACAGGTTTCAAATCTCACATTGAAAAAACATAGTTTTTTTTTTCTTGTGAACATAGAGTATATATATTAATAGGTTTCAAATCCCACATAAAAAAGATATTATGTTATCTTTTTAAGTTTAAGTATTTAAACCAAAATTTTTTTTATTCCACATTGAAAAAACATAATTTTTTTTCTTGGAAATATAGAGTATATGTACTAATGAGTTTCAAATCCCACATTTAAAAAAAAAAAACACTAGATCTTGGCCAGGTCTCGCCCGGGTCACTCAGGTCACGGGTTGACCCGCCGAGTTGACCGGGCCATTGTACTGACCGGTCCAACCCCCGGTTCGGTCGGGTCTCAGATCGATCCATCTAGCCGGTCCAAATTTAATAACTATGCTAATAACATCAATGAATTAAAAGACTATCATTATTGATCCAATTGCATGTTAGAGCAGAGCTGTGATGTTTCATTGTGATATTCGAAGGAAGATTAAGAGAAGGATGGGGATGCTTTAATATTTTAGTATTGTAATAACCTAATTTTTTTTATCCTTTTATTTTAATTATTATTATTATTATTTTATTTCTTGAAAAATGATAATGAAAAATAAAAAAATAATGAAAAAAGAAAAAAACAAATAAAAAACGATGAAATAAATAAAGAATAAATTAAAATTTGGGTTAAGGACAACATGATTATAAGTTTTGGGATTTAATTAAACTTTGAATTAGTTTTATTAAGCAAATTAAAAGCTTAATTGAAGAATTGATAAGGTTTGGACTTAATTGAACTTGAAATTAGTTTAATTTATAAAATCAGGAGGTTAATTGAAGAAATAATAAAGTTGGGGCTGATTCGGGTTAAAAGTGCAAGAAATTGAAGTATAAGGATCATTCTGTAAATAGTGATAAAATCCAGGGGTCCAATTAAAGTTTATGCAGGGAGCTTGATTACATAACTTTCAAAACGTCAAGGACCAAAACGCAAATGGCCATCAACACTGTTCATCTTCTTCGCCCGACCGGAAAAATCGGATGCCCAACAATGCATCGCCATTAATCCTGCAATAACAGTCACTTTATTACCTGGGTAACGGGGGCATTCTCTGGCTATAAAGCCAGAGAAAGAAAGCAGAACAGAGAGGAGAAAAAAAGCAGAACCGAGGGAAGGAGAAAACAGAGAGGCAGAGCGAGCAGTACAAGAAAGCTTAAACAGGGGGAAAAAACAGGGAGAGAACCTAGAACACGAAGGGAGCACAGGAGGACGAAGACGCAAACGGGGAGGAAAAACTGGTGAAAAAACCAGAGGAAAGTGTGACCATTGTCTTAGCCATCTCCAGCACCGGAGAGAGAGACACACAGACGCAAGAAGGAGACTGAGCCAAAGGAACCCAGCCCAGGAATATCCAAAAAGCAGAGGAAACTAAAAAGTAGCAGCGTCGGCTTCCCCTTTCTTCAGCACCAGCCTCAAACCAGAGAACCTACCCAGAAAGATTAGCTAAAAAAGAGAACAAAATGGAATTACATTACAGGACTTTGGTTTCTAAGATCATTTTTCTTTAGAGTTCACAGCTATGACAATAAGCTACCAAAGACAAGCATGTTCTTGAAAATTTTGGTAAACGAACTTAAATCATCTGTAACATTTACAGACTCTGATGACAGATTGGTGAAACTTCATTTTTTTAATCTGTTTGTTGAGCAAGTCCAAGCAAGCACTAGGATAACTTACTGGTGAAAAATATAACCAGTAGAAACAACCTGTTGGAGCAAATAATAACTTACTGGTTCTTGGCATACTCTGTCTATATACGTCATCTCTGCCCAAAATTTCTTCATTCAAACACATCCATGTTTTATCTAAATTTCTAATTTCATATTGATCCAAATTTTAGGGTATTTTTTTTAACCTATTACCCTAGAAATGATCAAAACTGGAATATATCTTAATGTTATTAGGGCCTAATAAAAAAACAAATGAGAAGAGATTATAATCCTTGAATTGATGACGATCATCAGTAGTCAATGATTTTCTCTTTCCTATATTATTATCTTGGATTTTATGATCCAACAATAATTAATATGGAAGTAAATCAGCCTAACAGGTATTTGTTTTTTCAACCAAATTAATTAGCAACATGCAATTGATGATAATCATCTTCGGGAATCTTGACTTCACAAGTCTACGAAGAAAAAGAAGTGTATGTGGATGATGAAACTGTCGGCAAATCACTTCAATCCATTAAAAGAGTTGAGGAAGAAATTTTTTTATTCCACAAGATCAAATAAATTGTTCAGAACACAACAAGTTGATGCATGTCTATATATGAAGAAAAAGCAAAGTAGTTTACACTTTACACAAAGTTGGTGGACTAGTGGACTAGTGACAGTGATCGTGGAGCATTTCACTTCCTCATCAATTATTTAAGATATGTGGAGGATATAATATATCGACAGTCTCTCTGCACAAGATATGATAAATCGTGTAAGTATATATATAATGGTACGTAAGGGGATTACGTAAGAGTATTACGCCAAAAAAATATTTATTCAGTACACTACTCTTCTACTATTCCTTTAGTTTTCTTCTTGGGCATAATCAAGGGCATGTGAAGCCCAATCCAGGTCATAAAAGAAATTGTTCAGAGTCGGTTAGAGTTAGTTAACAAGGAAGCAATGAAAAACAAATTTGTATTGAAAAAAAACAGAGTGAGAAGCTTTTTAATTATGGAACTTCATAGGTCGTATGAGCAGTGAAGGTTGATAAAAAAAAATCCAAGTTTTTTAGATGCTTAGGCTTAGGGTAATTTCTACCCGGCATTTGAATACAGTGAGACACGGTAGTACATGTCAAAAGGAAAAATTATAATCGTTGGCTTCTTTATATGTTGGTGGCCAATCCTATCATTGTGAATTGTAAATGATTAAAATTTGAAACTCTTAGCAGTAAAGGTAACAAAATTATATATGAATACTTAGAGATAAATAATTTGAACTTCTTGTGTTTTTATGTTATGTAAATTAAGGGTCCAAATCTCCACAAATATTTTGTTGTTCCTTCAGGTAGTGAATACAATGTCAAAAGTTTGTCCCTTATTGACAATTGGACCAACAATCCCATCAATATACTTGGACAAGAGTATTGATGATGAGGATGACTACGGTATTAGTCTCTGTGAAATAGACGAATCTCTTTCTATCAATTGGCTCAGCACTAAACCCACTGCATCAGTTGTATATGTGTCCTTTGGTAGCTGTGCTACTCTAAGCAACAAGCAAATGGAGGAAATTGCATGGGGCTTAAAGAGGAGCAATTTTCACTTCTTGTGGGTGGTGATGGATTCTTAGAAGGGGAAGATCCCAGAAGGGTTTGTGGAAGAAGTGGAGAATAAGGGATTGCTAGTGAATTGGAGTCCTCAAGTGAAAGTGCTAGCAAATAAGGTTGTGGGATGTTTTTTCACGCATTGCGGTTGGAACTCAACAATCGAGGCATTGAGCTTGGGTGTGCCAATGGTGACAATGCCAGGATGGAGTGATCAACAAACGAATTCTAAACTCGTTGAAGATGCTTGGAAGGTGGGAGTCAGAGCAAAGGTTGATGAGCATGGAATTGTGAAAAGAGAAGAGATTGCCATTTGCATAAAAGAAGTGATGGAGGGAGATAGAGGCAGAGAAATGAAAATGAATTCCAAGAAATGGAAAGAGCTGGCTATCGAGGCTACAAGTGAAGGTGGAACTTCTGATACTAACATTAATGTACTGGTAGCTATGTTGAGAAGCACCAAATGATTTAAATTATGTCACCTTATGCACAGTGCATTTGTATTTTATTTTTTTCTAAGAAATTAGAGTTAGAAAATAATAATAATTGAAACTCGTTAATCCAAATAAAGGAAATTACATAACTGATGAGGTGATTTGTCACCCACGATAGAAGATACTTTTGATTGTAATCTCTTCACAATAATGCACATGTATTGCCCTATGATTTGCTTGGGCATATATTTTGAAGACATTTATCTAGTTCAATCCACGTCCTGGAATGATCATGTGATTTCCTTGTACACAGAGTTGGAATTTGAAATCACATGTTTCACTAAAATATTTTTATCCTCTAGTCGTGTCACATTGATTATGGTAGGGTATAGTTATCTTCAAACGGCTATGGTTTATGTGAATATAAATGAGAAAAGACCCACATGGACCTCCATATGTTAAAAAAAAAAAAAAAACAATTTGATGAGAAGGACAGAAATAACAAGTATCCATTATTGCAGAGTGATATTTTATTAAACTATCGTGATTTGTTTTTGTTGATTATAGGTTGCACCTGCCCTGACTTCATCTCTATAATGCCTCTCTATTGTGTTTGAGTGACAAGAATTGAAAAAAAAATGGTCAAGGAAAAAAGAGCAAGGGAAAGTCATGTCCTAGTACTCCCTTTGCCTCTGCAGGGTCATATAAACCCAATGCTGTAATTTTCCAAATGTCTAGCCTCGAAAGGCCTCAAGATCACGCTCATCATCACCCCTTCTATTGGCAAGTCTATGCAAGGCCAAGATAGTTCCATCAATTTGGAACCAATCTTCGATGGATCCAAGGAAGGTGAAATGGCAGCAAACATTGATAAGTATTTTGAGCGTTACAAGCTCACAATGCCTCACAGCTTATCCAGCTATACGAGAACTCCTCCTTGGTCAGTTCTCAAATTTTCTTGAAGCAAGATGGCTGCTATGGAACAGCTTTAATGAGCTTGAAGTTGAAGTGTGAACTCCTATTCCTTCATAATATAGTCATTTCTTTTGTTCATTCATTGCATGTTGAATACTGCTTGACATTTTGCTATTTCTGTACCAGGTAGTGAACTGGATGAGAATCAACATTACTGCTTTTTGGTGCTTGAATGTCGCACTTTTCCCTTGCAAGCAAAACCTTGAATATCATTAGTCTAGTGTTCATGTACTAGCTGTTGAGACATCTGTATTGAAGTCATTTGGACACAAGATGAACATGAAGAGGATAAAACATGCTGCTTCTTCAGCCAATACAATATACTTACTGGTTGCGACCCACAAGTAATCACCATTATTGTGATAGGAAATGATTTTATGGAATAAGGGCCCTCTCATGCCCAAGACCCCTTGATTTATGGAGAATGGACTTCTTTTTCGTTTTTTAAATAGAGGTTTTTTGTGTGGACGTACTCTGATAGATAATCATGAAAGTTAGACATTACTCTACCTCTATTTATAATGTTGTTAATTGGTCGCTATGGTTTTCACTACAGTGATGCCTCGACAGGTTATGTCTCGCATTAAATCTTGATAATGTTAGATATTTCTTGGTCATGAAAGTTGATTTCAGATATTGCATCAATAAAACTATATAAAGAAGAAGAAAAAGATGTTTAGTTTTACTTGGGAGTAAATCAAACTAAATCATTCATGAATATATAGGTACTAAGATTAATGATATAATTTTAGAAAATTCATGTTTTCATGTTGGCGTGTGATGCTCTTGCTCTTACTTGGATTCAATAAAAGCTTGAAGAGCTTGATTGATATAATAAATACATCTCGGAACGCTTAATTAATCTAGTATTGAAATCTATAAACAAACAATTATATATTTATTAACGACCAAATTGATACGAGGAATTTATACAATAACTTGACAGATCTGATTGATTGGCCACGTCATCATGTTTTGGCATTTGTTGTGAGGTGGTGAGAAAAGGTTTAGGAGACATTTGTAGGGATTCAACATCAGTTTCAAGCATCTTTACAACTTCATGCATTGAGGGACGATCCTCGGGTTTTAATTGTATACACCATGATGCCACTATAATCATCTTCTTTGTTATCTTCTTTTCTTGCTTTGTGGTGTCTCCTAGTACTTCTAGGTCATTTCCTTCACAAACCTGCTCATAAACCCACGAAGGAAAGTAGATTTGGCTTGCATCCTCTACCAATTCACTCAAGTTCTTCTTTCTTCCTATCATGTCCATTAACAACATCCCAAAACTGTAAACATCTGCTTTGTAAGACACGCCTCCGATATTTTTGTAGAACAATTCAGGAGCTATGTATCCCATTGTTCCTCTAGCCGCAGTGAGGGCAACAATGCCATTATTTGTTGGGTACAATTTTGCTAATCCAAAATCTGAAATCTTTGGAACAAACTTCTCGTCGAGAAGAATATTGTGAGGCTTGATATCAAAATGCAAGATTTGCATATCACAACCTTGATGTAGATAATCAATGCCACGAGCAATCCCAAGAGAAATGTCAAACATTTGCTCTTTACTTAATGTGACGCTACCTTGTTTAGGAAAAATATACTTATCAAGAGAACCATTAGGCATGAACTCATATATAAGACCACGCTTTGATCCCTCGACGGTAAAGCCTATAAGCTGCACCACATTGACATGGTAAATTCTTCCGATGGTGTCAACTTCATTGGTAAAGTCTTGTCCATTAGCTTTCGAATTGCTCAAGATTTTTACTGCTGCAAAACGACCACTACGAAGCTTTCCTTTATAAACTGAACCAAAGCCCCCCTCACCCAACTTCTCCTTGAAGTCACTTGTTATCTTCTTAATCTCTGAATAAGAATACCTTACAGGCATGAGATTGTTATTATTTTGCAAGAACTCTTCAATGATGTCATACATTGATAAGTGCCTTCTTCGCCATGTGTAGATTAAATAGGTCACGATACATGAAAGCCCAAAAAGAAATAATATTGCACGAAATATCACTGTGCAGAGAAACAACAAGAACAGTCAATGGCATAATGAAATAGTGTTAATTTGATAGATTGCTACATCAAATTCATTTTATAAATGAAATGTGATTTCCGTTGTGTTTGCCTCTTGATAAATCCTTATAAGCTTACTAAAGCATCAATTTTTTTCAAATCTCAAATCCATTGCACCAAAAGGTAAAAACTTCTTACAAAAATGCAAGAAAAAAAAGATTTTTCACGGAGCATCTTAGTGAATTTTGATTTTATCCATCTTAGCTTTGGATTTTTTTAAGTCATTAAAGTTTCTAATAAAATTAAGGAATTAGTAGAAAAACTAAAAAGTTGAAGGGCTTATTTCCATGAAACCAAAGTCAATGAAGATACTTTCTTGCGCTTTTCCATTTTTCTTTTAATCTTATGTTTTGATCTTACAATGCACACATTTCATGTTCCACAACGAAACCAAAGAAGCATAGGAAAGTACTTACAAGTGAAAATAAGTAGTGCTATGAGCAAAACTATGATTATGCTGAGAAAATCTGAAGATATGGTCTTGGTCCCAACATACGTATAGTATTCTGCCATATGAAAACATGAAGATATTGGAAAATAAATAAATAATATTAAAAAGATTTTTAGATGAACTCGACAATCTCAATATTTACATGATAACTCGAGAGTTATTGTAATTTACCTTTGTAAATTCGGAATCCCAAATGTGATTGTCCTACAAGATTTATAGAAAAGGAGAAAAATCAATATGGGAAATCTTATAGATAGTAAACAAGTGGCAATCATGTACAAGAAAGAAATAAAGTAATTAATCATAACTTATTCCCTATATAATGCTTTTAAATGGTTTTTCTTCGCATATTGTCTATCATTAATGAAACAATTCCAGATTACAAAAAAAAAGAACTCTAAATTAACTCACCCCCTCTTCTTGAATAGTATATCCATGTCCCGCTTGGAAAATACTTGGTTATCGGCCCGTAGACTCCATTGCGAAGAAAAGAGAAGGTCATGTCAATGTTCAGCCTTTGAAGAACCAATTCATGTAATTAAAATTGTGTTCCATGCATGCAGTTGAGACTTCATGTTTGAGTAAAGAAAAAGGCAGGTTCTTACTGAGATAACTGAGTATGCGATTAGTCAGAAAGTCTGCAAGAAAAAACAAATAATTGTTAAGGAAAAACTAGTGATCTCAATAATTGTTAATATTTATTGGCAGACAAAGACAAGCTGTGTCACCTATTGCCACTCTGATAGGAGCACCATTGAGGCCTGCGTTCATATAAAAGAAGAAATCATCAAATTACTTGAGTTTTGAAGGTTAGCGTTGTCATTGAATACCTAATTGATTGAAATAAAGAACCGTAAGATCAAATAACAAAAAAAGCTTGATAACCAACATGGAGAAAGTAACAAATATAAAGGACTGCCAAGGAAAGCAACAGTCAAGCAAACGAAAAAAGCTGCAACAAACAACGGAAAAGGCAAAACCACAGGACATGAACAATCTCTGGCCCAGCTGAAATAAAAAAAACAAGCTTGATAACCAAAACAGTACCACACTCCAGCAGCCAGGAAGGAAATGAAGATTCGAAGTTGTGTTTAATTGAGATATGAAGGAAATATGTATATAGCGAGAGCTTGAAGACACAAACATTAACACTTTAAGTAGAATCAATTTTCTTTCTTTTCGTTTTTTTCCCCTTTTTGTCATTACAATATACTGTTAAGATTGATTATACTACCTCCAGTAGTTTGAAAAAAAAAAAAAAGAAGTTTAAAGCCACTAAAGAGCTAACAACAAGAAGAAAATATGTATGATCAATGGGAAGATGTCTAGGCCAATTAACTTATAATAAACCCAGAACAAGATAAAGCTTTAAGCAATGTCACAACAACAAGACAATGGTCATGGATTTGCATAAAACACCTTCTTTTATCAAGTATAAAATAGAGAGATTTGTGCTGTTATGAAATCTATATTCAAATTAAGGTAAGCTGAGAGAGAGATAGAGAGAAGAAAACGCACCGTATGAATCACAATATGTACTATCATAGTTGCAGTACTGGATCTCATTGACAGAATCGCAACAAGCTGAGTACCATGAAAGCTCAAATCCATATAACAAAATATCATGGACATCTCTGTAGGAAATATTGGTCATGTTTTCTGGCATAACAGATCCAGGGGCAGAATAGATCAAATTTATACGGCATAAGTCCGGTACCTTCAGCAAGTCGGCAGCAACCATGACATAGGAGTAACCTTCCGCATTGCGGGAGCTGAACGTTGAATTATATGCAGAAGAATTTCCATTTTTGCAAGAAGAAGCATCCACTATATAGTCTGGAGGACTCAGTACAGGATTTTCGCAAGTTATAAAAGTTAATCTAAAGGTCATAAAGTCGGTGCGAAGGTTGTCGAACCCAAAGTTATATGGAAGATAGTTCTTGTAGCTGATGTAATTATCATATGCGATGAGAGATCGATGAGGGATGGAGAAGCAATCATCCTTCTGAACAGCAGCTTCCACAAGTCGAACCGTGAAGTTACTGTATTCGATCGCCTCAACATAATATTTCACCGTCTTCAAGTATAAAGTTGGACGATTGTTTTCACAAACAAGCTCATAACTTTTGTGGCCGCAGCTTTTGGGATCGGTGTTTAATCGAAAAGGGTAGCTGATATTATGGATGTTGCCACAGGAAGAAGGAGAGCAGTAATTGCTGTTCTTTCTAGCGCTGCAGCCATGGTGGATGGCTATGATCTGTAGAAAAAGAAGGGCTGCATATGCACCAAAGAGGTGCCTTAATGTTCCACTGAACATCAGGACACCAATCGTTTTGTTACACTTTGGGCATGAGTTTTATAGCTTATGTTTTAGTAAATTACATGAAGAGCTCCTACCAAATTAAGAAGGGGTGGGCAGCTGTTTTATGGCTTCCAGTTAGGAAAGTCAAGCTAGTCGACATGATTGAGCTTCTAATTGTTTTGGCATGATTTGACTTTACACGAATCTAAGGTATGAAGATGGCATCTAGATCTGAATTATTGCCGGTTCATTTAAATTACTTTTTGCCATCAAATTTGAACATTGAATTGCAGTCCACAGGGCTTGGCTTTTGGATATGGAAAATCCTGCTCGCGGAAAGCCAAGAGAAGAGATAATGAACTTATCTCTAATTTAATAACCTGCCGCCCATGTGGAAGGTGGCAATCTACAGCTAAAAACATAATGAACTTATCTCTAATTTAAAGTGTGAAAACAGAAGAGATTGCTTTTTCGAAAGAAGAAGTGATTGTCATTTCAAGGAGCTGATCAATGGAGGAGACTTCAAATTCCAACATCAATGAACTTATCTCTAACTTGACAAACATCAAGTTGACATAATCTTGAAGTTTCAAGGTTGTCTCAATCTTGACTAGCTAGCGATTGTTGACTAGCTAGCGATCGTATGCTTGTTTGTAGTTTAATGGTTTCACACTACCCAATTGCATGCTTATTTACTAAACATGTTTTTCTACTAAAATCATTTGGTTAATCAAAACACAGGATTGTTTTTAAATTATAATTTTTATATATTTTTTAATTATAACCACAAAAATTACTATATTACCGAACGAACAAACACTAAATGATTGCGTTTTGAGTTTGTTTATTAGACAAAAATCCTAAATGAGAGAAAATAAAATTGAACGCAGCCCATTGCATTGGGTGTTTCTTATATATCGATTTTTTTAATAATTTGTGTGTTAATCAACTTACGCTCATTTCTAAGATGATTATATAAATTTTTAATAATTTTGAAATTTATAAAACTTGAATCAGTAAATTTTAAAAAATAAATTCATAAACTGAATACTTAAGTTCCAGTTTTTTAGGATTATATATAATATACCCATTTCTACGAGCAAAAGTCGTCGTTGTTTTTTTTGCTTTTGCCACATGCAATATGGTATAAAATAAGCCACTTGGCAGATTAAATATCTATAGTTGTCAACTTTGAAATGAGTAATCAGTAGGTAGCTAGTTCTTCGTCCCCAAAATTGTAAATGGAAATACCAGTAGGCCAACTTGTGGGTGGTTCTTAAACGACGTGCATATAATGGTTGTGTTTTTTCTGACAGACTTGGCATTCAAAATTCCAATGCATCCACCTCTCCTGTGGTCACCCGTGATGCGTCTCGAAGTCTCTTCCTTCAATATATATATATATATATGGAAGGTCAGATTCGAATTGTATCGTAAAGTACCGTATAGTTTTACATTATTAAATATAGTTTTAAATTAAATACTTCGATGCAACTGAAATTTTATTTGGAGATCTTGAAGTTAATTTTTTATATTAAGGTAAATTTTCAAGTGAATCAGTATTAGGTAAGGGATATAAGTCAGAATAAATTATATAAATTTTATTTTTTTTATTTATAAACTTTCTATTTGGTAAAAAAATAATTCCTAGGAAGATGTGATAACTTATTTTGATTTTGATTTTTTATAGTTTTATAAGAATCTTTAATTGATTGCAACATAATTTTCAAATATGATAAATATTAATTAATGTTTTAAAATTATTTTTTTACACAGATAAAAACTTATGATTTATAAATTTTATTTTTATTTTTGTTAGTTACAGTCGCAAAACTTTAAAAAAATAAAAAGAGAAAATATGAAAAGAGGGAGGAGTATAGAGGGGTTGAAAAGAGGGAGGAGTATAGAGGGGTTGAAAAGAGGGAGGAGTATAGAGGGGTTAGAGTTGGAAAAAAAAAAAAAAGCCAAGGTGAAAGCTGACATTAGAAGATATACTAAAACTACTCAGTGTTTCACTGTGCAGTCCACAGTGAAACGATGAGCTGTTTTTTTTTTTTTTTTTTATGCCTTTATAGGTTTTTTTTTTCTTTTTTGTGTGTTTTTTTTCTTTTAAATAATTTTTTTGTTTAATTTAGTTTGTTAATATTAATTTTTTTTATTTAGTTATCAGACTTTCATGACACGGATCACAGGTTTGACGGGTTAACCTAATTTGACGAGTTAACCTGTAATTTTTTTTTACTTTTTTTCTTTTTCATTAATTTTTTTCGTTTAGTTTAATTTATTAATGTTAATTTTTTTATTTAATTATCAAACTTTCATGACACGTATCTCGGGCTTGACGGGTTGACCCGTTAATATTTTTTTTCTATTTAGTTATTAAACTTTCACGACGCGAATCCCAGGTTTGACGGGTTAACCTGGTTTGAAAGATTAACCCAATTAATTCAAATTTTTTTCTTTTTCTTCATTAGTTTTTTTTTTCTTCCTGTTGGTTTTTTTCTTTGTTTTTTTTTTTCTTTCTAAGTAATCTATTTAATTATCCTACTTTTATGACAAGACCTTGCAACCAGACGCACATCCAAGGATCTTGGGTTCGGTGTTGCAACCAGACTCAATTAAACTTGAGTCATGTAAGTTTAATATTATAAATATTATTCTTGGGTCAAGCATTGCAGCTAGATCAAAGGCTCTTGGGCATATCTTTGCAGAAAGACCTAACACTCTTAGATTTTAGCTTTTTTTAATATTTTTTATCCAAGAAAAAAAATTAACCCGTTGTGTATGCCTTTGTTTTTTTCTCTCTCTCTTTTCCTTTTAAGCCTTTTAATGTGAATTGCACAGTGCAGTCCACAGTAAAAAAGTTGATGCCTTTAGTTTTTTTTATTGTCTTTTTTGTCTTTTTTAATTATTTTTTTAATTTAGTTTTTTAATATTAAATTTTTTCTGTTTAATTATCAGACTTTCATGACACGGGTCCCAGGTTTGACAGGTTAACCTAGTTAATTCAGATTTTTTTTTCTTTTTCTTCATTAGTTTGTTTGTTCCTGTAGGTTTTTTTCTCTTTGCTTTTTCCTTTTTAATTAATCTTTTTTTAAAAAAAATTATTTCATTAATATTAAATCTTTTTTCTATTTAGTTATCACACTTTCATGACATGAATTTCAAGTTTGACGGGTTAACCTAGTTGATTCAGATTTTTTTTCTTTTACCTCATTAGTTTTGTTCTTCCGATTTCTTTTTTTAATATTGTATATAGTCCACAGTGAAAAGGTTAATGCCTTCAGTTTTTTTTTTTTTTTTTTTTTTTTTTTAGGCTTTTAATTGTGGACTGCACAATGCAGTCCATGGTGAAAAGACTGATGCTTTTTTTTTCTTTTTAATTAATTTTTTTTATTTAGTTTGTTGATATTAAATTTTTTTTCTATTTAGTTATCAGACTATCATGACACAGATCTCAGGTTTGACGAGTTAACCCAGTTAATTTATATTTTCTTTCTTTTTCTTCTTATAAGTTTTTTTTTCTTTTTTTTTTATATTTAATTTAGTTCATCAATATTAAATTTTTTTTCTATTTAGCTATCTACCGATGCCTTTAGTTTTTCTTTTTGCTTTTTTGCCGTTTTTATGCCCTTGATTGTGGTGCAGTCCACAGTAAAAAGGCTGATGTTTTTTGTTTGTTTTTTTTTCTTTTTAATTAATTTTTTGTTTAATTTAGTTTGTTAATGTTTATTTTTTTCTATTCAGTTATTAAACTTT
Organism: Populus tomentosa; assembly: GCA_018804465.1. Lineage (NCBI taxonomy): Eukaryota > Viridiplantae > Streptophyta > Magnoliopsida > Malpighiales > Salicaceae > Populus > Populus tomentosa. Next base: position 13,068,541 of record CM031981.1, read on the forward strand.
CATAACACAGATCCTGGGTTTGACGGGTTATACAGTTAATTCTGAGTTAACTCGTCAATTATTTTTTTTTATTTTGTTATCAAACTTTCACAACACAAATCTAAGGTTTGACGGGTTAGAGGGCGTTTGGGAACGCGGCACAAACCGCGTTCCCACAAAATTCAAACTTTTTTTTTTCCTAAAATTTAATACGGTTTGTATGTTTTGGATCATTTTGATGTGCTGATGTCAAAAATAATTTTTTTTAAAAAAAAAATCATTGGCATGCATTTCGGCATGAAAAGTTATTTGAAAAGCAACCGCTACCACACTCCCAAACACGCTCTTAACCTGATTTGAATGGTTAACCCAGTTAATTCAGATTTTTTTTTCTTCATTAGTTTTTTTTCCTTCCTGTTGGTTTCCTTCTTTGTTTTTTTTTATTATTTTAATTAATTTATTTAGTTATGATATTTTTATGACACGACCTTGCAGTCAGACCCGCTTCCAAGACTATTGGGTCTGGTATTGTAGCCGGATCCACTTAAACTTGGGTTATGCAAGTTTAATGTTATTATTAATATTATAAATATTACTCTTGGGTCAGGCGTTGCAGCCAAACCCAAAACTCTTAGGTATAAATTTGTAAAAAGACCTAATACTTTTAGATCTTAGCTTTTTTTAATATTTTTTATACAAAAAAAATTGACTCACGGCATCGCGCGGGTCATGTAACTAGTTAACAAGTATTGCTGGTCTGTTGTGGATTTTATTGGTGAAACAAATACGTTTGCTTTTCTTCAGGAGCAGTACCATCATCTTTCCAGGTATGTTCCTTTTTTTTTTTGTTTTTCCTTAGCACTTAAGCTTGCTCCCATGAATTCATTCCACGTATCGGTGTTTTTGTTTGTATAAAAAGAGAATAACAAGAGAATGGAATTGATTTCTTTTTGAAGAGATGTTTAGAAAAAGTTCCAATTTGATTGATCCTGATGAACCAGCTTTACTAAAATCAAAATTCTGTGTAAAAAGCTTGCATTAAAATTATGAGGACTTTTCCTCAGTAAACTAACACATGGATAATCTCGAGTTCATGAAATCTGGTTGATGATCTAAGCTTGCATCTTGTTTGTTTCAAGTTGCAGTAGTTTCTTTGCTCTTTTTTCTTTCCTTCCACGCCTCTGCTTGCTGCGTGAATTTGTGTTCAGGGATTAGGGTCAGTAAAAGAGTTGAGCTTTAGGTGGATCAAGGTTTTGTATGACAATGTGCTAATTTTTGATGGGCTATGGGCCAGGTAATGGGGCTGTGGGTTAGTGGTTTTAGGTTTCAATGTACACTAGGCTGGGCATGGACTTTCCTCGATAAATATTGATGACTTTTCGGCTATGGTTTTGATTATTTGGTCCGGTTTGTTTTGGGCTGCATTCATGGGTTTGATGGGTTAGGGTCACGCAGACTCATGTTCAAGAGGGGAAAAAAAAAAACATCAAGTTTTATGTTAAGTTTTTTTTTTTTGTGTGCATACAAGTCTTCCAAAAAAAAAATCATTTTTGTATATTCTATCATTGTAAAAAAAAAAAAAAAGTTTCTTCCTGGTTTGTTTGTTTTTTTAAAAAAAAGAAGTCAAAAAAATATTTTTTATATTTTAGCATTCTATAAAAATACTTGTCGTAGCATACAAATCTAAAATAAAAAAAAGTTTCTGCCTTGTGTTATTATCTGAATAAAAATGTTTTTATGTTATTTTTTAAGAAAAAAAATATTTGTGCATGCATATTTGGATTTAATAACTAATTTATTAAACCCATTAAAACCTTGTCAAAATCAAAAGGCTTATCGAACTGACTTATTCGAATTTCAACAAAACAAACTTTGGTTTTTTTTTCTCAAATAAAAAATGTGTTTTGTTATTTATTTTTAATGCGTAAAATAAATGGATTCATAATAAGCAATTGCTTTGAATGTTAAGAAAAGTGCAACACGTGTCCCAATTTTTTTTTTTCTTAAAATGTTTTTGTTAGTTCAATATTTATTGACATTAGAGTTGAAAGTGTTGATTTGAGTTGGATTCAATAAGCTTAATATATGCCTTCTAGTATATTTATAAACATAACTTGAGTTGTGATTTGAATCGACTAACTTAGAATTATAAATTTTATAAGTAATTGTGAGTGACAAAATTAATCAACTAGATTTTAAAATGATTAAGCTTGAACCCTCAATCAAGAGTTTAATTTATTGTGATGAACTCGTTATCACTTTATGAATAAATAAATTATAGTAGTATAGGATACAAACTATCATCAATTAAAACAAATTTAACAATATAGACTACTTTAGATATGAGTCTACTTTAGATATGATCCTTTATGAGTGATATTATCTAGCAACTACATTTCATGAGCATAATATTAGGTGTAAAATTTATTTTATAGGTTTAGAAAATTTCCTAAAAGAACACACCCAACAAGTGGTCTTTATTTTCCATGGTTGTTAGTGTAGGGTAGCAACACTCATCAACGCAAAGAGTTATTTTACACAAGTAATCATGATTCGTGACTCCATTCATTAACTAAATATTTAAGCTAGAATAAGAGAAAAATAGCAAGGAAAAAAGAGAGCTAGTGAAAGTCTTGCGCTAGTACTGCCTTTTCCTGTACAAGGTCATATAAACTCAATGCTCCAATTTTCCAAAACTCTAGCCTCAAAAGGCCCCAAGGTCTCGCACATCATCACCCTTTTTTTTTGTCAAGTCTATGGAAGACCAAGCAAGCTAGACACTATGGATCCAGAGAAGGAGAAATGGAAGCAAACATTGACAAGTGTTGCAAGCCCAGCGTGATGATGATTTTTCATCGTTTGTTCAATGACAAGGTTTGTTGTTCTCTCATTCTTCTTCAGGTGGTAGATCTGCCGTGGAGGAACCAACACTGGGAGGAGGGAGGCGGTGTTGCTGTGATAGGCCAAGGTGGGTTAATCGTCGGTGGAAGGAGGCTATGAAGGACACCCTTGCTGGGAAGATGAGGTCGGCGTCTCACAGATTTGTGGTGAAGGGGATCGACTGTTAGCTCTATGGCGTGCTGCTGGAGAAAGGCTGTTGTTGGCAGGTTGCTGTTGAGGAGACCGAAGGAGAAAGACGCTGCTGAGGGGAAAGTTTCGGGGTTGATGGTGGGTTTATGAAGAGATCGGGGAAGGTGGAGAGACGGCTGTAAGAGGGAAGATCTGTTGGAGATGGAAGGAGAGCGTGAGGGCTCTCCGGTTTGGGGAAGAGTTGGAGACTCCAGGGATGGGAGGCAGCTTGGTGGAGAGAAGGGAAAGCTCTCCTGAGGGAAGAGGAAGGTTTGTGGAAATGGGGGGAAGATGGTGACAACTGAGAGGGGTCGGAAGCTATGGCCCTCTGGTTTTGTTTTTTTGGCCAAAGGGAGCGGCGTTGGTTTTGGTTTGTTTTTGGCCAAAGGAAGGGAGGCGGCGGCAGTGCCCTGGTAAAGAATCTAGAGATAGATGTAGGGTTTTTTCTTTAGGGTTTTTTTCCCTTTTTATTGTTTCACAACTCCCAAACATTTTCTCCCCCAATGGCCTCCTTTTTCTAGTGTTGTGTAGGCTGTTATTTATAGTTAAGTGGTTTTGTCCGCAAGCATGTTGGTCCTTAATTTTTTTTTGTGTTTTAAATTTTTTTAAAAAACAAGTAATATTAACGTCGTTTTCATGAGACAAATCAATAATTTTATAAATGATGCATTTAACGAACTTTTAAAATTTAAATTCTTTTAAAACGATGTTGAAAATGCTAAAAATAATGCAAATATATTAAAAATGTATTTTTTAGGGTTTTTGTTGTTTTGTTTTTGTTATTTTTAGTTTTTTTTTTTAATTTATCAAAAACATGAGTACAAAATTAGATAACAACAATAAGTATTTTAAGTGTTAAAAGGCCACGATGCCTCACAGCTTATCAGAGCTCATATTTTAGCTAAAACTGAAATCCTTGGAGTCACTAGCAAAGTCGCAATGGTTATGACAAGCAAAATCATATCACGTCTGAAACCATGTAAGCTCAAAACTCATAGGACAAAATATCATGACCATAGAATATATTGGTTATATTTTCTAGCAAATTAAAAAAGATTCATGCGCAGGAAAAATCAAATTTAAACGGCATAAGTCAACTCTAACCATGACATAGGAGTATTATTAGACATAGAATTATAATATACGGAGCCATTTTTGCGAGTAAAAGTATCCTCAACAAAAAATAGAGGATTCAATATTGGATTTACGCAAGTTATGAAAATTAATATAAAAATACCTATTCACTAGAGTCATTGAACCGACCGAAATTAGATGGAGAATGTCATAACTCAATTTTTGATCATTTTTATTTTTATTATTTTTATTATTTTATTTACTAAAAGGATAAAAAATAATGATAAAAAAAAAATAATGATGAGAAACAAGTAAAATGGAATAAATGAAGAATGAATTAAAATTTGGGTTAAGGGCAACATGATTGGAAGTTTTGGGGTTTAATTAAACTTTGAAATTAATTTAATTAATCCAATTAAGGGCTTAATTGGAGAATTGATAAGTTTTGAGACTTAATTGAGCTTGAAATTAATTTAATTAATCCAATTAAGGGCTTAATTGGAGAATTGATAAGTTTTGAGACTTAATTGAGCTTGAAAATTAATTTAATTAATCCAATCAAGGGTTTAATTGGAGAATTGATAAGTTTTTGGACTTAATTGGCTTGGAATTAATTTAACTAATGAAATCAGGGACTTAATTGAAGAAATATCCAAGTTTAGGGTTTAATGGGGTCCAAATTGCAAAAATTAAAATCCAAGGACCAGCTTGAAAATGACGCGGAAATGCAAGGATCCAATTACATTTTAACCAGGGGCTTCATTGCAAAGTACAAAATTCCGAGGACCAAATTGAAAAAAGCCTTTGGAATGGGAAAACGGAGTCGTTTTGGATCATGACTGTTCGCTCGTCTTCTTCCTCTGCAACGGCTCCGCCATTAAAGGCAGAGACGTTTTCCATTGAATGCAGCGCCCCACGCCATAACTGCCGACTGTTACAACGCCGATCAACCTCTGGCGTTATAAATAGTTGGGCAAAAGGCAACCTCATAAAGAAGAAGAAAAAAGACCCGTAAACCAGAGCACAAAAGACACAGAGAACAAAAAACCCAGAAGCAGAGTGAACAAAAAGGAAGTAAACAGAGAGCTAAACCCATCTTTGGTTTAGTCCCAGAATCCAATCACACACAACCGAAAATCAAAAAAAAAACAAAACAGAGAAAAAAGCAGAGCAACACGTAGAGAGCAAGGAAGGAAAAGGGCAGCATACACACAGACAAGGATTGTCCCTGCCATTGTTTTATCCCTGCAACAGAAAAAAAAATGAAAGAAGACTCAACAATTGACATCCACAGTAAACCGACGTCTTCATTGTAAGGTTCTTTCATCCTCTCAAATCTACTGGAACACGAAAGCAATCGGTGAACACAGAAGCAAAGGAAAGCAGAAGAAGGAGCAGAGGAGAAAAGGTGGTGTCGGCCAGCTAGAGCTTCACCATCGTTTTCATCGCCTCGCAGAGCAGGTACGCCGTTCCCCTTCATTTCTTTTTTTTTTTCCGTTCAAATTGAGTTGCAATTACACTGTGCGAAGGTAATTTAATTACCTTCGCACAGTTCAAGGCACACGTGAATTCACTTCACGCGCGCACTTTGATGCAGCCCAGCTGGGCCCAGCCCCAAAGAAATTATGCTGGGCTGGGCCAGCCCAAAATATATAAAAATAAAAAAATTAGGAAACAAAAAAAAATAAAAAAGGTAGAAAAATAAAAATGTGTGCATGTGTAAAAATAAATTTATTTTTATTTATTTATTCAATGGCGCTAGAGTCGGGAATAAAAAAAATATTGATCTAATTTATTTTTATAGCTACGTGATATTTACCAACGCCAGAGTTGGAAGTATCCGTAGTTGAATATTCACTGGCGCCAGAGTCAGGAATATTATAAGCAAATTATCATAGCGTGAACTAATAAACATTTAGCAATTTAAGATGAAACTAGCAATGCAGCCTGCCTCAGGCAGAACGTTTAAGGGGTGATAATATCTTCCCTTTTACGTAATCAGTCCCGAACCATAGAATCTCTGTTGACCAGTTAGGGTTCCGAGTGACCATAATACTAGGTGGCGACTCCTCAAATAAAATATTTTTCCTATAAAAGAACAAGATGCTAGAAATCTATTCTTTTTCCATAATCGAGAAGATTTATTTTTAGGGCCGCCGCGATGTCGGGAGCGACAGAGAGTAATCCTTGTTGTTGAACTTATATTCAATTAAAGAATGACGAGGAATGGAGAAGCACCATCCTTTCTGAATATTAGCATCAACAACTTGAATTATAAAGTTACTATAATTGATTGCCTCAACATAATATCTTACCTTCTTCAATTATAAAGTTGGACGGTTGTTTTCATAGGCAAGTTCATATTTTTTTTGTGGCTATAGCTTCTGGTATCGGTGTTTAATTGAAAAATATATATTATATTGGGTGCTTTGTAAGGTAGTTAATTGCAAGTTTTTACTAACATCCATATGATTTCGATTATCATTAAAGTTCAGATAGTTAAGGCATACAAAATTAACATAATACATAAACAAACAAACATATGAGAGTATTTGTATCAACGACTAAACTGATATGAAGAATCGATGCTACAAACATTCGACGGATCTCTTGAACTCGTTGGATTAGCCATATTGATCCTATCATCATTTGATGTTTGTTGTGGAACGAGAAAAGGCTTAGGAGGCATTTGTAGAGATTCAATATCTGCTTCAAGCATCTGTACAACTCTGTGCATTGAGGGACGATCAATAGGCTTCAATTGTATGCACCATAATGCCACTATAGTCATCTTTTTTATCGTGTTCTTTTCCTGCTCTGTCACTTGATCTTCAAGTATATCCCTTCCTTCATTAACCTGGTCATAAATCCATGAAGGGAAGTACATCTGGCTTGAATGATCTGCTAATGCATTTAGATTTTTCCTTCTCCCAACCATTTCCATCAATAACATCCCAAAACTATAAACATCAGCTTTGTAAGAGATGCCTCCGATACTTTTGTAAAATAACTCAGGAGCCATGTATCCTATCGTTCCTCTAGCCATAGTAAGGGACACAACGCTATTATTAGTTGGATACAATTTTGCAAGTCCAAAATCTGAGACTTTTGGAGTGAAATTTTTATCGAGAAGAATATTGTGAGACTTGATGTCAAAATGCAAAATCTGCATGTCACAACCTTCATGTAGATATTCAATGCCATGAGCCACCCCAAGAGAAATTTCATATATTTTTTGATTGCTCAGTGGTACGCTACCTTGCCTAGAAAAAATATATTTTTCAAGAGATCCATTAGGCATGAACTCGTATATAAGGGCACGCTTTGAGCCCTCAACACTAAAGCCTATGAGTTGCACCACATTGCAATGGTGAATTCTTCCAATGGTGGCAACTTCATTGATAAAATCATGCCCATTAGCCTTTTCTTTGCGCAAAATTTTTACAGCCGTAAAACGGCCACTACGAAGCTTTCCTTTGTACACCGAGCCATAACCTCCTTCACCTAACTTGTCATTGAATCCGTGAGTTATCTTCTTAATCTCCAAGTAAGAGTACCTTATAAGTGTGAGATTATGATCACGACTTTGCAAGAATTCTTCAATGTTATCATACATTGATAAATGCCTTCTTCGCCATTTGTAGATCAATAAGGTTATGAGACATGGAAGCCCACAAGGAAATAATAATATATGATATATCACTGCATATAGACATTATAAGAACATTAATTAATTATGAAATAATACTATTTATTCTTAGATTGCCATGTAAATATTTTTTTTCTAAATGAAATTATGATTCTTAATTCAAACCTGTATCCATAAAAGCATCAATTTTTTTCAAAATTGAAATTCTTATCACCAAATAAAATTTAACTGAGATTTTATTGATTTTAGGGAAAATTGAAGACATAAAAACATTAAAAAAATATATGTCGAGTTTTTCTTGCCTATATGTTGTTTCAAATTTTGTAATTTTATTCATTACCTTATAAAATATCTCTCTTTATTTATTAGAACAATCATTAAAATGATTCTCAAACTTTAATTTTTTTTTAATTCCATCATAATCCTCTAGTTTTAAACTCAGAGCTCTAATAAACAATAAAATAATTCTATATTCCACACTTTTATTCATTGATGGGTGTCGCTACCCGACATCACGACAATCATGAAAAATAAAGAAAAATGAAATTACCACTTAATATTATGGTAATTAAAAACTATAAATGGTCTCTAATAGACTAAAAAAATAGATTGAAAAATTAAATTGACAAGCCATTAGAAAAAAAACACCATGGAGTACTGTAATGAGCAAAAGAGAATACTTACCGATGAGCACAAGTAACATAGGTTGTCGCACCCAAAAAAAAAAAATACAAAAAAATACAAAATTTTCATATTGCGGGTTCGACTGGCGAAAATTTTTTTTATTTTTATTTGATTTGGTTCTTTGGAGTCGCCACCTAGTATTTTGGTCACTAGGAACCTAACTGGTCTCAGAGATCGGGTACGGAGACTAGTTGCGTAAAGGGAAGGTATTAGCACCCCAAATACGCCCTACCTAAGGTAAGCTGCATTGTTTTATTGTCTGATAAAAATAATAATAAAAAAAAACTAAGGTGTTATTGTGTTTTCCTAGTTGTTGGTCTGTCTATGGTTCAAGAAAAATCCTCCTCGGTAAGGAGATCTTTATCTTATCGGATAAAAAAAAAAAATCCTAACCATTCTAACGTCCATACCAAAATTTTATTAATAATATTTAGGAATACGTTTTACGTATAAATTCGTAATCCCAAATATTAAAAGAAAACAAAAAGATTTTTTTAGAATTTTTGAAATATTGGCCTAGTTCTCATGGCTTGAATAAACTGGTTATTAAAGCCAAAATGCATGTTAATACATATATTGTTTTGAAAATTTTTTTTGTTGTGTGAAAATATGATGTTATAATATTTATGTATATATATTGTAGAGACTAGGCCGTATTTTAAAACAAAAACAATTTTTAGAAAATATTATTTTTTTATGCTTTGACGAAAATCGGGTATTTTAATACTGAGCTTGTATCCTTACGGTATAAAAATACAACCCAATATTAATCCGCCTTTAAAAAATATGCAGAAAAATCAATAACATTTTTAGGGAATTTTTAGAAATTTTTTGAAAGCAAAAACATTTTTTATTCTGAAAATCTTTGATATTTTGACGAAAACCGGGTATTTATAACACTGGTTTTATATCTTTACGGTATAAAAATACAAACCAAAATTAAACCATTTTGGTAAAACTATGCAGAAAAATCAACAACATTTTTAGGGACTTTTTAGAATTTTTTTTGAAAGCAAAAACATTTTTTATTCTGAAAATCTTTGATGTTTTGACGAAAACCGGGTATTTATAACACTGGTTTTGTATCTTTACAGTATAAAAATACAAACCAAAATTAAAAAAATTTTGACAAAAATATGCAGAAAAATCAACAATATTTTTTAAAGATTTTTCAAAATATTTATTTTTTATTATTATATTTTATATATATATATATACATATATACACACATATAATATAATATATAATATAAAAATAATTCGGGCTGGGCCGGCCCAAATATCTGGGCCGGACTTGGCCCAGAGAGCTGGTATGGGCCAGACCTGGTCTGGCCCGTCAGATACAAGGCCGGGCCAGACTTAGTCTGGCCCAAAAAAAGAAAAAAAAAAAAAAAAAATGTGCTGGGCCAGGATCCACCTGGCCCAGCTACACATAAACAGAGGGGGGGGAATTAATTCCCCCCTCCTCCCTGCATGCAGAATGTTCATTCTGCATGCAGGGGAAAAAAAAATGAAAAAACTAACGAGAGGGGGGAGAAGAGGTGACCTGGCGTGGAGGAGGCGGTGCTGCGGTGGCTCCGCGGTGGCGTGGCTTCCCGGGCGGCGCTGCGGCTCCTTCTCTCTTCGGTGTTCGGTTCTCTCTCTCTCTTCGGCCTCCTCTCTCTCTCTCCTCCCTTCGGGTGTCTCTTCCTCTTTTTTTCTTCGGTTTTCTCTTCTATTTATAGGGGCAGAACCGTGGGGGACCATCGGGTGTAACAGCTGGTCGGCCAATATCTAAAGGTGGTGGGGGCGAGGAGAGAGAGGCGCGGGAAGAATTTTCGAATTTTTTCGTCTTCTGTTATGTTAAAACAGGGGGAAGGAGGAAGATGAACAGTGTCGTTCAAAACGACACCGTTCTGATTTTCCTCGTTTTTTTTTTTTTTTTTTTTTTTTTTTTAATGAAACGGCGTCGTTTTGGGTAAAACGCGCCGTTTCATTTAAATGGTTAAACTTCAAATCAGTCCCCCAAATTCGGTCCCCGCCCCTCTTGTTGGCCGCCTTTTTCACTTTGGTCCTTGGCCTCTGATTTATGCAATTGAGCCCCTAATTGATCAATAAACTTCCAATTTCTTCAATTAAACCCCTGAAACAAATCCAAACAGCCCCCTCTATCTTTGCGCCTTCTCCAAATTGGTCCCTGGTTTCGGATTTTCACAATTAAGTCCCTAATTGGCCCTTAAACTTCAATATTTATGCAATTGAGCCCCTGATTTGACCCAATAAATTCCTAAAAAATATATTTTGGCCCCAGAACTTAAATTTCTCCAAATTAAAGCCCAAATTGACTTAAAAATCAATTTTTCTTGCAATCAAATCTTCTATAAATTCAAATAAAAATCCAATTAAATCCATAAAAATCCAATTAAGTCCATAAACATCCAAATTTGGGCTTTTCTCCTCAAAATTCAAATTTTCCTTCTCAATAGGGCTTTCATCCTTCAAGAATATACTTTCAAAAATTTAATCCTTGTATTTTTGAATTTCTTGACCAATTTTCTGACTGTTTCCTGAGCGCTTCTGCCTTCTGTTATTTTTTCTAAACTCTTTTGGCTATTTATTTTATTTTTCATGGGGACCCAAAAATGGGTTACAACAGATGCCCCCTCTTTATAATACTTACGGAGCATGGGTTTTGCGCAGTAAGTGTTATAAAGATAAACCCAAAACGGAACTCCCGAAACTGATATGGTCGAAGCTTGATTTATCTGAAACTTTGTCCTTTACAACAATCCTCCTTAGCCCAAAAACTATGATCAAAACTTAGCCATCTCGAGATCCTTATCCAGCAATCCTCTGAATTCTTACTTTAGTTTGATCAACATGGAAATCCATCCGAGATCCCATCTGGTGATCTCCTTTAACCTGGAATCCCATCTGGTGATTCCTTTACCCAATACAAAAAAATGTGTGTGTGGTCTCATTTTGATGGGTGACCTGCCCCGAAAAAATATGGTCTCATTGTGATGGGTGACCTACCCAAGAAAAAAAAGAGGAATGGTCTCATTGTATGGGTGACCTACCCAGAAAAATAATGGTCTCATTGTATGGGTGACCTACCCTAGAAAAATGATGGTCTCATTGTATGGGTGACCTACCCAAGGGAAAAAAAAGAGGAATGGTCTCATTCTTATGGGTGACCTACCCAGGTAAACAAAAAGATGGAGAATGGTCTCATTGTATGGGTGACCTACCCAGGAAAAATGATGGTCTCATTGTATGGGTGACCTACCCAGGAAAAATGATGGAGAATGGTCTCATTGTATGGGTGACCTACCCAGAAAAATAATGGTCTCATTGTACGGGTGACCTACCCAAGAAAAATGAGGGTCTCATTGTATGGGTGACTAACCCAAGGGGAATAATTCTTAGTAAACTCCATGCTTTTCTAAGAAATAGTTTCAATATAAGGTCCCTTCTGGCGACCTTCCTTGATGAATGTCGAAGTACGAGATCCCTTCTGGCGATCTCAAATAACTTGAAATCTCATCTGGCGATTCCTTTTATTCAAAGCTGAAATATTAGGTCCCTTCTGGCGACCCTTATCGAAATATGAGATCCCTTCTGGCGATCTCCTTTAGCCAAACAACTTGGAATCCCTTCTGGCGATCTCCTTTAGCCAAACAACTTGGAATCCCATCTGGCGATTCCTTTTATACCAAAGCTGAAATTTGAGGTCCCTTCTGGCGACCTTCATTGGTGAATATTTAAAAACGAGACCCCTTCTGGCGATCTCAAACTACTTGGAATCCCATCTTGTGATTCCTTTTATTCAAAACTGAAATATGAGGTCCCTTCTGGCGACCTCCATCGAAATACGAGATCCCTTCTGGCGATCTCAACAACTTGGAATCACATCTGGCGATTCCTTTTTACCGAATGCTATCAATGTCGTTCTTCCTGCTGGCAGGGTTTGAAAACCATTATCTTCTCTTCTTGTTGTTCTAGAATCAACTCAATGATTTTCTTCGTCCATAATCTTGTTGGAATGCGCTAAGATCTCCTCCTGTAACGATCCAAAAAAAACATATATGCAATGATTTATGATTAGATGCAATGCATGCATTCGTACCTGGTTTTGAAACATAGGCCCCATCCTCTTCTTCTAGTTCATGGGACTCCCTCTTAACATGAACTTGCTTTTGAAGTCGTATGCTGGATTCATCTCTCGTGTTGCCTATCATATTCTTGGAGAAAAGGTCTTTGACTTTCTTCAAGTAGTCCTTTTCTCAAAATGTATGACTTGTATTTGCCTCTTTGTCATGCTTTTGTCAAATGCTTTAGTTTGGTTTTCAAATCGTAAAACTTTTCATAAAACATCCCGTCTTGCCCCCTAGTATAGGGGTGCGATATTAGTCTGGGTTTTTATATAGAGAAGCAATTCATTCAGCCGGTGATAAACTTTTTTTAGTGAGTGAATAGATAATGATTTTTTTTTATTATTTCAAAATGCCATTGTTATGGTTGATAAACTCTGTTCTTTAAAAGACAATTACAAAGTGACCACTTAAACATTTATCCATGCTATCAGAGATAGGGTTGTACTTTATGGTTAGCTTTTCTTAAATTTCATATTAAACCATTTTATTGATACTTTATTTGTAAACACTCAAACTTGTTAAAAAAATGCATAAACTCATCATTTATTTAAAGAAAAGGTAAGCTCAAAGACAAACACAAAAATCTGGCTGACAATATGAGCTCTGAATGCTCACTAGAGAAAATAAAAGCAAAGACAAAAGCAAATGACAAAAACATGCTAAGGCAAATAAAGTTGTTTTACATTTTGAAAACTACGAGAAGTTCTTGGGTCAACCCGTTCTGAAACTTCTTTTAGTGTGTGGAAAGTCAACCGAGGCAATGCTTCATCTTCCTTCCCCACTTGCGTTTCCTTGTCTTCTCCTTCGATCTCGCCTTCTTCATTATTGACGATTCTTGACCAAGGTTTTCCAACCCTTTATCCCCTATCACTTTTGTCATGACCAGGCAATGGATTTAAACTGATATTGGGTGCATCTTCAAATGACACCCATCCTATCTTGATGAGCTTCAACAATTTATTCTTGAAACCGTAACACGTTTCAAGACAATGCCCGGGAATACCAGCATGGTACTCGCAAGTCAACTCGGGCTTATACCAGATGGGGAATGGTGGCTGTAGTGGTAATGTAGGGATAGGAGCTATTTGTCCAATGCTCAATAGTTTTGCATATATGTCCTTCAGAGGCATGGGCAATGGCGGTAGTTGTTCTGAAATGTATCTTGTGTTTGGTCTTTGGTGGTTGTTTTGGGTGTTTGATTGGGCATTTGCTCGATTAGGGGAAAAAGGTTTGTTAAAGTTTATGTGGGCCACATGAGAGGTAGGTATTTGTGGGTTATATGAATCTGTTATCTTGTCATTGGACCCACCTTCGAAGTTGTTAACGGGACCTTTCATTTTTCTTCCGAAAAAAACCCTTTGTCTCCAATGGCTCAATTATGCGTCCAGCTTTAATCCCTTGCTCGATTCTTTCCGCTATGCGTACAGCATCATAGAAATGTTGAGCTGAGCTACCCATTAAATGCTCATAGTAGGGTGCCTTGAATGTATTGGCGAACAAATTCACCATCTCCGTTTCTATCAAAGGGGGTTGCACATGCATGGCCTCGTCCCTCCACCTTTGCGCATAAGCCCTTACTGATTCTTGGCTTCTCTTTTCCATTAACATAAGGCTCGTTCGATCTGGAGCAATTTCTAAATTGAACTTGTATTGCTTAAGGAAAGCCTCAACTAAATCCTTCCATTTCTTGATCTTGGCATTATCCAACCTCATGTACCAACTTAGCGCCGACCCCGATAGACTATCTTGGAAAAAGTAGATCAGTAACTTATCGTCATGAATCACCTCAGCCATCTTATTGCAATAAGATCGAAGGTGAGTGTTTGGGCATTCCAACCCAGTGTACTTTATAAACTCCGGTATCCTAAATTTTTTTGGTATCGTGATGTTTGGTACCAAACATATTTCAGACGCTCGCATGGGGTCAAACCAGTCATTTCCCTCGACTGCTCTTAACCTTTCTTCCAAAGCTGATATCTTGTCATCGTTCATAAAACCAGTGGACCTATTATCGGGAGGCCCTTCCACAGAGATGTGAGCTTGAGGGGGCTGAATGGGAATGGTAGGTGCAAAGTGCTGCCCCGTCACTGAATCTGCCCCCAAGTTCTGAGATGCCCCCGGAACATGAACTGATGGTGCTCCTATATGGGGTTGGGTAGATGTTCCCTCCCCATTCTTGGCTCTTAAAAGTTGCTCAAGCAGACTGGTCAGTCGAGAAACTTCATTTTTCACAGATTCCAACTCGGTCTGGTAGTGCGACTCTAATTGAGCTCTTTCTTCGTTTTCCATTCTTGATCTGGACCGGGTTTGGTGGACTCTGGATGTAGGACCTATGTTTCACGATCTGTAATGCATATGATAACAAAATGCGTGATGAAAATGTGATGCACAAGTGATGTGCGATGAGTATAACATTATTAATCTTGATGCAAATAAGATACATAACCTAAGGACAAGCTCTATTTATTAAGTGATAGTGGGTAAGTTTTCTATTTGGTCTCGAAGGGTCTCATATCTGCCCAGTGACGTTCTTCGTAAAGACAGTATGGGGGCGTTGCAAGGAACAGTTAAGACACGTATGTCCACCATTACCAAGCAGGCACTCAGATATGAGTTGGGTGTTTCACGCATTTAAACCCTGACCAATAGTCTTAGGGTAGATCGCTAATTCCCCACTTAACTTAAAGTTTGTGTGTGCTTTTCAAAATTAAGGCAAGTGATGCATGAAACAATTATATACAGTGCATGAATAATATGCGTAAAAAAAAAATAAAATAAATAAATATGCAAATAAAAGGAAGGGCATATTAACAATAAACACACAAAAAACCAACAAATCAGACAAAAACAAAGCTTAGTCTACAAGGTCCCCAGCGGAGTCGCCATTCTGTCGCACCCAAAAAAAAAAAATACAAAAAAATACAAAATTTTCATATTGCGGGTTCGACTGGCGAAAATTTTTTTTATTTTTATTTGATATGGTTCTTTGGAGTCGCCACCTAGTATTTTGGTCACTAGGAACCTAACTGGTCTCAGAGATCGGGTACGGAGACTAGTTGCGTAAAGGGAAGGTATTAGCACCCCAAATACGCCCTACCTAAGGTAAGCTGCATTGTTTTATTGTCTGATAAAAATAATAATAAAAAAAAAACTAAGGTGTTATTGTGTTTTCCTAGTTGTTGGTCTGTCTATGGTTCAAGAAAAATCCTCCTCGGTAAGGAGATCTTTATCTTATCGGATAAAAAAAAAAAAATCCTAACCATTCTAACGTCCATACCAAAATTTTATTAATAATATTTAGGAATACGTTTTACGTATAAATTCGTAATCCCAAATATTAAAAGAAAACAAAAAGATTTTTTTAGAATTTTTGAAATATTGGCCTAGTTCTCATGGCTTGAATAAACTGGTTATTAAAGCCAAAATGCATGTTAATACATATATTGTTTTGAAAATTTTTTTTGTTGTGTGAAAATATGATGTTATAATATTTATGTATATATATTGTAGAGACTAGGCCGTATTTTAAAACAAAAACAATTTTTAGAAAATATTATTTTTTTATGCTTTGACGAAAATCGGGTATTTTAATACTGAGCTTGTATCCTTACGGTATAAAAATACAACCCAATATTAATCCGCCTTTAAAAAATATGCAGAAAAATCAATAACATTTTTAGGGAATTTTTAGAAATTTTTTGAAAGCAAAAACATTTTTTATTCTGAAAATCTTTGATATTTTGACGAAAACCGGGTATTTATAACACTGGTTTTATATCTTTACGGTATAAAAATACAAACCAAAATTAAACCATTTTGGTAAAACTATGCAGAAAAATCAACAACATTTTTAGGGACTTTTTAGAATTTTTTTTGAAAGCAAAAACATTTTTTATTCTGAAAATCTTTGATGTTTTGACGAAAACCGGGTATTTATAACACTGGTTTTGTATCTTTACAGTATAAAAATACAAACCAAAATTAAAAAAATTTTGACAAAAATATGCAGAAAAATCAACAATATTTTTTAAAGATTTTTCAAAATATTTATTTTTTTATTATTATATTTTATATATATATATACATATATACACACATATAATATAATATATAATATAAAAATAATTCGGGCTGGGCCGGCCCAAATATCTGGGCCGGACTTGGCCCAGAGAGCTGGTATGGGCCAGACCTGGTCTGGCCCGTCAGATACAAGGCCGGGCCAGACTTAGTCTGGCCCAAAAAAAGAAAAAAGAAAAAAAAAAAAAAAATGTGCTGGGCCAGGATCCACCTGGCCCAGCTACACATAAACAGAGAGGGGGGAATTAAAAAATGATCCTTCCGCAGGATGTTCTCCCCTCCTCCCTGCATGCAGAATGTTCATTCTGCATGCAGGGGAAAAAAAATGAAAAAACTAACGAGAGGGGGGAGAAGAGGTGACCTGGCGTGGAGGAGGCGGTGCTGCGGTGGCTCCGCGGTGGCGTGGCTTCCCGGGCGGCGCTGCGGCTCCTTCTCTCTTCGGTGTTCGGTTCTCTCTCTCTCTTCGGCCTCCTCTCTCTCTCTCCTCCCTTCGGGTGTCTCTTCCTCTTTTTTTCTTCGGTTTTCTCTTCTATTTATAGGGGCAGAACCGTGGGGGACCATCGGGTGTAACGGCTGGTCGGCCAATATCTAAAGGTGGTGGGGGCGAGGAGAGAGAGGCGCGGGAAGAATTTTCGAATTTTTTCGTCTTCTGTTCTGTTAAAACAGGGGGAAGGAGGAAGATGAACAGTGTCGTTCAAAACGACACCGTTCTGATTTTCCTCGTTTTTTTTTTTTTTTTTTTTTTTTAATGAAACGGCGTCGTTTTGGGTAAAACGCGCCGTTTCATTTAAAAGGTTAAACTTCAAATCAGTCCCCCAAATTCGGTCCCCGCCCCTCTTGTTGGCCGCCTGTTTCACTTTGGTCCTTGGCCTCTGATTTATGCAATTGAGCCCCTAATTGATCAATAAACTTCCAATTTCTTCAATTAAACCCCTGAAACAAATCCAAACAGCCCCCTCTATCTTTGCGCCTTCTCCAAATTGGTCCCTGGTTTCGGATTTTCACAATTAAGTCCCTAATTGGCCCTTAAACTTCAATATTTATGCAATTGAGCCCCTGATTTGACCCAATAAATTCCTAAAAAATATATTTTGGCCCCAGAACTTAAATTTCTCCAAATTAAAGCTCAAATTGACTTAAAAATCAATTTTTCTTGCAATCAAATCTTCTATAAATTCAAATAAAAATCCAATTAAATCCATAAAAATCCAATTAAGTCCATAAACATCCAAATTTGGGCTTTTCTCCTCAAAATTCAAATTTTCCTTCTCAATAGGGCTTTCATCCTTCAAGAATATACTTTCAAAAATTTAATCCTTGTATTTTTGAATTTCTTGACTAATTTTCTGACTGTTTCCTGAGCGCTTCTGCCTTCTGTTATTTTTTCTAAACTCTTTTGGCTATTTATTTTATTTTTCATGGGGACCCAAAAATGGGTTACAACATAGGTAGTAGAGCAAGTAGTGTAATGAACAAAACTATGAGAATGCTTAGTGCATCCGAAGAGATGTTTTTCGTGATATAAGGATAAGAATACTTTCCTGCCAAATAAATACATGAAGGGAATGAAAACAAATAGAAACTAAGAAACACAAACAATATTACATAAAGGCTATGCTCTTGACAGTCGCTTAATTTGGATAGTTGCCTTGGACACTCCCCTCCTTTATATGCCAAGAATAGATAAGGACTAAAATACGATTATATGGATAAACTTGCCAACTTTTGCTAATAATCTCTGTTAAATTAAAAACAACTTCTATTTTGATGCTCTCATGCGCTAAACAATGCATGTATAATCATATGGAAATGCAGTTTATACATCATATTTATACCCAATATGCCTTGAACTTTTTAAAACCATCCATTCAAGAAAAAAAAATTAAGCAATTTTGAATTGTAATAATTTAGCCTAAATAAGACATGCATGAACTAATCCTCACTGTTTTTATAAAAGTTGAATTCCAATCGCGGTTGACCTACAATAACAGAAAAAGATCAAAGTAAATATGTGAAATATTGTAGGATAAATATATTTCCTTTTCATATATCACAATTCATAGATAAATTTATCCAGCTACCTTTTAGTTTTTTTTATTAGTAGAATATTAGTACTCTTCTTAGAAGGTGTTATAATAAGATAAAATAAAGTAACTCACCCGAGCTTTGATAGTATATCCAATTTTCTATATTCACCAACAAAAAAAAAAAAAACAAGAAAAGAAAAGGTATTGTCAGTGTCTAAGATTTTGGTATACAAAAAACTAAAGAAAATGCCTTCGAGATATATTCTTTTTGCAAAATTGAGCCATAATAAATAAAGACTCCTCACCTGGTAAATACTTGTCTAGCGGCCATATGACTACATTTCAAGGAAAAAAAAACATTGCGTTAATGTTCAGAATCTTATAATTCATAATAACATGATAACTAGAAATAAACTTGGAGAGTTTAAAGCAAAATTAAGAAGAAATATTCTCAATCAGCCATGATTGATTGGGTCAAATTGTAAGACTTTGACCTAATGAAGTTAGTCATAAACTACTTTTATTTAAACCTTTGATTTTCTATTTTAATTTCTTATCTCTTTAATTTTGTATAAATTTTACTTTATCTACATAGATATATGTATAATCTACTGTTATCCTCCTAAATATTGAAAGCTACGTCCTTGAAGGAAGACAAAACTTAAATGGTAACAATGACCAAATAAAGTATCTTAGAAAAATTAATCTAAATCACTTTATTTGGTGATAAAAGCCCTACATAAATTTCAAATTCATTTCATAAGTATTTAGTTGATATAAGCCAACTATTTAAATAATCGAACAAATTTAGAGAATATAATAATTAATAAAATAAGTTTCAATAAAAAAATAATTTAATTGACCAAATAAAAAACAAATAGATAGAAATAAATAATTAACATAAATACAAGGATAAATTAAAAATTGTATCAATTTTTTAATTCATTAGCACATTAATTAACAATTACTAAAAGGCATGACTAAATCACTATAGTCACACCCACAAAACAATATTTATTATAATATTGTTTTTTCTTTTGAATTTTTTATTTTATTTTTTTGTTTATTTTTTTAATTTTATTCTTTAATATTAGGTTATTTTGGAAATTATATTTCATAATTTTCTTTTAATTTTTTTGGGTTATATGCTGGTTTTATGAATTTATTTTTATTTTTCTCGATTTCAACTTTATAATTTTTTTAAATTTTTTTTATATTTAGGATTATCTCAATCTCATGATCCAATCTTGAGTTTTGTAAGTTGATCCAAGTTGACTATATTTATTTTTTTGTATTTTTAAATGAGTATTTTTTTAATTGGATTTTTTTAAAAAAAATTTTAACTTAAATCGATGCTATACCCTACTAATAAAAAACAATTCCAGCCTAGAACAATTAAAAAATTATCCTCTAAGCTCATACTCAGAACTTACCTAGTACATTCTCTGAGCTCATACCAGCATAATAGGTATTTATTGAGATGGATATCTTTAATTCTTACATGAGTTTACAAAATAGCAAAGTTTCTAAAGATTTCTCTCTTCAATCCACTTTTTTATTGTCTTGAACCTTGTTTAGGTTTTATGTTCAAGAATTTAGATGAATGGAAAAGTTCTTACCAGGATAATAATCGAGTATACGATTAGTCAGAAAACCTGCAAGGAAAACAAACAAAAGATAAAGAAACTAAGTAACATTGATATTACTCTTTATTGAGTGCATTTAATGTAAAAAGGTTGAGGAATTGTACATAATATTTTAAATTATCGTTACAAGGTGAAAGTCAGTTTTATATAATATATGGGGTGTAAAATTTAAATTATGATAGAGAAAATATTTTTTTAACAAATATTAATAAGATTGTAAGAAAGAGGTATAAGATTTTAAAATTTAAGAGTGTGAGAGAGAGATAAATTTCATATATAATTGGGGAGGAGATGTTTAAAAATCAAGCCAAGTACAAGAGTATTGGAGTGATTTGCATCCCCACTGTAGGTCTTCTTCTTCCCCTGGACGCGCGAGGCAGGGGAAGAAGAAGATTTTTCTTCTCCCTTTTCGCCTAACTTCTTTCCCTGTTTTTGCGCAATAAGAGGCCCACCATTCGACGCCCACTTGCCTCCTTTTTATCCGTTGAACGGATAGTGGAGGGGTGGCCAACAGTGGCCGCCCCACCACAATTGTCCCCCCCTGTTTTTGCCTATAAAAACAGGGGAGGACCGAAGAGACGAAAAAAAAAAGAAGGGGGAAAAGGAGAGAGGACATAGCAGAAAAGAGGAGAAGAGGAAAGGAAAAGAAAGAAGGAAAAAACCGAAAAGAAGAAGAAGCAGAAAAGAGAAAAAACAACAGAGGAGAGAGAGAGAGAAACAGAGCAACGCCGGCCCCCGTGCCTCCGCCGCCAGCAGCACCACCAGCAACGCCACCGCAATTAATCTCTCGCCGCCCCGTCTCCTTCTCCGTTTTCCCTCATCTGTTTTTGTCTGCATGCAGAACGTGAATTAATTCACGTTCTGCAGCTGAAGGAGGCTGGTTACTGTGCTTAGGCACAGTAACCAGCCCGTTTGGTAATGGGCCGGGTTGGCCCAGCCCACTGATATGGGCCCGCTCCGGCCCATTTCATTTTTTTTATAGAATTTTACAATTTTCCAGCACATTATTTTTTTTTATCAATTTTGCTTAATATCGGTCTGTATTTTACATCGTAAAAATATAAATCCGGTATTAAAATACCCGGTTTTCGTCCCACGGTACTGTTCACACATGTATTTGAGCCTGACCCGGCCCATTCAGAAAGAAAAAAATCAAAAATATTTGTTTCAGCATTTTATAATTTTTCCGCGTAGTTTTTATGTCATTTTGATTAATATCGGGCAGTATTTTTATGTCGTAAAATACAAATCCGGTATTGAAATACCCGGTTTTCGTCAAAACTTTCAAGAATACAAAAAAAAAATAAAAAAAAAGAGAAAAAAATATTTTTGTGCATACGGCCAAGTGTCTCAAATATAAAAATCATATCGTATTTTTCATATGTCAAAAAAAATAATAATATTTTAGCATGCATTTTGGCTTTAATAACCAGTTTATTAAAGTCAAGAGAACATTGGCCAAAATCTCAAAAACAACAAAATATTTTATTTTGTTTGATTTTAGTATCAGGGATTATGAATTTATACGTAAATCATATTCCTGATATTAAAAAGATATTTTCTTTTGACGACTTCGAATAGTTAGTTTTTTACCCGATAAAGATAAGGATCTCCTTACAGAGGAGGACCTTTTCTTAAACCGTAAACGAACCAACAATTAAAAAACCACAACACGATTTTAGATTTTATCAGACATTAAAACAATGCAGCCTACCTTAGGTAGGGCGTAGTTGGGATGCTAATACCTTCCCCTTACGCAACCAGTCTCCGTACCCGATCTCTAAAGACCAGTTAAGGTTCCTAGTAACCAGAATACTAGGTGGCGACTCCCAGTCCATATTTTCACTTGTAGAGACAAGAATTCCTTGTCTCTCTCCCTATTTGCCAGGAATAAATATTCCAATTTATTTTCCTTGGGGGTGGACGATCACCGCGCCGCCGCACACGTGCGACAGAATGGCGACTCCGCTGGGGAGTTTGTGAACTAAGCTTTGTTCTTGTCTGATTATTATGTTTTATTTGTTGTGGTTTGCATGTGTATTTTTAATATGCATTTTCTTTATTTTTATTGCTTACACGTTTTAATTCCTGTACATATATATGTTCATAATGTCAATGCTTTAATTTGTTGAAACAAATACACAAGCTTCTAAGTTAAGTGGGGAATTAACGATCTGCCCTTGACTATTGGTCGGGTTCAGATGCGTGAAACACCCAACTCATATCTGAGAGCCTGCTTGGTAATGGTGGGCATACGTGCCTTAACTGTTCTTTGCAACGCCCCCATACTGCCTTTACGAAGGACGTCACTGGGTAGATATGAGACCCTTTTGAGACCAGGTAGAAAACCTATTCATGAATAGACCCTGTCTTTAGTTTGTATGCGCTATCTTTCTTTATAGAATATGTCATACAAAAATAATAATAAAAAAAAAATCATGTCACCCCTTGAAGGGCAAGTTCGTCATATAAATTACATGTTCATACATTTAACATGCATACATGTCAGATTGAAATATAGGTCCCCAAAAAGTCTACAACACCCGACTTTGAGCAAGAAACATGGAAGATGAAGAGCGTGCTCAACGTGAGGCCTATTTGCACGAAGAGTTGGAGTCTCTGAAAATAAGTGTGGCTCACCTCACTAGCTTACTTAAGCAAACACTAAGAAATATCTCTGATGAAGGTCCTTCTAATCAACCGATCACCTTTGCTCCGGCTCCTACTACAGTTCAGCCTGAGGAAAGAATGAGCGAACATGGTCAAGAACCTCAACAAAATCCAACATTTATGCAGTCAACGACACCTGCACCATCCCCAACAGTCGTGAAGGCATCTGCTAATGAGTCCCACAAGGCTAAGTCATCTGATAGCATTGATCAAGCTAAGATAGAGGCGTTGGAAGCCAGACTCAAAGCCATTGAAGGGATAGACTTATATGACCCGGTACGGGCAGCAGAGATGTGTTTGGTCCCAAATGTGGTTATCCTAAAGAAATTTCATGTTCCTGAATTCATCAAATACAGTGGAACACAATGCCCCATGACCCATCTCAGGTCCTACTGCAATAAAATGGCTGAGGTAGTACATGATGAAAAACTACTAATGCACTTTTTCCAAGACAGTTTAAGTGGGGCAACTTTGAGTTGGTACATGAGATTGGATAACACAAAAATTCGCAACTGGAAAGATCTTGTGGATGCTTTCGTCAAGCAATACAAATACAACATGGACATTGCGCCCGACAGAACCAGTTTGTCCAATATAGAGAAAAAGGATAAAGAAAGCATAAGGGAATATGCTCAAAGATGGCGAGAATTAGCTGCTCAAGTACATCCCCCACTTCTGGACAAAGAGATGGTCTCTTTATTTGCCAACACACTTAAAGCACCATATTACGAACATATGATGGGTAGTTCAGCCCAACAATTCACTGATGCTGTGATAGTGTGTGAACGCATAGAGCAAGGTGTCAAGAGTGGTAGAATTGCTGCACCAACCGAGAAAAGAGGCGTTGAAAGAAAAGAGGTTCACCATGTTGAAGATGGCTACAAGGGTAAAACAAATACATCCCAAAATTACCATACTCCATCCCAAATTGCCAACATCAAAAAACCTGAACCCCAAAACTTTCAAGCCAAAAGCCAAATTGGAAATTTCCAAAGGGTGCAAAAACAACTACCTCCACTACCGTTACCCCTGAATGAGATGTATCAAAAGCTATTGAGCATCGGGCAAATAGCTCCAGAACCTTTGACACCTTTGCAGCCACCTTATCCTAATTGGTACAAGCCAGAACTCAATTGTGAATACCATGCCGGTATTACTGGGCATAGCATCTATACCTGCAACGCCTTCAAGAGAAAGCTTCTGCAATTAATCAAGGCTGGGTGGATAGAATTGGAAGATGCCCCCAATGTGAATACGAACCCGTTGCCTAATCATGCTTAAAGCATTTTAGGATGGAATGTTTGGGGAATTGGAAAGCATCAATGGTCCAGCATGATAGCTTGAATTTTGTAGAACTCAAATTTTGACCGTGGTGTTGTTCCGCATTGTCTTTGAGTCCTCTACGCAGAGCTTTTGAGAGGAGGTTTAGCCTATGAACAGATTCGCCAAAATAGAGGAATGAAACCTGCCTTGTTATTGCCTTTTGTTAATGCTTTTGAACAAAACTTTCTCTGTTAATGAGCTTTTCTTGTGAAATAAGATCATGTGTTTTCTGGTGTTCACATCACACTCTTCTTTGTTGTTATTACATGTAAATAACATTTTAAGTGCAACTTTGCTCACAACACTACAACATGAAGAATCCTTTGGTGTTCCTTTCTTCCAAACCCATACATTAATCTCATATGTTTTCAAGGATTTTTTTTTTGGACCTCCAAAGTGAGTATAAAAAAACAAAAATCATGTTGATATTTGTCCAAAACAAATGCATTTTGAAAATTCAAGTGATTCCTTAAATAGGTACACATATACCTAGAAAACTTGAAAGAAAAAAAACAACAAAGACAAACAACACTATGAGGTGACTCAAAAAGCTGAGTTTTATTTGACTGAATAAATCACTTTGCATATGCGCATGAAAGCAACACCTATCGATCCTCAATGCATGAGTTTGAGATGAGGAAAGGTCATCTTTGATAATCCTTTCACAAGGCTAAAAAATATCCGTTGCAGTCCCATTTTGAGCCTAGTAATGTTTTTTTGGAAAATAACCTTGACTAGGATCACACCCCACACTGGGGGGCAAAATAAGAGAGTTTGTTGTTTTTACCATCCAGACAAAGCAGTGAAGATGGGTGCTAGAATTGATCATGTAATGTTTCATCTTTCATTATCATCCAAATGAAACAGTGAAGATAAATACTGTGATTGGTTAAAAGATTTGAGCTTCTCATAAAAACAACTGATATGATTGTGCTCAACCAAACAAAAACGAAGAAAACAAAGAGAAAAACCCAAACCCGACACTGGGGGGCAGGACAACTCATTTTGAAAAAAACAAATCCAAAAGACAAAAGGTCACGAAACAAGCACAAGTGATCCCTAGTCTTGAAATCCCTTAAACACTTTTTGAGCCTGCAACATATCCTTTTCTTTGTAACCAATAACTAAAGCCTACATTACGTACCTGATAAAGCCCTTTCTGATCAAAGGCAATCAATCTGGATCGGTATGCAGTGCTTTCTTGTGCGGGTCAAATCATTATTCATGCAAATAAAATAAATGCTTTGAATCAATTCGGTTCTCAATAACCCTCAAATTGAAATTTAAACCTTTTGTGACCAACCAGATGTCACTTTCATCTTTAAACCAAAAGCAAAAAGCTTTCATCACCTCAAGAAACCTGTCCATAGGAATCACTTGAATTTTTGAGAACAAGTTTATTTTGAATCAATGTCAAAATCATTTTTATGATTGGAATAACTTGGAAGTTCCAAAAATTTTGCATGAAAACATTTCATTGTACAAAAAACCCAAATTTACTTTCACATATCCTCACCCCAAACTAAACCCAAGTTGAACACTTGGGGGGCATGATCAAGTTGGGGGGCAATCAAACACACATGGTAGGGCTGTCTCCATGATTCCTTTTCTAAGGAAAATGTCGGGCAAAATTAGCAACTCTTGAGATAAAGGGTGAAGGACAAAGATGTATGATGACATCAAACCCTTCCCAGAGGTCAAGATCATAATGTGTAACCCGAGTAAGCAAACGTGGAAAAGCCATCGAAGTTTACTACCAACACTACAACTTTTGAGAGAAAACAAAGACACCATGAAGAAATGAGAGCCTATATTTCTCAGGTAAGTATACATGCATATCAATCATAATGCATTTTCTTGCAACATTCACAAATCAGTGTTTCAACATCAACTTTTAGGTAGTGCGTTTTCTAACCCTACCTCATTTTGAGTGCGCCTTTGAGCCCTCACCTCCATTTTGAGTGCGCCTTTGAACCCTCATCCCTTAGGTAGTGCGTTTTCTAACCCTACCTCCTTTTGAGTGCGCCTTTGAGCCCTCACCTCTATTTTGAGTACGCCTTTGAGCCCTCATCCTTTAGGTAGTGCGTTTTCTAACCCTACCTCCTTTTGAGTGCGCCTTTGAGCCCTCACCTCCATTTTGAGTGCGCCTTTGAGCCCTCATCCCTTTGGTAGTGCGTTTTCTAACCCTACCTCCTTTTGAGTGCACCTTTGAGCCCTCACCTCTATTTTAAGTGCGCCTTTGAGCCCTCATCCCTTTGGTAGTGCGTTTTCTAACCCTACCTCCTTTTGAGTGTGCCTTTGAGCCCTCATCCCTTTGGTAGTGCGTTCTCTAACCCTACCTCATTTTGAGTACGCCTTTGAGCCCTCACCTTCATTTTGAGTGCGCCTTTGAGCCCTCATCCCTTTGGTAGTGCGTTTTCTAACCCTACCTCCTTTTGAGTGCGCCTTTGAGCCCTCACCTCCATTTTGAGTGCGTCTTTGAGCCCTCATCCCTTAGGTAGTGTGTTTTCTAACCCTGCCTCCTTTTGAGTGCGCCTTTGAGCCCTCATCTCTTAGGTAGTGCGTTTTATAACCCTACCTCCTTTTGAGTGCGCCTTTGAGCCCTCATCCTTTGGTAATGCATTTTTTAAACTTACCTCCTTTTTAGTGCGCCTTTGAGCCCTCACCAACTTTTTTTAGGTAGGTCACCCATTACAACACGACCACTCTTCCTTTTTTCATCTGGGTAGGTCACCCATTACAATGAGACAGTTTTTTTCACATTCTTTTGTTTTGGTTAAATGAGGTCGCCAGATGGGATCTCATATAGCTTTGGTTAAAGGGAATCGCCATATGAGATTTCAGGTTGATTGAGCTACACACAGGATTTTGGTTCTGGTTAGAGGGGATTGCCGAAAAGAATCTCAGTCTATCCCAACCACACACAGGTTTTTTGTTCTGGTTAGAAGGGATTGCCGAAAGGAATCTCAGTCTATCCTAACCACACACAGGATTTTGGTTCTGGTTAGAGGGGTTTGGCGAAAGGAATCCCAGTCTATGCTAACCACACGCACATAATATTTTAGGTTCTGGTTAAAGGGGATTGGTGAAAGGAATCTCAGTTTAGCCCAACCACACACAGGACTTTGGGTCCGGTTGAAGTTTTAGGTCAATCAAATTTTGAGACGACCAGTTTCGAAAGACCAATTTTATTTTATCTTTACAACACTTACTATGCACAAATCTTTGCTCCGTAAGCATTGTAAAGAGGGGGGCAACTGTTGTAACCCATTTTTGGGTCCCCAAATAAAAAATAATAAAATACAAAAAAATCAAAAAAATATATTATCAAAAAAATATAACAGTGAAAAAAATGCCAGAGCGCCCTAAAAACGCTCAAAAATTCATTGAGGATGTTCAAAAATATAAAAATTAATTTTTGATAGTATATCATTGACTGATGAGAGCCCCGATAATAAAGAAAATTCAATTTGAGGAAGAAAAATGCAAAATTAGAAGTTTATGGACTCAATTAAATTTTATTGAAGGTTTAATTGAATTTATAGAGGTTTTAATTGCAAGAAAAATTGATTTTTAAGTTAATTTGGGCTTTAATTGGAAGAAATTGAAGTTCTGGGGTCAAATTATAATTTTTTGAAGTTCATTTGGTCAAATCAGGGGCTTAATTGCATAAATATTGAAGTTTAATGGCCAATTAGGGACTAAATTGAAGAAATCCGAGACCAAGGACAAAATTGTAAAATGCGCGCAAATTGAGGGTCTTCTTTGAAATCTGACGCGTTTTGGCGCCTTTTTCTTTTAAATGAAACGGCGCGTTTTGACCAAAACGACGCCGTTTCATTCACTGTTGCAAAAAAAAAAAAAACAGAAGCCCAAAACGGTGCCGTTTTGACGGCACTGTAGGTCTTCTTCTTCCCCTGGACGCGCGAGGCAGGGGAAGAAGAAGATTTTTCTTCTCCCTTTTCGCCTAACTTCTTTCCCCGTTTTTGCGCAATAAGACGCCCACCATTCGACGCCCACTTGCCTCCTTTTTATCCGTTGAACGGATAGTGGAGGGGTGGCCAACAGTGGCCGCCCCACCACAATTGTCCCCCCCTGTTTTTGCCTATAAAAACAGGGGAGGACCGAAGAGAAGAAAGAAAGAAAAGAAGGGGGAAAAGGAGAGAGGACATAGCAGAAAAGAGGAGAAGAGGAAAGGAAAAGAAAGAAGGAAAAAACCGAAAAGAAGAAGAAGCAGAAAAGAGAAAAAACAACAGAGGAGAGAGAGAGAGAAACAGAGCAACGCCGGCCCCCGTGCCTCCGCCGCCAGCAGCACCACCGGCAACGCCACCGCAATTAATCTCTCGCCGCCCCGTCTCCTTCTCCGTTTTTCCTCATCTGTTTTTGTCTGCATGCAGAACGTGAATTAATTCACGTTCTGCAGCTGAAGGAGGCTGGTTACTGTGCTTAGGCACAGTAACCAGCCCGTTTGGTAATGGGCCGGGTTGGCCCAGCCCACTGATATGGGCCCGCTCCGGCCCATTTCATTTTTTTTTATAGAATTTTACAATTTTCCAGCACATTATTTTTTTTATCAATTTTGTTTAATATCGGTCTGTATTTTACATCGTAAAAATATAAATCCGGTATTAAAAGACCCGGTTTTCGTCCCACGGTACTGTTCACACATGTATTTGGGCCTGACCCGGCCCATTCAGAAAGAAAAAAATCAAAAATATTTGTTTCAGCATTTTATAATTTTTCCGCGTAGTTTTTATGTCATTTTGATTAATATCGGGCAGTATTTTTATGTCGTAAAATACAAATCCGGTATTGAAATACCCAGTTTTCATCAAAACTTTCAAGAATACAAAAACAAAATAAAAAAAAAAGAGAAAAAAATATTTTTGTGCATACGGCCAAGTGTCTCAAATATAAAAATCATATCGTATTTTTCATATGTCAAAAAAAAAACAATATTTTAGCATGCATTTTGGCTTTAATAACCAGTTTATTAAAGTCAAGAGAACATTGGCCAAAATCTCAAAAACAACAAAATATTTTATTTTGTTTGATTTTAGTATCAGGGATTATGAATTTATACGTAAATCGTATTCCTGATATTAAAAAGATATTTTCTTTTGACGACTTTGAATAGTTAATTTTTTATCCGATAAAAATAAGGATCTCCTTACAGAGGAGGACCTTTTCTTAAACCGTAAACGAACCAACAATTAAAAAACCACAACACGATTTTAGATTTTATCAGACATTAAAACAATGCAGCCTACCTTAGGTAGGGCGTAGTTGGGGTGCTAATACCTTCCCTTTACGCAACCAGTCTCCGTACCCGATCTCTAAAGACCAGTTAAGGTTCCTAGTAACCAGAATACTAGGTGGCGACTCCCAGTCCATATTTTCACTTGTAGAGACAAGAATTCCTTGTCTCTCTCCCTATTTGCCAGGAATAAATATTCCAATTTATTTTCCTTGAGGGTGGACGATCACCGCGCCGCCGCACACGTGCGACATACAATACTATCATGTACATCTATATAGGAAATAGTGGTCCTATTTTTCAGCTGATCAAAAGTGAAAGACGCGGGATACATCAAATTTACATGGCACAAGTCCGGTATGTCCCCCAAGGAAGAGGAAGAGGAATAGGAATAGGGATAGGAAAAGGAATAGGAATAGAAATAGGTATAGGTATAGGAATGGGGAACAAAGACATAGGAATAATTCTGGGAACTCGGAGAAGAAATATTAGACGTAGAATTAAAAAGAGTACTCCCATTTTTGCATGAAGAAGCATCCACAATATTATAGTGTGAAGGACTGCTCAGTATTGGCTTTAGGCAACTCATAAAAACAAAAGTACAATAATATGAAAAATAATAATCCCTCTTGTAGGAGGAATAATAATCATCTAAGATTAAAGAATGACGAGGGATAGAGAAGCAATCATCATTCTGAACATCAGCATCCACAACTCGAATCGTGAAGTTGCTGTAATGGATTGCCTGAACGTAATATTTTACCGTCTTATTCTTCAAGTATAAAGCTGGGCGGTTGTTTTCACAAGTAAGTTCATATTTTTGGTTGCCGCAGCTATTGGGATCGGTACTTGGTCGAAAAGGGTAGCTAATATTATGGATGTTGCCACAAGAAGATGGAGCACAGTCAACAGTACTGTTCTTTCTAGCACTGCAGCTCTGGTGGCCGGCTAGGATGACTAGAAGAAGAAGGGCTGGATATGCACCGAAAAGGTGCTTTGATATTCCACTCAACATCGAGAGAAAACTTGCAATAATGGTTTTGTTTTGTTACTCTGCCTGCATATTATGTGGACTTGAGAACAATTAATACTCTTTTATAAGTACCATCAATATTAGCAAGTGATCGATCATGGGTCAAGTCTACGAATTAAAGCATTTGGAAATTACATGAAGAGTTCGCACAAAGAAAATTAAAGGGGAAGCCTTTTAGACTTTGCCGGTCAAGCATTAGGAAATTACATGAAGGGTTCTCACCAAAGAAAGTGAAGGCAGCTTTTATGACTTTACCGCAGTTACAAAATCAAGGTAGTGTTCGTCTTGGCCCGTTCTGTCAATTAATATATGAAAAGACGACTTTGACCTATATAAAATTATAAATTAAACACAGTGAAGAGCATAGTACTTTAATATTAGCAAAGACAGGGGACAGTTTTATTGTTCCTGTGACCATTCAACCATTTAATTTTGCTTGTTGTTTTATTTAAACTTTCTTTTCCTAATTGAATTAGATTCCAGTTATCATAAAAATATTAAATTAAAAGAAAAGGGATTGAAAAGTCAAACTACAAAAATTACTTGCCTCACACTAAATTTATAACAATTTTTATTTTGATCAAAAAATTTATTTTCTTTATTTTTTAGTTGTTGTCTTTGAGAGGAGAGAAAGTCGCTTGAAAAAGAAAAAGAAAGAGAAAATTGTTCGGTTGAGCCACTTGTTAGAGATGACACTTGTTGTTCTTGGTGTTTCATTTGACGAGAAAAGTTTGATAATGGTTGTTGTTTTCCTTAAACTTCTATGAGAAAGGAGATCGGGCAGCTTCGTTTAAAAAATTTTAATTTAGTTAATTTGCAGTTTTTTAGATGATTTTGAGGTTTCTTTGGGTTATTATGTGATTTGCGGGAGTGTTTGTAGTGTTTTTAAGTGAAAGCTAAATCCATCTTTTTTTATTATTTTTATCTTTTTATTATCCAAGAAAAATTATACATGTACTAAAAAGTAAAAGGAAATGGTAAATTCTAGTAGAAATGATACAACTATAATATTTTTTTTTGTTGCAGCAAGTATCGTAGTGATGACAAATATATAATTTTTTGGCTTTTTTAGACATATTTTTCTTAGATTTTTTCCCTTTTTATACTTAGCATATTTATCACTTTAAATTAACTTGTCCTATTTAATTTATAACCATTTTTTTGTTTTTATCTTCATTGTTTTGTAATTTTTTTTAGTTTTTCCTTTTCTTAACACTTTTTTTGGAAAAAAATATTATTTTTTTATTCTTTACACTTAGAATATTCATCCCTTCATACTTTCCTATTTATACAATTTATTTTGTTCTTATTTTTATTTATTTTTTGTGATATTTATACAATTTCTAGAGGAATGAGCAGCCTAAAGCTCCAAAAAGTAGCCGGCCAACAAAATCAAAGTCCTTATAACATTAATTAAAGCCTATTAGCTAAGACCACATGATGGATCCACTGGTAGTGTAGTGTTGTTTCATAAAAAAACTTGGGTTTGATAGCCATCTCAGACTTAATAACATTAGGTTTGATTGTCAAGCCAGACCTAATAGTATTGGTTTTGGCAGCCAAGAAGCTATAGGGTTTGGCTGGATAGCCGGACTTAAGTTTTCATTCAAAAGCTGTTAGGTCTGACTGGGCAACCGGACATAACGCTATTGGGTCATACTGGAAAACCGGGCCCAAGTTTTCTTCCAAAAGCTGTTGAGTCTAGTTCGATAACCAGAATCATCACTATTGGGTCCTGCTGAGCAGCTAGATCCAATGCTACTAGGTTGAGTTGTGCTCGGCAGCATGACCCAAAGCTATTAGGGGGATTGGATTGTCTTTTTTATATATATATATATATATATCTTCATTGTTTTGTAATTTTTTTTAGTTTTTCCTTTTTTTTCTTTACATTAGTTTTGGAAAAAATATTATTTGTTTATTCTTTACACTTGGAATATTTATCACTCTATTCTTGACTTATTTATACATTTTATTTTGTTCTTATCTTTATTTTTTTTGTAACTTTTCCTCTTTTTTCTTTATTTTCAAATTTCATTTCACTTTGCGCGAGAATTTACAATCAATATTATTTGAGAATATATGGAACATCTTCTCTAATTCACCTAGGGTAATAAATTCTCTCTTGATTACTCAAATACATTCATATAATTCATGTTATACCCAATATCTACCTATTTGTTACCCTTGATTAGGACAACATGTAACAGGATCAAAATATAACACTTTATATATAAGATAACTTAGTGATCTCAAGTCTAAGAATAACTTACACAACCATCATGTGAACGCCTGTGATAAAAGGCGACCGCCTATGATGAAAGGCGAAGACACTAAAGAGAATTGGTGTAGATGGAGTTGTCAAGCAGAAAGGCGTAGAAGCTCCAAACATAGAAATCGAGGTGGAGGATTGCAAGGAGTATACCGCAACTTTCTCTTTCTATGTAATCAGTGGCAGTGATCTCTCCCATAGTCCACATGGTGGTAGAGACTTTTGGAGCCACTTTGAGTCATCTCAGATGAAGAAGGATGTGACCGCCTATAAAAGGTGAAGACACCTTAGAGAGAAGGTGTGCGGGCCATGATAGGAGCCCCAGTTCAGATCGTCGCATGACGATAAGTGGAGATACCTTAGAGAAGGTGTGAGGGCCATGAAAGGAGCCTAGTTCAGAACACTCCAGGAAAGCGTGTGCTGAAGAAGCAAGATGACAATTGCTCACATAAATGGCAAAGGGGGTGATTGTTGGAATATTGCCAATTATGCTGCCATTGTCAAAGAAGATGGCTGCCATATGAGACTCAAAGAGGGTTGCTGGTACAACATTTGCAGCCCCTTGACATTGTCAAAGAAGGAGGTTACAATGGTGGGTTGTTGGTGGCAGCCAACAAACATTATTTAATGTCAAAGTTTGATAAGTTTGACAGCCACCATTGTTGACAAAGAAGTAAGAGGAGCTGTCATTGAAGCCTATAAATAGACACCAAGAGGCTAAGCCTATTTTACAATTAAAATTATTTGAGAATATATGAAACATCTTCTCTAATTCACCTAGGTAATAAAATTCTCTCTTGATTACTCAAATACCTTCATATAATTTATATTATACCCAATATCTATCTATTTGTTACCCTTGATTATTACAACATGTACCAGAATCAAAACATAATACTCTCTATATAAGATAACTTAGTGATCTTAAGTTTAAGAATAACTTACACAACCATCATATGAGCCTTTTTCATAGACACAAATGATATCACCATATAAAATTCTCATGCGGGTTAGTTTAGTATACATGTCATCTAACAAGCACTTATATATTAATTCTAAATAACCCTCATACCTAAGTTTTTTAGGATAACTACTTCATTTCATAAAAAAAAAAAAAAACATAATATGTATCAGTCTCAACAACTCTAATTAATGCCCGGTCTTAATAGAACATTGACTAAAAATATTTAGGAACAATAATTTGATGTAATATGCATCTCATAATTATAACAACTTTGTAATTTTCTTTGCAAATCATTTTTATCTCAAAAACTTTATTTTTACTCTATATTTTATTAATCAAATATTTGATGAGTATTAAAAATAAATAAGCTTTTATTAATATGAAATATATTTACATAAAAAAATTAATATCACATATAAGTAACTAATTAACTAGATGGCGTATATACTAACATTAATAAGCATGTACGCTAAAAGAATGACGAGTGATGGAGAAGCAGTCATCCTTTTGAACATCACATCCACAGGTCGAATTATTGCATTAGGAAATTACATGGAGAAGTCCCCCCAAAGAAAGGGGAAGCCAGCTATATGGCTCTCAATTGCAGAGTCAAGCTAATTAAGAAAAATTAACATGGTGAGACTTGCGGCCTCAAACATAGAGAAGAAATTAGTGCTTCTTGCTAATTAAGCTATTTTTTTTTTAGATGTCCTATTGTTCTAGCTTTTTTAACCTTTTTTCTATTTTAATAATGTAATTAAGAATTATGCATGCATGCTTTATAACAATGTTAACTTGAGAAATATTTGACTGAAAAGATTTTTGGCTCCACACGTCTGGCAGAATTGCATCCTTGCTATTTGAATTTTATTTTTTTCTAAACGTTGACGGTCATGATATATTTAGATCAATTTTCCTGTATCCACACTAATTTTCTGTTTTCAATTGACGCGTAAATAATTAAAGATGCTAGGACCACTGTCTACTTCATTACCAAGTCAATAGAAGACGGTAGCTAGGGAGTCTTCATTCTGAATTTTCCAAGTCAACAGAAGATGGCCAATATACTGGAATTCGTTCGGGCTGAAGAGCCGGGCTCAATTTTTTTGGGAAAAGAAAAAAAATTCAAAGAGAAAAAAAAATTAAAATTAAAAATATATTAAAAAAAAAACTCAAGGAAAAGAAATTAATTACCAGTGTATTGGGTGCTGCTGTACTTCATGCTATATATTTCATGCTTTTAACTCAATTTAAGTATTTTTATATTTAAGAAAAAAATTGTTTAATTGACCCAACATGACTATGTCCTAACCATACAGGTTCCTCTTCTACAGATTCATGGATCACTCTTCTCTCAGGACGTAGCATAGCTTCTTGAATCTCTGTTTCTAATCGGAACAGGGGAGCAACGATAAGCTACGAGTGGTCGCAGAATTGTTTAAGAAATTTAATGACCAAAAGGAAGAAAATCATAAAAATCTGCCTTGTGTTTAAGAAAACACATCCCTTCTGTTTCCTCAACATGTCAGGTCATATTTTTGGCTGCAAATCTTGTATCCCTAGCGATCCCTCCTCTTCTTTAATTCCTGTGTGCTATTGTTTTAGATCTGAGGTGTAAATTGACCCCAATCTTTGTAATATGCTGAAAATACATAATATTTCTTCTTACATAAACATAAATTATTTATTTTCAATTGCTTACAGAAATTATACTTCTTTACAATTCACAGAGAATTAATGGGTTTTTATTTTTTATTTTTGTCAAATATTATGGAGTTGAAGGATTTGGTCGAGAAAAAAAATATATAAATACACTGGCAATTACATATCCAATGTATTAACAATAATTAAGAAATCAAATTGTTTCCATCAATTCAGATTAAGAGGTTAGAACCACTCTAAAATTCAGATTAATGAAGAATCCAACAACAATTAATATGGAAGTAAACAGCCTAACAGATATTTCTTTCTTCAACCAAATTAATTAGCAACAATTGATGATATTGATCTTCGGGAATCTTGACTTCACAAGTCTACGAAGAAAAAGAAATGCAAGTGGATGATGAAACTGTCGGCAAATCACTTCAATCCATCGAAAGAGTTGAGGAAGAAATTTTTTTATTCCACAAGATCAAATAAATTGTTCAGAACACAACACGTTGATGCATTTCTATATATGAAGAAAAATCAAAGTAGTTTACACAGCAAGTTGGAGGACTAGTTGACTAGTGACAGTGATTGTGGAGCATGTCATTTTCTCATCAAATATTTAAGATCTGTGGAAGATATGATACAGAAGATAAGAAAATGATCGCTATTATCGACAATCTATCTGTTATAATATATCTCAAAACATAGAATCTGCACAAGATATGATTGTTATGGGTGTTTGGAGAAAGATAGAGTTGGTCTCTTCATTTCTCTATTTTCCTTCTGCTTCATTTTGTTAAGCCAAGCTTAACAGATGATTATATTACAACACATAAAATTAATGGATACTTCCAATCTATCCTTCATGACAAGAATCAAAACGCACCGAAAAGACTTGTCAGAAAATCAATTGTTCGAACAAATGACTTCCCAACTCTATGCAGAAAAAAATGCAAAGTAGCTTACACAACAAGTTGGAGGAACACCCCGTTCCACAAGTTTGAAGAAAAACAACAACAAATAATAGACTAATGAAAATAATTGTGGGGCCCATGAAAAGATGATTGATAACGACTTAAACAAGTTTTGCATGTTGCTTGAAATGTCAAAGATAAATTACGATTTTTTGCTTACGGAAATTAGAGTTCTTTATAATTCATAGAGAATTAATGAGTTTTTATTTTTATTTTGTCAAATATTATGGAGTTGAAGGATTTGGTTTGGGTATAAAAATACATTGGATACATGTATTAACAATAATGAAGAATTCAAATTGTTTCCATCAATTCAGATTAATTAAGAGGTTAGAACCACTTTAAAATTCAGATTAATTAAAAATCCAACAATAATTAATATGGAAGTAAATCAGCCTAACAGATATTTCTTTCTTCAACCAAATTAATTAGCAACATGCAATTGATGATAATGATCATTGGGAATCTTGACTTCACAAGTCTACGAAGAAAAAGAAGTTAAGAAAGAAATTTTTTTATTCCACAAGATCAAATAAATTGTTTAGAACACAACAAGTTGATGCATGTCTATATATGAAGAAAAAGCAAAGTAGTTTACACAACAAGTTGGAGGAGTTGACTAGTGAAAGTGATTGTGGAGCATGTCACTTTCTCATCAAGTATTTAAGATCTGTAGAAGATATAATATATTGACAGTTTCTATGTTATAATATATCTCAAAACATAGAATTTGCACAAGAATTGCAGATTAAATCATGGAAATGGCCAAGGTGTGTTATAAATAGAACCAAATGTGGGTTGCCCAAATGCCCATAACAAACAGCAATATGGTCACTATTAGTGCCGATTAATTAGGGTAGCTGGCAGATGCATGGACACGTGTTAGAAGTTGTTCAGAGACGGTTAGAGTTAGTTAATAATAGAGTAAATCGTGTAAGGATGCATGCAAGGAAATATATAATGGTAGGAGGATTACGTAAGAGTCTCTTACGCAAGAAATTACAGAATCATGCTTAACAGATGATTATATTACAATACACAAAATTAATGGATACTTCCAATCTATCCTTCAAGTCATATCTACGCTTGCATCCTGTTTGTTTCAAGTTGCAGTAGTTTCTTTGCTCTTCTTTCTTTGTGAATTTCTTTAGGTTTTGTATGACAATGGGCTCATGTGGGTCTTCTTTTGGATTGTTCGGCTTCGACCTTGGGCCGCGTGTGATGGTCTATGGGCCAGGTAACGTGGTTGCAGGTTAGTGTTTTTGGGTTTCAATATACACTTTAAAAGGGGATTCAAGACCACAACTTACAATACATCAAATGCTCTTTACAGTTGAATACATATCGTGTACAA
Source organism: Populus tomentosa (assembly GCA_018804465.1). Taxonomy (NCBI): domain Eukaryota; kingdom Viridiplantae; phylum Streptophyta; class Magnoliopsida; order Malpighiales; family Salicaceae; genus Populus; species Populus tomentosa. The sequence continues at coordinate 13,106,379 of CM031981.1, forward strand.
CTAAGAAACAAGATGTTGTAGCACGCTCCAGGACTGAATTAGAATAGTAAGTGTCGCACGTGTATGTGACGTTGTGATGATTTTTTTCTCGGAACAAGATTTTTATGGTGATGAAGAAAACAATAATGCTAGGATATCCTACAATCTTAAAGATAATGCTAGGATATAATACTGAAGATCAAGATATCATATCTCCTCCTTATTTTTTTTCTCCTAAATTTCTGTGAATACTATTTACATATTTTAGAATAATTTTTTAACTTATTAATTTTTCAGATTTAATTTTTATTTTTTGATTATTTTTTTATTTTTAATCATTTATAAAATTGAAATACACAGAATTAATGGATATTTCCAATCTATCCTTCTTGACAAAAATCAAAATGCATCGAAAAGACTTTGACCTTAATATCAAGTGTCACGCACTTAAGTTTGCAAGGTTTGTCATTGTTATTTCATAAAAAAAAAAATTATTAGAAATGTGATTAAATCTATATATATCTTGGAATATAAAATAGATTTTAAAACACATAAAATATTTATAAAAATATAAATATAAAACAAATATCAAAACATGACGTTGTTATACCTAAGGATAATCTTAAGATTTTATCACAAGTTTCCATCTTATATATATGATCTCAAAACAAAATTTAAAACATACAACAACAATGGAAAAACATATCTTCTACTTCTTATAAATAAATCAAATATGATTATTTGCTTTAAGACGAAAATGAGGAGAAATTCATGCTTCTTTTTTTTTTTTTATCAAATATGATTGTTTGCTTCAAAATAAAAGAGAGGAGCAGTTCGTGCTGTTTTAAAACTATGTATCAATAAGCATACAATAAAAATATATATATATATATATATATATATATATAATTAATAAAGAGTAATTAGAGTAGATAACAACAGTGAAGATTAGGTGGATGAAGAAAGAGTACTTTTAAAATGATAATTAATAAACATAATAATAAAGAAGTGTAGGAAAACATCTAGATATCCTTTTAAAATATATAATTTTAAAACACTAAATTTTATGGAATCTAAGTCAAAATTCAATATAAATCAAACTCATGCTGAAGTATACCGAATTTAATATTCTTTCTTTGCCTTAATTTCAAAATTGCTATGGAGTGTAGTTGTAATTATTTTTTAAAATATTTTTTATTTTAAAATATTTTAAAATAATATTTTTTTATTTTAAAAAAATTATTTTTAATACCAGCATATTAAAATAATCTGAAAATATCAAAAAATATATTAATTAAAAATAAAAAAAATAATTTTTTAAAAAATACTTTTAAAATATAAAAATAAACAAATTAGTTAATAGTGTAGCATATAGTTATCAATGTCTAACACGGGGTGGCTCACTTCATCGTACCGGCGAAGAAATGCTAGTTGAGATATTGACTCATTGCATCGATTTTTGGAAAACGAAAACTCAAAATCGATGAAGACATTACTCCTCCATCGCCATTAGATTCAAGTATTGACTCCACTTAACCATCTAGGTGGTGGCCTGGTGGCGAAAGCTTGGGACCAAGAGGTTTGCTCCCTCTGTGGTCTCAAGTTCAAACCCTAGGTTGCTCATATGATGGCCACTGGAGGCTTACATGGTCGTTAACTCCAGGGCCCGTGGGATTAGTCGAGGTGCGCGTAAGCTGGCCCGGACACCCACGTTAATCAAAAAAAAAAAAAAAAAAAAAAAAAAAAAAAAAAAAAAAAAAAAAAAAAAAAAAAAAAAAAAAAAAGTATTGACTCCACTTCCTATATCGTATAGGTTAATAATTCTCTACATCATCGTACAATTGATTGTTTATAAATTTTTTTATAATATTATTAAATTCAGCTCGGTAAATTAATTATTATTATTATTATTATTATGGATATAAAGAGTTAGTTCTTATATTATCATTTTGAGTTTAAATTTAAATTATCTATCAAATAAAAATTGCTTAATGGTAATGTAGATAACTTGCATATCATATGAATATAAGAGTATTTTAAACCCACAACGATAATATTTTGAATAATTAAAATAATTAACTTTTATATCTGTAAAATAATAACAACAAAAAAATATTTCATCCCCAAATTACAATTCATAAAAAAAAAATTATAATTTTTTTATTATTATTTATACTTTCAATACTAGTACTAAATAATAAGTTCTTATTTCTTATCCATCGTGAAATTTTATTTTAGAGCTCTTTGAGAGAGTTCATCGAAAGTAGTAGGGCCTCCAGCAATCAAGCCCGGGCGCAGTTCAATGCGGATTCCCGCAACACAAATTTCTCCCGATTTCTCTTCTGGGATAGATTCTGCTAACTGATTTCGTGGGAGAAAGGCTTGCTAATAAACGGAATTGTTCTATAGCTCAACCGACCCCTCGGGTTTTCTTGTTTACTTTTTTATAGTGTGATAATAGTTATTTTTTATTTGAAAATAAATTAAAATAATATTTTTTATTATTTTTTAAAATTTATTTTTGATATCAGCATATTAAAGCGATAAAAAAATATTTATAATTTTTTTAAAAAAAAAATTTTAATGCAAAAATTTTTAGTACAAAAAAAACAAAGGGGAAATGAGTAATCCATCACTGGGTACATTTTAGCGACCACAAAATACAAATGCAAGTGTGGAAACTAGGAGAAAAAAATAAATTCGTCAAGTCCTTCCAATAAATATATAAAGGAAGAAGTCTAAATCAACCAGAAAGCAACAAGCAGGAATTGGGTATAGTATTTGGCACCAGAGGGTCACATTTCTGTGGTTTCATCACTAATGAATATTAATTTCATTATTGGTATTTAATTTCACGATAAAAATTTGATTGTAATAGTTATTTTCTTTAATCATCTTTGAAAAAAAAAATCAGGTTTTATTTAGAGAATTTTAATTTCATTAATTTTTAGTTATTTAGATGATTTTGAGATTTTTTTAGTTTATTATATGATTTGGGGAAGTGTTAATTTTGTGGTGTTTTTGAGTGAAAAATAAATTAATTTTTTTTATTATTTTAATCTTTTTATTATCCAAGAAAAAGTATAAATGTACTAAAAAGTAAAAGAAAAATGTAAATTCTAGTAGAAATGATACAACTATAATTTTTTTTTTTTTTTTTTTTTGCAGTAGGTATTTATAGTGATAACAAATATATATATTTTTTGGGTTTTTTAGACATATTTTTCTTAGATTTTTTTCCTCTTTATACTTGGCATATTTAACACTTTAAACTTGGCCTATTTAATTTATAAACATTTTTTTTTTTGTTTTTATCTTCATTATTTTGTAAATTTTTTTTGTTTTTCCTTTATATTTTTTTTTAAAAAAATATTAATAAAAAAAATGATGTTTCACTATAGTAATTGTAATGTTGTCCTATTTTTATACCATGTCACAAAATAAGATTTAAAACTCTTTTCAAATCTTATTATACCTTTCGCAAGAATTTACAATCAATATTATTTATGAACATATAAAACATTTTCTCTAAGTCACCTATGACATGAATCTTCTCTTGATTACTAAAATATATTTATATAATTCATGTTATACCCAATATCTACCCATCTGATACCCTCATATCTCAGTTTATGAGAATAATTGCTTCATTTTATAAACGAAATAACATAATATGTATTAGTCTCAACAAATCTAATTAATGTCTGATCTTGATATAGTATTGATTATGAACATTTAGAAACAATGATTTGATGTAGTATGTACCTCATAATTATAACAACTTTATAATTTTATTTGTAAAATATTTTTATTACAGAAACTTTATCTTTACTCTAGATTTATTAATTCAATATTTAATGAATATTAAAAATATTTTTTTAATATTAAATATATTTATATATAAAAAAAAATTAATATTACATATAATTAACTGATTAACTATTTAAGAAAGGGGAAGCTAGCTATACGGCTCTCAGTTACTAATTAAGAAAAAATTAACATGGGGAGACATGCGGCCTAAAACATAGAGATGAAATTAGTGCTTCCTGCTAATTAAGAAGAATTTTGCATTCCTACTCTTCAATTCACTTGATGTTTTTTTATCGAGTTCTCTGCTTTTTAGTGCATGAATATGCTTATTACACTGATCTTTACATTAAATTATTTTCAAGTCGACACTATTTTAGGGTATAAAATATGCAAATCAAACTTGAAATACTAAAGGAGATTGACAAAAGAGCATATTTGAGAAATAATTAGGACTTAATTGATAAAATATATAGATTTGGGATGTAATTCTGAATTGATTAAAATGATGTTTTTTTCATTAAAGAAAAAAAAAAAAAAAAACCTTAAGAGGGAATTGAATCTTCCAAATTTCTGTCAGAAATGGAAGGGCATAAAAAATAATAATAATAAAAAAAAAGAATAAATCGGCGACGTGGGAAAAGGGAGGAAAGTTTGGAAAATTACAGAAAGCCCCCGTGTAATAAACTTAATTAATCGTGTAGAAAAGAAAAGAAGAATATATATATATATATGAAGAAAAGGGAAACCCAAAAGCCAACAAATCAAAAACCCTCAAGTCAATAGAAGACGGTAGCTAGGGAGTCTTCATTTTGAATTTTCCAAGTCAATACATAGGAGATAGAGAAAACATGGGGGTAGAAAAGTTGGACGCTTCAAGCTACAATTCTTCATTGTCAAGGTCCCATCACGCTAACTTCACAGCCCCGGCAATAAGTAGAAGGCAATTTAGAGGAATGAGCGGCCTAAAACTCCAAAGAATATTAACCAACAAAATAAAAGTCCCAATAACATCAATTAAAGCAAATTAGCTAGTAAAACAATTTAATGTCCCTTTATAATAGGATAGCATCAATTAAGTATTTTTATCACATTTTAATAGGATAATTACATCATTAATATCTTGCAAAAACTTAAAAAATTCCAACATATTCATGATAATTATGTGAAAGATAAATGTGTTGCTTGGAAATCTAGCAAAGAAGAATATTTTCATATGAGATGAGCTGCTTATATTATCAATCTTGTTGAATAAAATGGATTGGATGAAGTAGGTGATTTGATAAAGCGAACTCGAGAGCCAGACGCAAGATATTTAAGAGGTTAGGTGTTAAGATTGAGCCTAGATGTTAGTACCTGGTAGAAATCTACGTTTATTATGTGAGTACTTCATTAAAAATAATCAAAAAGGAAATGGGAAGTAAAAAGCAGGGATAATAATGTTGGGAATTTGTTTAAAAAACATGATTAATAGGTGCATTTGACACCAAATTAAAAAAAAAAACTCTAGTAACCGTCCTGGTTATTTATTTTTATCAATGCTAAAAAATCCCAACATATACTCTTAAATTTAGGGCAATTTTTTTTTTATCATTATTATTTGTAAAGAATTCAAAATCTTTAAATCTACATTTTCATGTTTTTTTTTTCTGAAAAAAAGGAGGATAGTATATATATAAAAATTGTGAAAAAAAAGTCAATAAAAAACAAGAGAGTTGCATTTATTTTAGCATTAAATCTTAGACCATACTTGTTCAGAGCATTGAGAACAATACCGGTTAGGGTCAAGCATTATGAAATTACATGAAGGGTTCCCACCAAAGAAGGTTAGGGCAGCTTTTATGACTTTACCGCATTTACATGGTCAAGGACCAAATAAGGGGATAATTAATGACAAGGCAATTTTAATCACTTGAGAAGGATTAGGTGCGGCAAATTGGACTTCATGCACGCCCAATTCTTTATATTATTTTAAATCTTTTTAGTATGCAATAAAAATTATACATTTATAAAGGAAATGGTAAATTACTGTATAAATGATATAATTATATATATATATATATTATTTTTTTTGTTGCAGCAGGTACTGTGTATAGTGATGACAAAACTTTTTTTTTTATAGATTTTTTCTCTTTATACTTGGCATATTTATCACTTTAAATTTGATTTATTTATCACTATTTTTCTTTTCTTTTTATCTTTATTTTTTTGTAATTTTTTTCTTTTTTTTTCCTTTACATTTTTATTGAAAAACAAAATATTATTTTTTCATTCTTTATACTTGGAATATTCATCATTTTACAATTGACATATTTATACAATTCTTTTTATTCTTATCTTTATTTTTTTTTGTAATTTTAAAAATAACCATTAAATCACTTCCAAAAATAATTAAAGATGCTAGGACCACTGTCTACTTAATTACCAAGCCAATAGAAGACGGTAGCTAGGGAGTCTTCATCTTGAATTTTCCAAGTCAATAGAAGACCAGATGGCCAATAGGAGAAAACATGGGGGTAGAAAAGTTGGACACTTAAGCTACAATTCTTCTTTGTCAAGGTCCCATCACACAAATTTCAGAGCCCCGGCAAATACTAGAAGACAATAGACCTGCTTCAGATGTGGGTACGATTGCTTTTTAAAATATTTTTTATATTAAAATATATTAAAATAATTATTATTATTATTTTTAAAATTATTATATTAAAATAATTCAAAACATATAAAAAAATTTTATTTTTAATAAAAAATTAAATTAAATTTTTTGAGAATACGGTTTGCACCGCATTCCCAAACGGCTTCAATATCTAAAGGAATGAGTGGTCTAAAACTTCAAAGAATATTAGCCAACAAAATCAAAGTCCTAATAACATCAATTAAAACATATTAGCTAGAAAAACAATTTAATGTCACTTAATTTATAATAGGATAACATCAATTAAGTATTTTTATAACAATTTAATAGGATAATTATATCATTAATATCTTCAATATATGTTACTTAACATAAAACATCAACATAATCTATAATTTATTAATTTATATGTTTTGGTGAAACCAAAATCCTTTAAAAAATTTTATTTCACATAGAAAAGAAACAAAGTTTTGTTTATAAAATAATTAATTAAAAAGTTAAAATTGAGCTCAAAGTGATCCTAAAGTTTTAGAAGGGAAAGGTCTTAGGAAAATGAGTTTTAGGGTTAAACATCTGAGGTAGGCCTAACTCATATTCAGGTCTAGGTTTAGGTTTATTATAAAATAATATTTTGGGTAAGAAAAACATTATTTTTTTGTAAATTAGGACTTGGACTTGGGTCTGGTCCCTAAAGAGCTATTTATTTCAACCCATTGTTTGTCTAGTTCAACTCATAAATGTTATTAATCTCTTCCAAAAGCTTTTGTTCCAAATCTAAACAATTTTTTCATTTTAAAAAATATAGATTTATGGCCACTATATTCAAATTTAATTCTTGATTTGTGATATGTAGTTAATCAAATGTTAATACCATAGGAATTAATTTTGATTATTACTAGGATTAATTCTTCAATATTTTTTAGCTTTCAAAATCAACTATAAAAAGAAGATGAATGAAGAGTTTTCAACAATGTTTTCATATTTTAATGCACTCTTTCTCATCTCACATTTTAGTGTTTTTTTCTTTTTGTATGCTTTGATCTTTCTTGGTAATCTAGAGTTTAGATTTATTTTATTGGGAGATATTTAAATTATATAATCTGTGATTTAAAGACTTTGTTTAAAAATGTATCGAAATCAAAGTGATGGTGATAGAATCTAGGGAGGTATATTAAAAAATATTCTAATTGTACAAGTGGAGAATAAATAAAACTTTAATGATAAAAGATTCATCTTTAAGAACATCAAAAATTTCATAACTTTATAGTATTTTAACAAGTAATTTTTTATTTTAATTTAAATATATTTATTTTTATTGTTAATATATATACTATGACTTTAATTTTATATCAATAACAAGTTTAAATAAATGCTTAATATACATGTTTGTAATCTTTGTTCCGTTCTTGATTCCTACAGGAGTTCCTTGACTCAATTAAATCTAATGCCTTTTTAATAATCCCATCCAATTATCAACGATGACGCCTAGACTTATATAAAAAAATGTAGTGTAGTGTTAAAAAATAAAGAAAAAAAAATTAAGTAGCCTCCAAGCTTGACTGCCAAGTGGTTTGACCATGACTATGGTCCACTCCTACAATTTGGATACAACTTGCTTATATATATATATATATATATATCAGGAGAATGGAAGGCAAATAAACAGGTTTGGTTAGAGAAATTAATGGAGAAGCAAGAAAGACAGAGTAAGGGTCATGTACTGGCCCTACCCATTCCTGCTCTAGGTCACATTAACCCTATGATGCAATTCTCCAAGCGCCTTGCCTCCAAAGGACTCCACGTCACAATAGTGATCTTCTCGAGCAAGGTGACCAAGCATACCCGACTTGGCTCCGTCGAAGTTGTGACCGTAGATTTTGTTAGTTATGAAGGCAAGCTTTCCTCCGATGACTACTTAAAACAATTCCGAGCTGCGGTGACACGAAAATTGCCAGAACTCGTTGCAGAACTAAACAATTCTTCTGGGCATCCAATAAGTTGCCTTCTGTATGACTCCCACTTGCCTTGGCTTCTAGACACAGCTAGACAGCTTGGCCTCACTGCGGCTTCGCTCTTCACACAGTCATGTGCTGTTGACAATGTCTACTACAACGTTCATGAGATGCAGCTAAAGATTCCACCAGAGAAGTTGCTGGTAACAGTTTCAGGTTTGCCAGCACTTTCACCACTAGAGATTACCGATCTACCATCATTCGTACAAGGTATGGATTCAGAATCAGAATATTCATTTCTACTGAACCATGTGGTCGGTCAGTTTTCGAATTTCGGGGAAGCTGATTGGATCTTTGTCAACACTTTCAGCACCCTGGAGGAAGAGGTACCACTAAAGATCTCCTCTATATATGAAATGCATGTCTTGATCTTAGTACATATATAAATTTTAACAAAGAAAACAAATGTGCAATCAAACAAGGAACTAGTCAACAATTGATTGGCAAGCAAAGCAATATATACGAGAGCAGCAATGCTTCAAATTCCTATTTAAATTCTTTCTTCTTTGTTCATAAGATGATACCATATTTTCAAAGTATGCTCCTTTTACTTCTGTGGCACTCAAAATTTTGTTGATTTCGATCAGGCGGTAAACTGGTTGGCAAGCCAAAGGTCAATAAAGCCAATAGGACCATTGGTCCCATCATTTTACTTGGACAGGCAGCTGGAGGACGATAAAGAGTACGGTCCCAGCCTCTTCAAACCCAATCCGGACGGTTGCAATGAGTGGCTAGATTCAAAGGAAACTGGCTCAGTGGTTTATGTGTCCTTTGGAAGCATGGCTGCACTGGGAGAGGAGCAAATGGCAGAAATTGCTTGGGGCCTAAAGAGGAGTGACTGCAACTTCTTGTGGGTAGTCAGAGAATCGGAAAGGAAAAAACTTCCAAGCAACTTTGTGGAGGAGTCATCAAAGAAATCTCTGCTTGTGACCTGGAGCCCGCAGCTAGAGGTTCTGGCTCACAAGTCTGTTGGTTGCTTCATGACTCATTGTGGGTGGAACTCAACACTCGAGGCGTTGAGCTTAGGAGTGCCCATGGTGGCAATGCCACAGTGGACTGATCAACCAACAAATGCAAAGTACATTGCCGATGTTTGGCATGTAGGCGTTAGAGTGAAGGCAAATGAAAAGGGGATTGTCACTAAAGAAGCGGTAGAAGGGTGTATAAGGGAAGTGATGGAAGGTGAAAGAGGGAATGAGATAAGAAGGAACTCTGAGAAATGGATGAAACTAGCCAAAACCGCAGTCGATGAAGGCGGAAGCTCTGATAAGAATATTACGGAATTTGCAGCAGAACTTGCAAGGAAGTTACCATGAAACCAAAGATTCAAAAGTGTGAAAGCCTACATATGCATGGCCTTAAAACTTGAAAATGCATCTTATTTAGCTGATGTAGTTTGCCTCAATCATAAACTTGATTACACATCCAACTAATTCAACTAGATCAACACCATATGCAAAAGCATGATTTCTGAATCTGAAGAATAAACTGGCACAGAGCATTTTATTTCCAAAGGCACGAGATATAACTGTCACACCCAATATATCGATTTCTTCTTCTGTACTGTGTACCTATATCATTTATATATTCATCAGAATTCACTTTTATAGCACTAGCAAGCATGTCCAGCTTTATCAATGACCTGGGAAAACCAAGGTTACTTGTATATATATGACCCCAACAGATATGGGTCAGGTATATAGCCCCACGTCAAAAAAATTGCTCAAAAACTCATCTACGGGTCCTAATCACATTAGATGGCATGCCATTTTACCGTTAAATAAACTATTCGTCAGGTAGGGTATTATCCAGACAACAGCAGGAAAGAATTTGAAGGAAAACTTTTTTACATCTCCCTCTCTTCAGTTGCTTTGGCATCTTCCGTCCAACTGCCTAATTTGACAATGTCTTCCACAAGAATCTTTCCATCTGTTCGATTGAAAATGATCTCGGTATCAGTTATACAAGGTAAAAAAGAAAACAATACTAAATTTAGCAAATGCTCAACAAAATGACAAGAAGCAGAGAAAAAGTGCAAGGTAGAAGAAAAGCATCATGTTAATTTTCTGACCCTTGATAGATTTCCACAAGCAACTCAAAACACCCAATTGGATTGAGAAAATTATCTGTTGATAGTTTCTTGGTAAATAAGACTACTGGATGTGAGTGCAATCACCGTATGGGGTTCAACAGACTACCTCTTGGCTACTTCATGTGCAAGAAGTCATGAATTGTGAATGCTAAGTTCATTTAGAACTACATTCAATGACCTTGAATTGATGGGGCATCTATAGACTCTGCCCATTACACATATAATTTGATGGGGTTTTAATTATATACACCACGATGTCACTAAAATCATCTTCTTTATTATTATTTTTTCTTGCTTTGTGGTGTCTCCTAGTACTTCAAGGTCATTTCCTTCGCAAACAAAGAAAAGTAGATTTAATTTGCATCGTCTACTAATTCACTCAAGTTCTTCTTTCTTCCTATCATATTCATTAACATCCCAAAATTATAAATCTGTTTTGTAAGACAATTCAGGAGCTATGTATCTCATCATGAGGGACACAATGCTATTATTTGGATAAAATTTTGCTTATTCCAAATCTGAAATATTTAGAACAAACTTTTTGTCAAAAAGAATATTATGAGACTTATATCAAAATACAAGATTTGCATATCACAACCTTGATATAGATAATCAAATCCACAAGCAATTCCAAGAGAAATGTCAAATATTTTCTCTTTACTTAATGTGACGCCACCTTGTTTAGGAAAGATATACTTACCAAGAGAATCATTAGACATTAACTCATATATAAGACCATATTTTAATCCTCAGCAATAAAGCCTATAAGCTGCACCACATTGGGATGGTAAATTCTTCCGATGGTGTCAACTTTATTGGTAAAGTCTTGCCCATTAACTTTCGAATTGTTCAAGATTTTTACTGTTGCAAGACAATCATTATGAAGTTTTCCTTTATAAACTGAGTCAAAGCCACCCTCACCCAACTTCTCCTTGAAGTCATTTTTACAGGCATGAGATTATCATTACTCTGCGAGAACTCTTCAATGGTGTCATACCATTGATAATGAATTACGGGACCGCACCTGCCATAAAACATACTACTTTCTCCTTATTTTTTTTATTTATTTATTTACGTCGGTGTTCGGACTAGCTTGGGCGCACCACGACTAATCCCACGGCTCACTGAACATCCTGCAAACCCAATGAACATGTAAAGTATCGCGGGGATGACAGGCGTGCACAGTGAAGTTTTAACCCTGGTGCAGAGAAAGGGTGCACTACTTTCTTCTTTCTACTAAAATTGGTACCTTTCATATTTACTCGAATGGGGATCATCATGGTATCACTATTTAATGGAGACAATATTTATGGTAATTTAATAAATGAGTTAATCATATTTTTATAAAACTCGTCTTGGTTCTGCAAATCAACCTGTTAACCTTTGAAGAAAACTTTTTTCTTTTTTACCAAATCAATATTTTTTACCTTTAAAACAACTAGAAGTGTCTGCGAGTAACTCACCATACCTATAACCTTTATTGGAGAAGAATTGGGCTTGAACATTGAAAGAAAACGACGTCATTTTGCCTTCAAATCTGCATAAAATCTGGGTTTGCAAACATTTACGGAAAGACCGACTTTTTGCCCATGTTTTGCTCCAATCACAGCTTTTAATTGATCACCCGCGGATGAAAATTACATGTTAATTTCAAACACATCACCTAATTCTCTCCTTAACGAATCAAGCAAAAGGGGTTGGTGGCACTTAAGCCTGTTTCCATTCCAGATTTATCAGGGCAAATTTCAAGGATTCGGTTTTCATGGAGTCGGTGATTGTTTTCTTTCGTAAGAGGATTGATATTCTCCTATAAAAGGCCACTTTCAGACACGAAAGGGGGGGGGGGGGGGATGGGAAAAAAAAAAGAGAAAAATTAAAAAGAGGGAGGCGTATAGAGGGTTTGGAGTTGAAAAAAGAAAAAAGAAAAACCCAAGCTGAAAGCTGTCATTAACAACTATTGGTGGTCTCTTGTGAATTTTATTGGTGAAACAAATATTTTTCCTTTTCCTCAAGAGCAGTACCATCATCTTTCCAGGTATGTTCCTTTTTTTTTTTTGTTCCTTTTTTTTTTCTTAACACTTCAGCTTGCTTCCATGAATTCATTCCACCTATGGGTGTTTTTGTTTGTATAAAAAGAAGAATGACGAGAGAATGGAATTGATTTCATTTTGCTATTGCAAGGATTTTTGAAGAGATATTTAGAAAAAGTTCCAATTTGATTCGCATCCTGTTTGTTTCAAGTTGCAATAGTTTCTTCGCTCTTCCTTCTTTTCTTCCACACCTCTGCTTGCTGCGTGAATTCGTGTTTAGGGATTTGGGTCAGTAAAAGAGTTGAGCTTTAGGTGGATCTGGGTTTTCTATGACAATGGGCTAATGTGGACCTTGGGCCACGTGTGATGGGCTATGGGCCAGGTAACGGGGCTGTGGGTTAGTGTTTTTAGGTTTCTATTTACACTATGTTGGGCATAGACTTTCCTTGATAAATATTGATGAGTTTTCGGCTATGGTTTTTATTATTTCGGCCGGTTTGTTTTTGTGTTGTATTTATGGAAAAATAAGAAAAAAAAATAACATCAAATTTTATGTTAAGTTTTATTTTGTGTGCATTAGACAAGTCTTCCAAAAAAAAATCATTTTTGTATATTCTATCATTGTTAAAAAAAAAAAAAACATCTGTCTTTCTAGTTTGTTTGTTAATAAAAAGGCAAAAAAATAGTTTTCATATTTTAGCATTCTATAAAAATAATTGTCTTAGTATAAAAATATAAATTAAAAAAAATGTGTTCACATTTGAATAAAAATGTTCTTATGTTATTTTAAAAAAAAATGTTTGTGCATCCATATTTGGACTTGATGACAAGTTTATTAATCATTTTAATTTTTTGTTAAAATCAAAAGACTCATTAGACCGACATACCCAAATTTCAGCAAAACAAACTTTGATCTTTTTTTTTTTCTCAAATAAAAAAATGTTTTTGGTTCTTTACTTTTGATGCTTAAAATAAATATACTCACAACAAGCCATTACTTTGAATGTTAAGACAAATATAACACGTTTCCTAATTTTTTTTTTAAAAAAGGATGTTTTTATCAGTTCAATATTTTTTGACATTACATTAGAGTTGGAAGTGTTGATCTAAGTTAGGTTCAATAAGCTTAATATAGGTCCATTAGTATATTCATAGATATAACTTTAGTTGCGATATGGGTTGATCAACTTAGAGTTCTCAATTCACTAAGTAATTGAGAGTGACAAAATTAACCAACTAGACTTTAAAATGGTTAGGTTTGAACTCTCAACCAAGAGTTTAATCTATTGTGATGAACTCACTATCACCTTGTAAATAAATCATAATAGTATAGCATAACAAACTATTAGCAATTAAGTTGAGGCTGACAATGTAGTCTGCTTCAGGTAGGATGTTTTAGGGGTGATATTATTTTTTTTTATACATGTCCTTTACCATAGATCTGATCTAAATATCAGTTAGTGTTTTTAATAACTATAATGTGGCAACTCCATTTAACAAGTTTAGAAAAATTCCCCGAAGAACACACTCAACAAGTGTTTTTTAATTTCCCATAGTTTTTGTGATGTCATTCAATGCGGAGAGTTATTTTGCACAAATAATCATGATTCGTAACTTTATTCATTAACTAAATATATGTTGTGCATGATCTAGAATTAGAGAAAAAATCACAATGAAAAAAAAGAGCTAGTGAAAGTCTTGTGCTAGTACTGCCTTTGCCTATACAGGATCATATAAACTCAATGCTCCAATTTTCCAAAACTCTAGCCTCAAAAGGCCCTAAAGTCTCACTCATCACCACCCATTCTTTTGTCAAGTCTATGGAAGACCAACTAAGCTAAACACTCCATGTAGAACTAATTTTTTATGGATATAAAGAAGGAGAAATGAAAGCGAACATTGATAAGTATTTTGAGCATCACAACACAGCTAAGGTTTGAGCTAAGTTGAAGTCCTTGGTGTCATTGCTAAGGTCACAGCAGCTTTCACTGACAAAATCACATCATGCTTCAAACCATGAAAGCTCAAACCGATAGGACAAAATAACATGGACATAGAACATATTGGTTATATTTTCTAGCAAATTAAAAAAGATCCACATGCAAGATAAATCAAATTTATACAGCATAAGTCAGCTCTAACCATGGCATAAGAATATTAGACGTAGAATTATAATATACAGAGCCATTTTCCAAGCAGAAGCATCCTCAACAAAAAAATAAAGGATTCAATATTGGATTTACGCAAGTTATAAAAATTAATACAAAAATGCCTATTCACTAGAGTCACAGAACCGACCAAAATTAGATGGAGAATAATCCTTATTGTTGAACTTAAATTTAATTAAAGAACAACAAGGAATGAAGAAGCAACCATCCTTCTGAATATCAGCATCAACAACTTCAATTCTGAAGTTACTATAATCAATTGCCTCAACATAATATCTTACCTTCTTCAAGTGTAAAGTTGGATGGTTGTCTTCACAAGGAAGTTCATATTTTTTTTTATGGCTACAGCTTTTGGGATCGGTGTTTAATCAAAAAGAGTATCAAATATTATGGATACAGTGGTTGTTGTTCGTTCTAGCACTACAACTATGGTGGGTAAATAGGATGAGTAGAAAAAAGATGTGTTGTATATACACCAAATAGCTTACATACCTTTCCAGATTTTTAATAAAAATAAATTACAAGAAAAGGAAACAATGTCATAATGGAACAAACATTAAGGAATACAAAATTAACATATTACTTAAATAAACAAACATATAAGGGTGTTTCTATCAACGACCAAATTGATACGAAGAATCAATGCTACAAACATTCGACGAATCTCTTCAACTTGTTGGATTAGCCATATTGATCCTATCATCATTTGATGTTTGTTGTGGAACGAGAAAAGGCTTAGGAGGCATTTGTAGATATTCAATATCTACTTCAAGCATCTGTACAACTTTGTGCATCGAGGGACGATCAATAGGCTTTAATTGTATGCACCATAATGCCACAATAGTCATCTTTTTTATTGTGTTCTTTTCCTGCTCTGTCGCTTGATCTTGAAGTATATCCCTTCCTTCATTAACCTGGTCATAAATCCATGAAGGGAAGTACATTTGGCTTGAATGATTTGCCAATGCATTCAGATTTTTCCTTCTCCCAACCATTTCCATCAACAACATCCCAAAACTATAGACATCGGCTTTATAAGAGACGCCTCCGATACTTTTGTAAAATAACTCAGGAGCCATGTATCCCATCGTTCCTCTAGCCATAGTGAGGGACACAACACTATTATTAGTTGGATATAATTTTGCAAGTCCAAAATCTGAGATTTTTGGAGTGAAATTTTCATCGAGAAGAATGTTGTGAGGCTTGATGTCAAAATGCAAAATCTGCATGTCACAACCTTCATGTAGATATTCAATGCCACGAGCCACCCCAAGAGAAATTTCATATAATTTATGGTTGCTTAGCGGTATGCTTCCTTGCCTAGAAAAAATATACTTTTCAAGAGATCCATTAGGCATAAACTCATATATAAGGGCACGCTTCGAGGCCTCAACAGTAAAGCCTATGAGCTGCACCACATTGCAATGGTGAATTCTTCCAATGGTGGCAACTTCATTGATAAAGTCTTGCCCATTAGCCTTTTCTTTGCACAAAAGTTTTACAGCCGCAAAACGGCCACTACGAAGCTTTCCTTTATACACGGAGCCATAACCTCCTTCACCTAACTTATCATTGAATCCGTGAGTTATCTTCTTAATCTCAGAGTAAGAGTACCTTATAAGCGTGAGATTATGATCATGACTTTGCAAGAATTCTTCAATGTTACCATACATTGATAAATGCCTTCTTCGCCATTTGTAGACCAATAAGGTTATGAGACATGGAAGCCCACAAATGAATGATAATATATGATTTATCCCTGCATGTAGACATTATTAGAATATTAATCAATTATGGAAACATATTATTTGTTATTAGATTCCCATGTAAATACTTTTTTTCTAAATGAAATTGTGATTCTTAATTCAAACATATATCCATAAGAGCATCAAATTTTTTTCAAATTTGAAATTCTTGTCACCAAATAAAATTTAACTAAGATTTCATTGATTTTAGGCGAAATTCAAAACATAAAAACATATATATATATATATATATATAAACAATTTTTTCTTGCCTATATATGTTGTTTTCAAATTTTGTAATCTTATTCATTACTTTATAAAATATCTATCTTTATTTGTTAGAACAGTCATTAAAATGAGTCCTCAAACTTTAATTATTATTTTTTAATTACATCCTAATCCTCTAATTTTAAACTTAGAGCTCTAATAAACAATGAAATAATTGTATATTTAACACCTCTATATTCTTAATATTTTTTAATATATTTTTTTTATTCATATAGTCCCTTTATTCTAGATATATTTTAATATGATCCTTTTATTGTGATTTGATCAATACTTCCATTAAATGTCAACGCATGCCAAGAATGTAGAATTTTACACATATAATTTTAAAAAAAGAATAATTAAAAAATTATATAAAATCAACAATTAAGAAATATTAGAAAAAAATGAAAATTCAAATAAGTTTGAAAAACATTATATTGAAAAATAAAATTGACAAACCATTAGAAAAAAAAAAAAACACCATGGAGTATTGTAAATATTATTTTGTCATAAAAGATAAAAATAAAATATGTTAATAGTCATTCTTTTTTATTTATATTTTTTTTATTTTTTAATATTTAATAACTTTTTAAATACTCCATTTCGTTTTTTTACTAGATGCCTTTCAATTTATTTTTTCTATTTTTAATTGCTATTTTGTTTAGATAAGCAAAAGATAATGGATGAAACCATTGAAGCACCAATACTTGGAGATAATATCGCACTTAATGGTTTCGCATCTGAATACATCCACTGTCCATTTTTAGGTTTCAATGAAGGGTTGCAATTAATTTTTTTCATTTTAATCTAATATATATTTAATTTGTTTCTAAGAGTTTTAGAAATTTAAAGTTTGATTTTTTTCCTAATGTTTCCCATTTGTCATTTGTTTATAATTTGTTTTATCTTTCTTTTATTTTTGGTAAAATTCGACCTTGAATTTCTATATTTTTGACACTTCTCCATGGTTAATGGAAAAATTGACATCGGTTGCAAGAAAATAATTAATTATTATGAGCAAAAGATATTACTTACCGATAAGCACAAATAGTAGCACAGGTAGTGTAATGAGCAAAACTATGAAAATACATAGTGCATCCGAAGAGATGGTCTTCGTTGTATAATATCCTGCTAAATAAATACATGAAGGGAATGAAAACAAATAGAAACTAAGAAACACAAACAATATTACATAAAGACAATGCTCTTGACATCGTTGTCTTGGACACAACCCTCCTCTATAAGCCAAGAAAGTTTCAACAAAATCCTAATTTGAAAAGAGAAACTAAAATTGTAATAATTATAACCAAGAATAGATAAGGACTAAAATAAAATTATTAAATTCATAAAGGCAATGCTCTTGATGCTTTCATTTGTTAGACAATGCATGTATAAATCATATGAAAATATAGTTTATACATCATATTTTAGCAATTGTAAGATTCTTAATTAAATTATTAAGGAATTTTGAATAGTAATAATTTTATGATACTTCTAAACATATTAAGTATAATTATCTAAATTAACACCAAATATTTAGATTAACTCTTTGAACCAAATGAAAGAAAACTTTCACATCAATTTTTGTAAGAGGAAGATTGTAACTTAGCCTAAATAAGACTAAAAGGTGGATGAACTAATCCTCACCATTTGTATAAAAGTTGAATTCCAATCGTGGTTGCCCTACAATAACAGAAAAAGAGCAAAGTAAATATGTGAAATTTATCCCGCCACCTTTTAGTTTTTTTTTATTAATAGAATATTAGTATATATTAGTACTCTTCTTAGAAAGTGTTATAATAAGATAAAATAAATTAACTCACTCGAGCTTTGATATTGTATCCAATAGCCAGCTATATTCACCCCAAAAAAAAAGAAGGTATTGTCAGTGTCTAAGATTTTGGTAAACAAAAAATTAAAGAAAATGCCTTCGAGATAATAAATAAAGACTCCTCACCTTCTAAATACCTGTCTAGCGGCCAAACAACTACATTTCAAGAAAAAAAAACATTGCGTCAATGTTCAGAATCTTATAATTTATAAATTCATAAAAGAAAACATTGCGTCTGTTTTGGTATTCAAATAACATGATAGCTAGAAATAAACTTGGAGATTTTAAAGCAAAATTAAGAAGAAATATTTTCAATCAACCATGAGTAATTGGGTCAAATTGTAAGACTTTTTTAGTTCAAAGACTAACTTCATTAGGTTTAGTTATTAGTTTTCTAACTTTTCTAAAACAACCTCCATAATTCATCAGGTTTTTTTAATTGGATTTTTTAATTTTTTTTAACTTAAATCGATGCTATACCGTACCAATAAAAAACAATTCCAGCCTTAGAACCATTAAAAAATCATCCTTTGAGCTCATACTCAGAACTTACCTAGTACATTCTCTGAGCTCATACCAGCATAATTAATGGGTATTTATTGAGATGGATAGAGTGGATATCCTTAATTCTTACATGAGTTTAAGAAATAGAAAAGTTTCTAAAAATTTCTCTTTTCAATCCACATTTTTAATGTCTTGAACCTTGTTTAGGTTTTATGTTCAAGAATTTAGATAAATAGAAAAGTTCTTACCAAGGTACTGACTGAATACACGATTAACCAAAAAACCTGCAAGGAAAACAAATAATGATAAAGAGATTAAGTGACATCGATATTACTCTTTATTGGTGAATATAAAATAATTATACATGGTGCTTTTGATTTAAAAAGGTTGAGGAATTGTATATAATATTTTAAATTATTATTACAAGGTGAAAATCAGTTTTATATAATATATGCGTTGTAAAATTTAAATTATAATAGGGAAAATATTTTTTTAAAAAAAATAATTAATAAGACCGTAAGAAAGAGGTATAAGATTTTAAAATGTGCGAGAGAGACAAATTTGAGAGAGAGAGAGAGAGAGAGAGAGATTTCATTGCCCATTGGATAATATATGTTAATGTTCCGTGTAGACAATTAATAATAATAATAATAAATTTTTTTTCTATGAAAGTTGTTCATATCATATCATGTTTATATTCACAAATTGATCTGAAAAAAATAACTATGATGTGAAAGAGCTACTTACCTATTGCAATTCTGATCGGACCACCCCTTATTAAGTCTTCATTTATATAAAAAAGAAAGAGCTAAATTAATAAAATTAATAAAAATCCTTCTAATAGAAATATAGAATAACTATGTAGCTGATATGAATGAAAGAGCCTAAGACAAACGCTAACGCATATTTTTTCTCTTTTTATCAGCAAACTGTGTTGTTAAGATATTCAAATTAAGGTAAGTTTTGTGTGTGTGTGTGTGTGTGTGTGAGAGAGAGAGAGAGAGAGAGAGAGAGAGAGAGTAACGTACCGCAATACTCGCTTTTGATGCCTTCATCAAGTTCGCAGGGGTTATAGGAAATATTGGTCCCATTTTTCACAAAATCACAACAGGCCCAAAACCATGAAATATAAAACCCGTATAGAAGACTGTCGTGGACATCTATATAGGAAATATTGGTCTCATTTTTCGGCTGATCAAAAGTGAAAGGCGCGGGATACATCAAATTTACATGGCACAAGTCCGGTATGTCCCTCAAGGAAGAAGGATTAGTTAAGACATAGGAATAAGTACCGTCCATATTGTGGGAACTCGGAGAAGAAATATTAGACGTAGAATTAAAAAGACCACTCCCTTTTTTGCATGAAGAAGCATCCACAATATAGTGCGGAGGACTTGGTATTGGATTTGGGCAACTCATAAAAACAAAAGTTGATGTATAATCTAAAAGATAATAATCCCTGTTGTGGGAAGAATCAAAGAATAAAGAATGACGAGGGATAGAGAAGCAATCATCCTTCTGAACATCAGCATCCACAAGTCGAATCGTGAAGTTGCTGTAATGGATTGCCTGGACGTAATATTTTACCCCCTTCCAGTATAAAGCTGGGCGGTTGTTTTCACAAGTAAGTTCATATTTTTGGTTACCGCAGCTATTGGGATCGGTACTTAGTCGAAAAGGGAAGCTAATATTATGGATGTTGCCACAAGAAAATGGAGCACAGTCAACAGTACTGTTCTTTCTAGCACGGCAACTCTGGTGGCCGGCTAGGATGGCTAGAAAAAGAAGGGTTGGATATGCACCGAAAAGGTGCTTTGATATTCCACTCAACATCGAGAGAAAACTTGCAATAATGGTTTTGTTTTGTTACTCTGACTGCATATGTATATGTATGTATATATAATGTGGACTTGAGAACAATTAATAAATACTCTTTTATAAGTACCATCAATATTAGCAAGTGATCGATCATGGGTCAAGTCTACTAATTAAAGCATTAATTAGGAAATTACATGAAGAGTTCGCACCAAAGAAAATTAAAGGGGAAGCCTTTTAGACTTTGCCGGTCAACCTGCTACTATATATTTCGTGCTTTTAACTCAATTTAAATATTTTTACATTTAAGAAAAAAATTGTTTAATTGACCCAACATGACTATGTCCTAACCATACAGGTTCCTCTTCTACAGATTCATGGATCACTCTTCTCTCAGGACGTAGCATAGCTTCTTGAATCTCTGTTTCTAATCGGAACAGGGGAGCAACGAGAAGCTACGTGTGGTCGCAGAATTGTTTAAGAAATTTAATGACCAAAAGGAAGAAAATCATAAAAATCTGCCTTGTGTTTAAGAAAACACATCCCTTCTGTTTCCTCAACGTATTAATACGTACCCAACGTATTAATACATAATTAAGAAATCAAATTGTTTCCATCAATTCAGATTAAGAGGTTAAAACCACTCTAAAATTCAAATTAACAATCCAACAACAATTAATATGGAAGTAAATCAGCCTAACAGATATTTCTTTCTTCAACCAAATTAATTAGCAACAATTAAGTGATGATATTGATCTTCGAGAATCTTGACTTCACAAGTCTACGAAGAAAAAGAAATGCAAGTGGATGATGAAACTGTCGGCAAATATTCACTTCAATCCATTGAAAGAGTTAAGAAAAAAAAAATTTTATTCCACAAGATCAAATAAATTGTTCAGAACACAACAAGTTGATGCATGTCTATATATGAAGAAAAAGCAAAGTAGTTTACATAACAAGTTGGGGGAGTTGACTAGTGACAGTGATTGTGGAGCATGTCACTTTCTCATCAAGTATTTAAGATCTGTGGAAGATATAATATATCGACAATCTCTCTGTTATAATATATCTCAAAACATAGAATCTGCACAAGAATTGCAGATTAAATCATGGAAATGGCCAAGGTGTGTTATAAATAGGACCAAATGTGGGTTGCCCAAATGCCCATAACGAACAGCAATATGGTCACTGTTAGTGCCGATTAATTAGGATAGCTGGAAGATGCATGGACACGTGTTATAAGTTGTTAAGAGACGGTTAGAGCTGGTTAACAATAGAATAAATCGTGTAATGATGCATGTGGGGAAGTATATAATGGTAGGAGGATTACGATAAGAGTCTCTTATGCAAGAAATAACAGAATCATGCTTAACAAATGATTATATTACAATACACAAAATTAATGGATACTTCCAATCTATCTTCAACAAAATTAATTAGCAAGAATTGATGATAATGATCATTGGGAATCTTGACTTCACAAGTCTACGAAGAAACACAAGTGCAAGTGGATGACGATGAAACTGTCGGCAAATCACTTCAATCCATTAAAAGAGTTAAGGAAGAAATTTTTTTATTCCACAACAAGTTGGAGGACTAGTTGACTAGTGACAGTGATCGTGGAGCATGTCACTTTCTCATCAATTATGTAAGATCTGTGGAAGATATGATACATGAGATAAGAAGATGATCGCTATTATAGACAATCTCTCTGTTATAATATATCTCAAAACATAGAATCTGTACAAGATTTGCAGATGAAATCATGGAAATGGCAAAAGTGACAGCGCTTTCATCTCTAGAGATTTATATCTATAAATAAATTGTTTTTCTAATAAGACCGGAAGAGATCAAAATTAGGATGATTAGAAATTACTTCTTGACGATAATTGGTTATCCATTAAAAGTTTATCCAGGGAGCTTCATTACAGAACTTTCAAAACGTCAAGGATCAAATCATCAAAACTGTTCATCTTCTTCGCCCGACCGAAAAAAACGGATGCCCAATGATGCATCGCCATTAATCCTGCAATAACGGTGGCATTCTCTGGCTATAAAGCCAGAGAAAGAAAGCAGAACCGAGAGGAGAAAAAAAGCAGAACCGAGGGGAGGAGAAAACAGAGAGGCAGAGCGAGCAGTACAAGAAAGCTTAAACAGGGGGGAAAAGCGGGCAGAGAACCTAGAACACGAAGATGCTAGGACCACTGTCTACTTCATTACCAAGTCAATAGAAGACGGTGGCTAGGGAGTCTTCATTCTGAATTTTCCAAGTCAACAGAATACCAGATGGCCAATATACTTGAATTGGTTCTGGCTGAAGTGCCGGACTTAATCTTTTTGGTTACACTGCGGAGTTAAATCCAAAATCTATGAAAAAACATCAAAATATATTAATTTAAAATAAATAAAAAATAAAATAAATTTAAATTTTTTAAAACAAAAAAACAGACATATTTTAATAAGAAAATTCTACCCAACTTTAAATGAAAAAATTTATCATCACTCAACTTTTGTACGATATAAAAAAGTCATATCAATTTATTTTTTCTTTATCATATGAAAAAAAAAATCAATACGAGAAAAGAAAAAAATCTAAAGAGGAATAAAAAATTAAAATTAAAAATATCTTAAAAGAGAAAAAAACTGAAGGGAAAGAAATTAATTGTTAATGTATTGGACACTGCTATTCTATATGCTATATATTTCATGCTTTTAATCCAATTTAAATATTTTTATATTTTAAAAAAATATTATTATTAACTGGTTGCGGAGCATTGATAAATATTCTAGCTATTATATTATGATGTAATGATTTCTTTGAGTCGCGCCACTTCAAACATTCATGTTTAGCAACTGAGGCTTCTTTTCGTCTTCCTGCTTTATCTTCAATGTCTCTATTGCATAGTGAAACCGGGGCGACATTAATCCATACCTTCTTTAATTGACCTAACATAACTATGTCCTAACCATACAGGTTCCTTTTCTACAGATTCATGGATCACTTTTCGTTGGAACTCTTCTCTCAGGACGTAGCATAGTTTCTTGAATCTCTGTTTCTAATCGGAACAGTGGAGCGACGAGAAGCTATGAGTGGTGGCAGAATTGTTTAAAAAATTTAATGACCAAAAGGAAGAAAATCATAAAAATTTATTTTCAGTACAGTAATCTACTATTTCTTTAGTTTTCTTCTTGGGCATAATCAAGGGCATGTGAAGCCCAATCCAGGTCATAAAAGAAACTGGGTCATTACAATTTTGATCGGCTCCAATTCGATTGAATCAGAACCTAACAGACATCGGTGTGGTATAGAAATTAAGAACACATCACAGGAAATGTATAAAATGAAATTAATAAAAGAATCGTAAATCACCAAGCCTAAATCCATCTACAATCTAGAACAAAATGGAATTACATTGCAGGACTTTGGTTTCTTAGATCATTTTTCTTCAGAGTTCACAGCTATGATAATAAGCCATCAAAGACAAACATGTTCTTGAAAAATTTGGTAAACAAACTTAAATAATCTGTAACATTTACAGACTCTGATGATAGATTGGTGAAACTTCATTTTTTTAATCTGTTTGTTGAGCAAGTCCAAGCAAGCAATAGAATAACTTACTGGTGAAAAATATAACCAGTAGAAACAACATGCAGGAGCAAATAATAAGGATTGACCTGTATCAATAGTTGGACTGTTCATTTCAAAACCTGTCAGAGTAAAGGGGTGCAAAGTGCAATTGAAAACAGAAACATTACAAGCATGAAATCTCAAATGACAAAAAGGCTAAAATTGTCTTCTGAAGCTCAAAACTAATGATTTTATTTTTTCTTGTTTTTTCAAGCCATTGATAATGTTTTTGCCTCCCCTCCCCGCCCCCTGGTTCTTGGCATACTCTGTCTGTATAAGTCATCTCTGCCCTAAATTTCTTCATTCAAACACATCCATGTTTTATCTAAATTTCTAATTTCATATTGATCCAAAATTTAGGGTATTTGTTTTTAACCTATTACCCTAGAAATGATCAAAACTGGAATATATCTTAATGTTATTAGGGCCTAATCAAAAAACAAATGAGAAGAGATTATAATCCTTGAATTGATGACGATCATCAGTACTAAATGATTTTCTCTTTCCTATATTATTATCTTGGATTTAAATAAATCTAAAAATAAATTTTGCAATGATGTATTATTGCGATGGTAACTATGATTAGAAAAAATAAAATAAAAAAACTACTATGAAGACATATCTTATTGGTTGGGTTTTACAATTTACACTTTCTAATTTATTGAATGATATTGTTTTCTTGCCCCAAATTCATTTTGACGGGATAGAGATTGATGAAGTGGATAATTGGGAATTTTGAGCTCACAGGTCAACGAAGAAGAAAAACAAGTGCTAGTGGATGATGAGATTAAGAGACTTGTCGGAAAATCAATTGTTTGAACAAATGACTTCCCAAGTCTATGCAGAAAAAAGCAAAGTAGCTTAAACAACAAGTTGAAGGAACACCCCATTCCACACCATTCCACAAGCTTGAAGAAAAACAACAACAAATAATAGACTAATGAAAATAATTGTAGGGCCCATGAAAAGATGATTGACAACAAGTTGCTTGAAATGTCAAAGATAAATTATGATTGTTTGCTTAAGAAATTATACTTCTTTATAATTCACAGAGAATTAATAGGTTTTTATTTTTATTTTTATTTTTGTTAAATAATATGAAGTTGAAGGGTTTGGTTGAGAAAAAAAGTATATAAATACACTGGTAATTACATATTCAATGTATTAACAATAATTAAAAAATCAAATTGTTTCTATCAATTCAGAATAAGAAGCAAGAACCACTCTAAAATTCAGATTAATGAAGAATCCAACAATAATTAATATCGAAGTAAATCAGCCTAACAAATATTTATTTCTTCAACCAAATTAGCAACAATTAATTGATGATAATTATCTTCGGGAATCTTGACTTAACAAGTCTACGAAGAAAAAAAAGTGCAAGTGGATGATGATGAAACTGTCGGCAAACAGTCCATCCTCATTCAATACGAAAGGGATCGATAATGGGTCAAGTCTACGAATTAATTAAGGCATGGTTACTACTGAAGCATTAGGAAATTACATGAGGAGTTCGCGCCAAAGAAAGTGAAGGCAACTTTTATGACTTTGCCGCAATTACAGAATCAAGGCAGTGGTCGTCTTGGCCCGTTCTGTCAATTAATTTATGAAAAGACTTTGACCTATATAAAGTTATAAATTAAACACAGTGAAGAGCATAGTACTTTAATATTAGCAAAGACATGGGTCAGTTTTATTGTTCATGTGAACATTCAACCATTTAATTAATTGGAAATATCTTAAAAAGTAAAAAAAAAACTAGAGGGCAAGAAATTAATTATCCATGTATTAGACATTGTTATGTTATGTATTATTCTTGATGTTACTGTAAAAAATATTTTATTTAAGGATAGTAATGTAAATACATTCCATGCTTTTAACCCAATTTAAATATTTTTATATTTTTTTAAAAAAATTGTTATTCACCCGCTGGAGCGCAAACCAATATTGTATTATCATGTAATGACAAACAATCCTTTTAACCCTCTTCCTGCTTTATCTTCAATGTCTCTATTGCATAGTGAAACCGGGCCGACGTTAATCCATACCTTCTTTAATTGACCCTACATAACTATGTCCTAACCATACAGGTTCCTCTTCTACAGATTCATGGATCACTTTTCGTTGGAACTCTTCTCTCAGGACGTAGCATAGTTTCTTGAATCTCTGTTTCTAATCGGAACAGGGGAGCGACGAGAAGTAATGAGTGGTGGCAGAATTGTTTAAAAAATTTAATGACCAAAAGGAAGAAAATCATAAAAAAAAACACCTCCCTTCTGTTTCCTCAACTTGTCAGGTCATATTTTTGGCTGCAAATCTTGTATCCCTAGCGATTCCTCCTTTTTTTTTTTCTTTAATTCCTGTGTGCTATTTTTTAATTCATACACTCTATACCCAATCTATGTAATATGCTAAAAATACATAATATTTCTTCTTACATGCCAAAAAAATATTTATTTTCAGTACACTACTCATCTACTATTCCTTTAGTTTTCTTCTTGGGCATAATCAAGGGCATGTGAAGCCCAATCGAGGTCATAAAAGAAACTGCGTCATTAGAATTTTGATCGGCTCCAATTCGATTGAATCAGAACCTAACAGACATCGGTGTGGTATAGAAATTAAGAACACATCACAGGAAATGTATAAAATGAAATTAATAAAAGAATCGTAAATCACCAAGCCTAAATCCATTTTTTGGGTTTTTTAGACATATATTTTTCTTAGATTTTTTCCCTCTTTATACTCGACATATTTATCACTTTAAACTTGGGCTATTTAATTTATAACCATTGTTTGTTCTTATCTTAATTTTTTTGTAATTTTTTTTAGTTTTTCCTTTACACTTTTATTTTTGAAAAACTATTATACAAATAATAATAATAAAAATGATGTTTCATTGTAGTAATTGCAATGTTGTTCCATTTTTATACTATGTTACAAAATAAGATTTAAAACTCTTTTTAAATTTCATTTGACCTTTTGCAATAATTTACAATTAATATTATTTGTGAACATATGAAACATTTTCTCTAAATCACCTATGGTGATGAATACTCTCTTGATTACTTAAACATCTTCATATAATTCATGTTATACCCAATATCTACCCATCTGTTACCCTCATACCTCAGTTTATGAGAACGACTGCTTCATTTCATAAAAGAAATAACATAATATGTATTAGTTTCAATAACTCTAATTAATGTCTGATCTTAATATAGTATTGATTATGAACATTTAGAAACAATGATTTGATGTAATATAAATCTTATAATTATAACAACTTTGTAATTTTCTTTGCAAAATATTTTTATTACATAAACTTTATCTTTATTCTAGATTTATTAATTAAATATTTGATGAATATTAAAAATAAATATTTTTTAAATATTAAATATATTAATATGATCAAAAATCAACATTACATTTAACTAACCGATTAACTATTTAAGAAAGGGGAAGCCAGCTATACGGCTCTCAGTTGATAATTAATAATTAATTAAAAATTAATGCTTTGCATTCCGTACTCTTCGATTCACTTGATGTTATTTTATCGAGTTCTCTACTTTTCAGAGCATGAATATGCGTATTACACTGACCTTTACATTAAATTGTTTTCAAGTCGACACTGTTTTAGGATTTAAATCTTTATTCTAGATTTATTAATTAAATATTTGATAAATATTAAAAATAAATATTTTTTAAATATTAAATATATTAATATGATCAAAAATCAACATTACATTTAACTAACCGATTAACTATTTAAGAAAGGAGAAGCCAGTTATACAACTCTCAGTTGATAATTAATAATTAAGTAAAAATTAATGCTTTGCATTCCGTACTCTTCGATTGACTTGATGTTATTTTATCGAGTTCTCTGCTTTTCGGAGCATGAATATGCTTATTACACTGACCTTTACATTAAATTGTTTTCAAGTCGACACTGTTTTAGGGTTTAAATCTTTATTCTAGATTCATTAATTAAATATTTGATGAATATTAAAAATAAATATTTTTTAAATATTAAATATATTAATATGATCAAAAATCAACATTACATTTAACTAACCGATTAACTATTTAAGAAAGGGGAAGCTAGCTATACAGCTCTCAGTTGATAATTAATAATTAAGTAAAAATTAATGCTTTGCATTCCGTATTCTTCGATTCACTTAATGTTATTTTATCGAGTTCTCTGCTTTTCAGAGCATGAATATGCTTATTACACTGACCTTTACATTAAATTGTTTTCAAGTCGACACTGTTTTAGGGTTTAAAATATGCAAATTAAACTTGAACTACTAAAGGAGATTGACAAAAAGAGCATATTTGAGAAATAATTAGGACTTAATTGATAAAATATATAGATTTGGGATGTAATTCTGAATTGATTAAAATGGTGTTTTTTTTTTTAAAAAAAAAAAAAACCTTAAGAGGGAATTGAATCTTCCAAATTTCTGTCAGAAATGGAAGGGCATAAAAAATTAAAAAAGAATAAATCGGCGACGTGGGAAAAGGGAGGAAAGTTTGGAAAATTACAGAAAATCCCCATGTAATAAACTTAATTAATCGTGTAGAAAAGAAAAGAAGAATATATATATATATATATATATATATATATATATATATATATATAAAGAAGAAAAGGGAAATCCAAAAGCCGCCAAAATCAGAAACCCTCAAGTCAATAGAAGACGGTAGCTAGGGAGGGAGTCTTCATTTTGAATTTTCCAAGCCAATACATGGGAGAAAACATGGGGGTAGAAAAGTTGGACGCTTCAAGCTACAATTCTTCATTGTCAAGGTCCCATCACGCTAACTTCACAGCCTAAAACTCCAAAAAATATTAACCAACAAAATAAAAGTCCTAATAACATCAATTATAGCATATTAGCTAGTAAAACAATTTAATGTCCCTTTATAATAAGATAGCATCAATTAAGTATTTTTATCACATTTTAATAGGATAATTACATCATTAATATCTTGCATGCTTGCTCCTAGAAAAACTAAAAAAATTCCAACATATTCATGTTGATTATATGAAAGATAAATGTGTTGCTTAGAAATCTAGCAAAGAAGAATATTTTCATATGAGATGAGCTGCTTATATTATCAATCTTGTTGAATAAGATGAA
Organism: Populus tomentosa; assembly: GCA_018804465.1. Taxonomy (NCBI): domain Eukaryota; kingdom Viridiplantae; phylum Streptophyta; class Magnoliopsida; order Malpighiales; family Salicaceae; genus Populus; species Populus tomentosa. The sequence continues at coordinate 13,136,036 of CM031981.1, forward strand.
TTGGGTGAAGTAGGTGATTTGATAAAGCGAGCTCGAGAGCCGGACGCAAGATATTTAAGGGGCTAGGTGTCAAGATTGAGCCTAGATGTTAGTACCTAGTAGAAATCTACGTCTATTATGTGAGTAATTCATTAAAAATAATCAAAAAGGAAATGAGAAGTGAAAAGCGGGGATAATAACGTTGGGATTTTGTTTAAAAAACATGATTAATAGGTGCATTTGACACCAAATTAACAATAAACTTTAGTAACCGTCCGATTATTCATTTTTATCAATACTAAAAAATCCCAACATATAATCTTAAATTTAGGGTAATTGTTTTTTATCATTATTATTTGTAAAGAATTCAAAATATTTAAATCTACATTTTCATGTATTTTTTTTAAAAAAGGAGGATAGTATATATATAAAAATTGTGAAAAAAAAGTCAATAAAAAACAAGAGAGTTGCATTTATTTTAGCATTAAATCTTAGACCATACTTGTTCAGAGCATTGAGAATAATACCGGTTAGGGTCAAGCATTATGAAATTACATGAAGGGTTCCCACCAAATAAGGTTAGGGCAGCTTTTATGACTTTCCCGCATTTACAAGGTCAAGGACCAAATAAGGGGATAATTAATGACAAGGCAATTTTAATCACTTGAGAAGAATTAGGTGCGGCAAATTGGACTTCATTCACGCCCAATTCTCTATATTATTTTTAATCGTTTTAGTATGCAATAAAACTTATACATTTACAAAGGAAATGGTGAATTACTGTATAAATGATATAATTATAATTGTTTTTTGTAGCAGGTACCGTGTATAGTAATGACAAAACTTTTTTCTTATATATATATATATATATATTTTTTTTTTCTCTTTATACTTGGCATATTTATCACTTTAAACTTGATTTATTTATCACTATTTTTCTTTTTTTTATCTTTAATTTTTTTTGTAATTTTTTCCTTTACATTTTTATATATTAAAAAACAAAATATTATTTTTTATTCTTTATACTTGGAATATTCATCATTTTACAATTGATCTATTTATACAATTTTTTTTTTTATTCTTTTGTAATTTTTTTTTTGTCAATATTTTTTTTTTAAAAAACAAAATATTATACAAAGACTAAAAAATAAAAATGAAGACGGTAGAAAGGGACTCTTTATTTTGAATTTTCCAAGTCTATAGAAGACCACATGGCCATTAGGAGAAAACATGGGGGTAGAAAAGTTGGACACTCGAAGCTACAATTCTTCATTGTCAAGGTCCCATCACACAAACTTCACATTCCCGGCAACTAGTAGAAGACAATATCTAGAGGAATAAGCGGCCTAAAACTTCAAAGAATATTAGCCAACAAAATCAAAGTTTTAATAACATCAATTAAAGCATATTAGCTAGAAAAACAATTTAATGTCACTTTATAATAGAACAACATCAATTAAGTATTTTTATAACAATTTAATAGGATAATTACATCATTAATATCTTCAATATATATTACTTAACATAGAACATCAACATAATTTATAATTTATTAATTTACATGTTTTGGTTAAACCCAAAATCCTTTAAAGAATTTTATTTCACATAGAAAAGAAACAAAGTTTTCATAATATTTATAAAATAGTTAATTGAAAAGTTAAAATTAAGCTCAAAGGGATCCCAAAGTTTTAGAAGGAGGAGGTCTTAGGAAAATGAGTTTTAGGGTTAAAAACATGCGCTAGCCTAGCCCAACTCATATTCGGGTCTAGGCTTAGGTTTATTATAAAATAATATTTTGGGTAAAAAAACATTATTTTTTTATAATTTAGGACTTGGACTTGGATATGGTCCCTAAAGAACTACTTATTCCAACCCATTATTTGTCTAGTTCAACTTATAAATGTTATTAATTTCTTCCAAAAGCTTTTGTTCCAAATCTAAACAATTTTTTCATTTTAAAAAATATAGATTTATAACCACTATGTTCAAATTTAATTCTTGATTTGTGGTATGTAGACGTTAATCAAATGTTGATAATATAGGAATTAATTTTAATTATTACCAGGATTAATTCTTCAATATTTTTTAGCTTTCAACAACTATAAAAAAAAGATGAATGGAGAGTTTTCAACAATGTTTTTATATTTTAATGCACTCTTTCTCATCTCACATTGTAGTGTTTTTTTCTTTTTGTATGCTTTGATTTTCCTTCCGAATCTAGAGTTTAGATTCATCTTATTAAGAGATATTTAAATTACATAATCTTTAATGCAAAGACTTTGTTTAAAAATACATCTAATTCAAAGTGGTTGTAATAGAATCTAGGGAGGTACATTAAACAAAATCCTAATTATACAAGTGTAGAACAATAAAGTTTTAATGATAAAAGATTCATCCTTAACAACATCAAAAATTTCATAACTTTAGAGTGTTTTAACAAGTAATTTTTTGTTATTTATTTTTACTGTTAATATATATACTATGACTTTAATTTTATACCTGACATATTTATCACTTTAAATTTGATTTATTTATCACTATTTTTCTTTTCTTTCTATCTTTATTGTTGTAATTTTTTTCTTTTTTTTCCTTTACATTTTTATTGAAAAACAAAATATTATTTTTTCATTCTTTATACTTGGAATATTCATCATTTTACAATAGGCCTATTTATACAAAATTTTTTTATTCTTATCTTTATTTATTTTTTGTAATTTAAAAAATAACCATTAAATCACTTCCAAAAATAATTAAAGATGCTAGGACCACTGTCTACTTAATTACCAAGCCAATAGAAGACGGTAGCTAGGGAGTCTTCATCTTGAATTTTCCAAGTCAATAGAAGACCAGATGGACAATAGGAGAAAACAAGGGGGTAGAAAAGTTGGACACTTAAGCTACAATTCTTCATTGTCAAGGTCCATCACACAAACTTCAAAGCCCCGGCAAATACTAGAAGACAACAGCATGTTTAAGGTGTGGTTATAGTTGTTTTTTAAAATATTTTTCATGTTTAAATATATTAAAATGATGTTTTTTTTTATTTTTAAAAAATTATTTTTAAGATTAGCATATTAAAATGATCCAAAACATATAAAAAAATTTTATTTTTAACAAAAAAAAATTAAATTTTTAACAATAAATAAATAAATTTTTTAAGAATGCGGTTTGCATCGCGTTTCCAAATAGCTTTAATATATAGAGGAATGAGCGGTCTAAAACTTCAAAGAATATTAGCCAACAAAATCAAAGTCCTAATAACATCAATTAAAACATATTAGCTAGAAAAACAATTTAATGTCACTTAATTTATAATAGGATAACATCAATTAAGTATTTTTATAACAATTTAATAGGATAATTATATCATTAATATCTTCAATATATGTTACTTAACATAAAACATCAACATAATCTATAATTTATTAATTTACATGTTTTGATGAAACCCAAAATCCTTTAAAAAATTTTATTTCACACAGGAAAGAAACAAAGTTTTCACAATGTTTATATGATTAATTAAAAAGTTAAAATTGAGCTCAAAGGGATCCCAAAGTTTTAGAAGGGAGAGGTCTTAGGAAAATGAGTTTTAGGGTTAAACACCTGAGCTAGGCCCAACTCGTATTCGGGCCTAGGTTTAGGTTTATTATAAAATAATATTTTGGGTGAAAAAAACATTATTTTTTTTGTAAATTAGGACTTGGACTTGGGTTTAGTCCCTAAAGAACTATTTATTCCAACCCGTTGTTTGTCTAGTTCAACAAAGAAATGTTATTAATCTCTTCCAAAAGCTTTTGTTCCAAATCTAAATAATTTTGTCATTTTAAAAAATATCGATTTATGGCCACCATGTTTAAATTTAATTCTTGATTTGTGGTATATAGTTAATAAAATATTGATAATATAGAAATTAATTTTAATTATTACCGGGATTATATCTTCAATATTTTTTAGCTTTCAAAATCAAAAACTTTGTTTAGATTCATCTTGTCGAGAGATATTTAAGTTACATAATTTTTGGTTCAAAGACTTTGTTTAAGAATGCATCTAAATCAAAGTGATGGTGATAGAACCTAAAGAGGTATATTAAAAAAAATCCTAATTGTACAAGTGCATAACAATTAATAAAGCTTTAATGATAAAAGATTCATCCTTAACAACAATAAAAATTTCATAACTTTAGAGTATTTCAACAAGTAATTTTTTTTTTATGGTTAATATATATACTATGAATTTAATTTTATATCAATAACAAGTTTAAATAAATGCTTAATATACATGTTTGTAATCTTTGTTCCGTTCTTGATTCCTACAGGAGTTCCTTGACTCAATTAAATCTAATGCCTTTTTAATAATCCCATCCAATTATCAACGATGACGCCTAGACTCATTAAAAAAAAATGTAGTGTAGTGTTAAAAAATAAAGAAAAAAAATTGAGTAGCCTCCGAGCTTTGTAAACTTGGTTACCACGTTTGTTCCTTCCTTGTCTGCCAAGTGGTTTGACCATGACTAAGGTCCACTCCTACAATTTGGATACAACATGCTTATATATATATATATCAGGAGAATGGAAGGCAAATAGACAGGTTTGGTTATAGAAATTAATGGAGAAGCAAGAAAGACAGAGTAAGGGTCATGTACTGGCCCTACCCATTCCTGCTCAGGGTCACATTAACCCTATGATGCTGTCGCACCCCAAAAAAATCAGCGCGCGGCATCGGTTGGCGATTTAAGTCTCGTTGTCGTTGCGTTTGCTTGAATTTGGTTCGTTGGAGTCGCCACCTAGTAATTGATTGTGGGCTACTAGGAAACCGGATGTACTGGTCTCGTCAGAGATTCGCGGGTAAGGGACTGGTTGTGGTTAGGGAAGGTATTAGCACCCCTAACACACCCTACCTGAGGTAAGCTGCTTCGTGATTTTTGACGTGTTTAAAGAAGTTTTAAAATTTTGTCTTTTCATCGGAAATTGGAAATATCACTTACGTATAAGTTACTAATTCTTAACCGCGATCCGATCAAAATATTAAATTCTTCTTTAATATATTTGCAATTTTATCATTTAAAAATATATACAAATAAATAAAACAAAATACAAACACGCACATACACTTTCACTGTATTTCTTTTCTTTTCTTTTCTTCTTTTCTTTTTTTTTGTTACATCCATAATACAAAATACAAATAAAAAAGAATTCAAAACTAAATAAAAAAAAATACATCAAACAATTTTAAATTACAAAACAGTCCTAGAACATCTGTAGAAAATGCAGGAACAGTGCACGGAACAGTGCATGAAGGTTTCTGGGGCAGAAAACAGCGGCGGCGCGTCTCCTCCACGCGCCGCCGCCACTGGTGGCGCGTGGGTTCACGCGCCACCGCAGGAAAAGCCCAGGAACAGAGGGCGTCTGGATCGACTTCTTCTTCTCAACCTCCCTACGTCGGCGGTGACCTGCAAGACAAACGAAAACACCACAGACAGTTGATTTTAATTTTTGTTTGTTTGTTTCATTTTTAGATCTGTTTTTTTTTTGTTTGCAGGTCTGTTCTCTTCCTTCGCTGGTTGCAGATCCGGTGATGGTCAACTGCGGTGGCCACCGCGGGGCAATTCTGGAGGTGGGTCTGTGGGCGTGTCGCTGGCTGGAGACGGCGGACGTGTCTAGCGGTGGCTGGCTTCGGGCCGTTGTTTTGGCCGCTGCTATTGGTCGGTTGCAGAAGATGAAGAGCTGAGGCTGTCTTGGCTTCGGTGAAGGCCTGTCGAGGCTGGCTTCGGGTTCGTCGGGTGGAGAAGCTGGGAGACTGCGGCGGAGGGGAGAAGGAGCGGCGGCTCTGTGCAGGCCGAGAGGGAAGATGACGGGGAGATAGGGAAGGCAGCCTTCTTTGTTGGCTGGTTTTTTTGTTTCGGCTAGGGAACATCAAGGTGAGGGGGAAATGGTGAAGATCTATGATTTGGGGAAAATGGAGTGGCTGCTCCGGCTGGTTTTTTAGAGAAAAATCCAAACCGGGGCAAAAATAATCACCAGGCAAGGGGGGAGTTTCGGTGGTGGTGTGGTCGTTTCGGGGGGCGGTTGTGGGTGAAAAAGAAATTCAAGCTGGGGCTGCTGTTCTGGCCGGTTGAGGTGGAAGAAGATGGTTGGACCAGCGGCTGTTTCGGAGAAGAAGAGTGGCGGCCGGTGAAAAAAAAAAACAAAAAGGGTGGGGGAGACGGCTGTGATTGGGTATTTTTAGGGTTTTTTGTGGTTTTAGGGTTTTTTTGTTGTATTTTCTGGTGTTTCCAAAATTAGCCCCCCTTGAAAGTGTTGAGGAACCAGTATTTATAGGCAAAATGTTGCTAGGTTTTTCAACTTGGTCCCTCAACTTCTTTCTTTTTTTGTAATTTTTGATTTTTCTTGTTTTTTTGTATTTTTTTTTAAAACGAGCAATATCAACGTCGACTCAATGAGGAAAATCAATGATTTTAAAAATAACGCGTGAAAAGTTGAACACGTTCGAAAAATCTTTTGAAAAATTAAATTCTTTTTTTAGACGACGCTGAAAATGCTAAAATGACGCGAATATATTAAAAAAAAACATATTTTTTTGGTTTTCATTGTTTTTCTCTATTTTTTTAGATTTTTTTGAAAATATATCAAAAACATGGGTCAAAAATTGGGTAGCAACAGATGCAATTCTCCAAGCGCCTTGCCTCCAAAGGACTCCACGTCACAATAGTGATCTTCTCGAGCATGGTGGTGACCAAGCATACCCGCCGCCTTGGCTCCGTCGAAGTTGTGACCGTAGATTTTGTTAGTTATGAAGGTAAGCTTTCCTCAGATGACTACTCAAAACAATTCCAAGCTGCGGTGACACGAAAATTGCCAGAACTCGTTGCAGAACTAAACAATTCTTCTGGGCATCCAATAAGTTGCCTTCTGTATGACTCCCACTTGCCTTGGCTTCTAGACACAGCTAGACAGCTTGGCCTCACTGGTGCTTCGCTCTTCACACAGTCATGTGCTGTTGACAATGTCTACTACAACGTTCATGAGATGCAGCTAAAGATTCCACCAGAGGAGTTGCTGGTAACAGTTTCACGTTTGCCTGCACTTTCACCACTAGAGATTACCGATCTACCATCATTCGTGCAAGGTATGGATTCAGAATCAGAATATTCATTTCTACTGAACCATGTGGTCGGTCAGTTTTCGAATTTCAGGGAAGCTGATTGGATCTTTGTCAACACTTTCAGCACCCTGGAGGAAGAGGTACCACTAAAGATCTCCTCTATATATGAAATGCATGTCGTGATCTTAGTACATATATAAATTTTAACGAAGCAAACAAACGTGCCATCAAACAAGCAACTAGTCAACAATTGATTGACAAGCAAAGCAACATATACGAGAGCAGCAATACTTCAAATTCCTATTTAAATTCTTTTTTCATTGTTCATAAGATGATACCATATTTTCAAAGTATGCTCCTTTGACTTCTGTGGCACTCAAAATTTTGTTGATTTCCATCAGGCGGTAAACTGGTTGGCAAGCCAAAGGTCAATAAAGCCAATAGGACCATTGATCCCATCATTTTACTTGGACAGGCAGCTGGAGGACGATAAAGAGTACGGTCCCAGCCTCTTCAAACCCAATCCGGACGGTTGCAATGAGTGGCTAGATTCAAAGGAAACTGGCTCAGTGGTTTAGGTGTCATTTGGAAGCATGGCTGCACTGGGAGACGAGCAAATGGCAGAAATTGCTTGGGGCCTAAAGAGGAGTGACTGCAACTTCTTGTGGGTAGTCAGAGAATCGGAAAGGAAAAAACTTCCAAGCAACTTTGTGGAGGAGTCATCAGAGAAGGGTCTGATTGTGACCTGGAGCCCGCAGCTAGAGGTTCTGGCTCACAAGTCTGTTGGTTGCTTCATGACTCATTGTGGGTGGAACTCAACACTCGAGGCGTTGAGCTTAGGAGTGCCAATGGTGGCAATGCCACAGTGGACTGATCAACCAACAAATGCAAAGTGCATTGCCGATGTTTGGCATGTAGGCGTTAGAGTGAAGGCAAATGAAAAGGGGATTGTCCCTAAAGAAGAGGTAGAAGGGTGTATAAGGGAAGTGATGGAAGGTGAAAGAGGGAACGAGATAAGAAGGAACTCTGAGAAATGGATGAAACTAGCCAAAACAGCAGTAGATGAAGGCGGAAGCTCTGATAAGAATATTACGGAATTTGCAGCAGAACTTGCAAGGGAGTTCCATGAAACCAAAGATTCAGAAGTGTGAAAGCATACATATGCATGGCCTTAAACTTTGAAAATGCATCTTATTTAGCTGATGTAGTTTGCCTCAATCATAAACTTGATTACACATCCACCATATGCAAAAGCATGATTTCTCAATCTGAAGAATAAACTTGCACGGAGCATTTTATTTCCGAAGGCACGAGATATAACTGTCACACCCAATATATCGATTTCTTGTTCTGTACTGTGTACCTATATCATTTATATAGTCATCAGAATTCACTTTTACAGCACTAGCAAGCATGTCCAGCTTTATCAATGAGCTGGGAAAACCAAGGTTACTTGTATATATATGACCCAACAGATATGGGTCAGGTATATAGCCCCACGTCAAAAAAATTGCTCAAAAACTCTTCTACGGGTCCTAATCACATTAGATGGCATGCCATTTTATCGTTAAATAAACTATTCGTCAGGTAGGGTACTATCCAGACAACAGCAGGAAAGAATTTGTAGGAAGATTTTTTTACATCTCCCTCTCTTCAGTTGCTTTGGCATCTTCCGTCCAACTGCTTAATTTGACAATGTCTTCCACAAGAATCTTTCCATCTGTTCGATTGAAAATGATCTCGGTATCAGTTATACAAGGTAAAAAAGAAAACAATACTAAATTTAGCAAATGCTCAACAAAATGACAAGAAGCAGAGAGAAAGTACAAGGTAGAAGAAAAGCATCATGTTAATTTTCTGACCCTTGATAGAATTCCACAAGCAACTCAAAACACCCAATTGGATTGAGAAAATTATCTGTTGACTAGGTTCTTGGTAAATAAAAGGTATAACTTGTTTGCTTTAGCGGCGAAGAAATATTTGTTCATGTGGCATGGTAAAAAGAGGAAAAATGATAAGATGTCTTTTATAATTACGCAAAATAAGATGTGGCTTCTTATAACCAAAACCAGTTTGCATGTAGGAGCTGGGCTCAAGAGAACAAATGCATTAATCCTCTCATAAGAAGAAAGAGATGAATGTTGAAACATGCAGACACATTCAGAATGATAAAAGCCTAAACAAAAAATAGAATGACTAGCCAACCTCTATCTTTGGAAAGATTGCTGATGAGTTCTTGGATGCCTTCCTTGCCTAATGTATCCTTCAAGTACATCGCAGCAGCTGCCACCTCCTCAGGAGTAACTTTCCCATCATAATCCCTGCATACAAGTAAGATTACTGGATGTGAGTGCAATCACCGGATGGAGTTCATAAACCATCTTATTCCCTGTATTTGCATCCCTCTGATGCATACTAGTCAACAACACTCATTTCTGAGACATTCCTTAAGCCCACTCCAGTCTATCACCTAATGCTAGTTCAACAGACTACCTCTTGGCTACTTCAGGTGCAAGAAGTCATGAATTGTGAATGCTAAGTTCATTTAGAACTACATTCAATGACCTGCCCACCCAAGTCTATCACCTAATACTAGTTCAACAGACTACCTCTTGGCTACTTCAGGTTCACGAAGTCATGAATGGTGAGTGCTAAGTTCATTTAGATCTACATTCAATCACCTCGAATTGATGGGGCTTCTATACTGTGCCCATTACACATAATTAAGTTTTTTAGACTTTATCATAAAATAAAATGCAAGCATTCAAAGCACCTACAGGGAAACCAAGAGAGCATTATAACTAAAAACAAAACATTGCTGAACCTGTCGAGTATTCGCCAACGATCACCAATTTTGGCATCCACATCATCAATTTCTTTCTCAAGATTTTGGAGCATGCCATCAACCTTAAAAACAAAAGGCAGCATAACAGTTAATAGCTAGAAAGATTTTACAAAATGTAGATTTTAGCTCAACTAGTAAAGTAATCTGAGAGCATTACCCTTTCTATTAGTGCAGAAGAAACCTCATCTCGTTCATCCACTTCAGAAGCTCGATCAGTTTCCTCTCGGGCAGCTCTATATGCCTTAACAGCCTCCTTTTCACCATCATTTCCCTCTTTTTCTACCATGCTATTATAAAGTTCTATCTGAAAACATAAAATGATCAAAAGAAGAGCTGAGTGATCATGCTGTTACAAATCCAGCTCACATTTCCATGACCTACAGGTAAGAAAGACTATGTACCACACAGTTCACTTGATTTCTCAAGCAAATAGATGAAAAATAATAGACACACATACCAGAAATTGCAAATCAATAAAACCATAAGACATTAGATACTCAAGGTTTATAGTACCTCCTTGTTGACAAGCCCCAGGAACTCCTCACGCTCTCTGCTTACTGACTGCAAGAATAGTAGAATATAGAATTGAAAAACTACAGAGAAGATCACCAAAACTATGATGGAAAGAAACAAATAGCAAAACCTTGACCACTAAAACTTATAGCATGACAATACTTACAGATGCTGAAGCTAAAACAGCCAATGCACGACTAAGTTCACAGAGATGCTCTTGTTTCTCCAATGTACTTGCTCTAGCCAGTTCTTGCGCTTCTCTTGCTGTTGACAGGGTCATCTCTTTCAAAGCTACATCCTCTTCGCTAACTTTAGACTCTTTCGATCTGGCACGCTCTTCTTCCTCGTCCTCTTCCTCCTCCTATAAGTTATCAATTGAGAAAAAGTTTAGGCACTTCAAAAGAAATATCAATGGCCACAAATTTATGAAGAAATAAAAGCTCTTATGCTGCTAACTATATGAAGTAAACTGCGGCCAATTTTCAACCTTGATCATTTCTTCCTGCATCTCAAGGTATTCCAGTTTCCTTCTTCTTTCTGAAACAGAATCTTCAGATGGTAAAGCAGTAACACCAACAGTATCCACAACCTCATCAGGTAAGGAAGATAGTGTTGCCCGAACAGCTTCCTCAGGTTTCAATTTTCCAGATACAGTGAAGGCCCTGCACGTGTTACACAGGCCATAAAACTCAGAGGGGGTAACAGGCTAAAATATACATGAGAAGAAAAGGTTTCATGTGGAACAAAATGATGGGGAAACAACAGGATTAATGTATGAGGAGAGGATTCACCTTGAAAGGATCAAAAGGGAAGATGGCACAGAGTGATTGAGAGACAGATCCAACCAATCACGAAGCTGAAAGGAAAAGTCAAGAAGTTAACATACCAGTACATGGATATTCAATTTGTAATATTCAATCACATACCAGTAAGGATGATTTACAATGAAAACTAAGAGCAAACAGTTTCCTTGAACTCAAACCCCACCCCCTTTTAGGAAAAAAATGGTTGAAACAATGGAGTTATAGAACTGAAAAGGTTTGTTAATAATTCAACATAAGCATACACCAACCCAAAGTTTATATATGCCATTTTAGATATGCAAACAAACATATTCTTGAAATCATCAATATCCGTTTAAACCCTGAAAAACTGTATAATGAAATGGAAAAAACAAGGTGTTAAACACAAAAACCTGTTGCCGCATTTCTTCAACTGAGAGCAATCCAAGCATGCCTCGCTCCCTACAATCTTCACAGAGTTCAGCCTCTGAAAGAGACTCCACACCCTCTGCTTGAATTAACCTGTCATCATTCTTAATCCTGGAAACAGAATAGTATGATGAACCAACAGGATAATCTCTTTAGTGAAAATCAACAGAAGCAGAGAGGTTAATCAAACACAACTAAGTTCTTCATATCACTTAAAACAACCAAATATTTTTCTTAATATCAAATTCCAGATACAGAAAGCTCAATAAACTATTGAGTTAACCACCAGTATCTAGAAACTTTACTATGCCATGATCCATGCTAAAATAAGAATCCACTTTAGCACAGCCAGAGTACTCTCATTCTGTCTCCCCTCAGGTCAACCCAATCTATTTGGTCCTAAGTGAGGTAACAGGCACTCATCCATTCGTTCAGAGCAAAAAACAAACAGCTAACCTCTGGAGTCTTTTGCGGAGCATGTAACGCAAATACGCATCTGTTCCGAAAGGACTGATTCCCATATATTTGCACATATTGACCAATCGAGGCCTGGAAGAACGAAAATACAGGAAAGGGAGAAGCATGTTCCTCAGCAAGCAGTTAATATATGTATTAAGCAAATCAATAAGATGCATTAAAATAAAAAGGACATTAAGAAAAACACCAACCTGCTGATATTGTCCAAAGTTAATTCATCGTTGAAAAGCTTAGCAAAGCCCAAAATTTCATCATTAGAAACAATGGAGCCTCTCCTAACCTGCAAAATTATTGCAGCGTGTATAGTGGTGAATATTAACATGAACATAAATTAAAAACAAAAAAAAAAAGAATTGAAAAGTAAACAAATTATCCTGTGGAGTGGAAGCTAAAGCTAATTTTCTTACGTTGTTCAAAAAATCATCAAGATCTTCAGCAGTTTTCTTAATTTCTCCACTTCGTGAGTTCTGAACTTCCTTAGCCATTTCTTTCACTGTATCCTGAAGAAACTTGGCATATTCTATTCTTGCATTTAGCCTCCTTTTCAATGCTTCCTAAGTTGACAAGAGAGCAACATGTGTGGTTAAAGGGGGCAAAAGAAGAAAAACCCTGAACACAAGCGAAGTTCCATATGCATATAGAATTGGGGTGAAAACCAGTCCAACCAAGCCAAGCATTGATGTGTTCAGTCCTGGTTGGTTAAAGCTTGTTGATTTCAAACTCAAACAGACCTAAAATCTAGCTCTCAAACTTAGCTTCAGCTTGTTAAGGGAAGGAGCTTGAGGTTGCCCTTGTTATTAAACTAAGTAATTATACGAAGAAAGAACTATAGAAAAAATTTTCAATATCCGACTAGGATACATGAAAGCTTACAAAATGCAAAGAAAACATGCATCCTTTGGTAAAGTAACATGCATCCTTATTTTATTTTTCATTTGAAATTTCATATGAATGCAACCAATATCAATCAGTAGTTAACAACTATAAACAAGCCACGTACCAAGTTTAATCCAAGCCCATCCTCAAAAATGTTTGAGGGCCAAAACAACTGACCACAGCATGGTTTGAACTTGGATATTCACTAAACAAGTCTCAAATCAAGCTTCGATATGTTTTTATATATCTATAACAAGCTAAATTCAGCATTGCTCATAGTGAACAAAATTTATTTGCGGCCCTATTATGAGTGAATATTTGTGGATACATATTAGCATAACATGTCTGTTCTAACATAAACTAATTTCATCACTGTACTCATTTCAATAAAACTAGAGACACGGTAAAGATCTCAAGCATAACATTAACCAACAAATAAATTATAGAGAATTGCAATGCCCACCAAAATCCATACCTGCTCTTTCATCTTGTCTTGAAATGTAGATGGCAACATGTTAGGGAACAACTTCAAAAACACCGGTAACAGAAACTCCATGAACGGAACAATGATAAAAACAGCAAATGGAACTAATCTGAAAATATCTGCAGTAGTTCTCGTCAACTGTTGCCTCTCCCTCCTCGACAAACTCTTCCCACCAGCAAGTTTTAACAACAATCTCGAACTAATCCTCACATCAGCCCACAATAGCTTAAACCCTAACCAATAATGCTGCAATGTCGACACAATTTCATGCTTCCAGTGCACAAGTTTCTTCGCCCAATCCTCCCTAAAAACCCACAAAAACACAGATATCAGTCCACATAACAAAACACACCAATTAACACAACACAAAAAGGAAACCTTTTTCATCAAGTTTTCAACCTGCTCATCGACGCTACAGCTCGTAAAGCCGGGCCAAGACCAAGAAGCGCAGCCCAAGTTCTCTGCAAAACCGACTTCTCAGCTTTCATAGATTCATTCAACCTTTTCGCCTTCGCCTTCGCCTTCGCCTTCGCCGAACTCAATCCCTCCACCGCTTGATCACACTCATCCGCTGACGCCTCTTTCCTCTTCTTACCAACCATTTCCTTACCCTCCTCATCATCACTGTCATACTCCGGCGGCAACCTCTTGACCGCCACCGTCGACGCATACCTAACTAAAATTCCATCTCCCAACCTAAACCTCCCATCCACAAAACGCGGACCTACCAAACTCCCATTAAAGCAATACCCAACATTTCTTACACCAGAAAATCCAAAACATTCGGCTTTTTTCACTGTTTCTCTCAACCGATCGTCGGAATTAAAATGGTAACTCGCCGGACAGCTAAAACATCGGGAATCGGAAGAGTGGAGTAAATCGGCGATGGACTGGAAACTCTGAAGAGAACGAGTTGAAGAAGGATTGAAGTAGTAAGAAGCCAATTTATTCCTTCTGAAAATTGCTCTGGCAGCCATTTTCTCATTTCTAGAGAGAATTTTTTGAGAAAATAATAATAATAGAGGAGCAAGGAGGAGGAGGGTTTTAGAGGGGGATACAGGGGAGGGTGTAGTTATAGTGTGAGGTACGGGTGCATGGTTGTGTAGTGAGGTGGCAGGTTATGCCGTTGGATTTTGTACGAGGATTGGTTGTTCAGTGTCAAGATGTGACAGTTGCCAGTCAAAGACGTAATCTTGAACAAAAAGACCGGAATTTTTATTTTTTATTAATTTTATTCTTTGTATTCTTTGTTTTTTCCGGTTTTTTTTTTTTCAGTAGAAGTGTATTCTTGAGCAACAACACAACAAGACAGGAAGTTTCTTTGTTTTTTTTCCTTTCTAAATTGATGACGACCAAAAATATGAAGTAAAATTTCTATTTCAATCCATGCAAGGAGCGCATATTATACATCCAAAGAAGCATGAGAACAAGGGGCAGCAACTCATTTTCATTTCAATCCCCAAGCCTTCGTCTCCTACATTCATTCTAATTAAAGAAAATGTATGATTATCACTGTGTGATATGAAGCTCCGAAACTCTCGCTTTCTTCGACGATAATCTCCGGTCTTCTTCCATGTCATTTCCTGCACACAGCAAGCAATAATCATATGAAACATTGAATGGGAACGATGGGGTAAGACACAGTGGTCTATGGAGAGACTATAAATTGCTGCTTCGGAGATGCAGGGCAAGAGATGCATACCATGGAAGCTTAAAGGTATCTTTCAACCATCCTTGTTTTGAACAGTTGGAACAGATTCTGTCCAGTCTTGTGATGATCTCAGAAAAGGTTGGTCTACCACCAGGTTCTGAAAGCCAACATTCATCAATCAACCTACATGAAGATCAAGATGGTTCCCACAAAATTTTAGGCTACTCGCTTGAGGTTCTTTCACTCATTCTTAGTTGTGGGACAACTTTCTATTCAATCCGCAAAAATAAAATTGAGGACAGGATTCAAACTTACTTTCTTAAATCTGGAGGGTAGCTTCTTGATTTGATCTTAAATGGTGGTCTCTGGTTTTCTAAGCACATCAATTTCACAGCCTCTCCAGAAGACTTGGGATAGAAAGGCTGCACTCCCTCAAGCATCTAAGCTCAAACAAAAAAACAAATACAGGAAAAGACCTGCTCAGCGCTCAAATCCTCAAGTTAAAACCATCCACTGTGCAAGGAATAGCAGTAATACATGTGAAGGAAACAGGAAACTAAAGCCAGCTTGCCAAATTAGACGGCAAAGTACCTCATACAAAAGGACTCCGAAAGAGTATGCATCGACGCTTCTATCAAATATTTCATCTTTATAAATCTCAGGTGCCATGTATACATCTGCAAAGCAACACCATAACTTAAATTCAAGTCAAGAGTAATAACTTCAAAGTTGCTCGCTGTTCGCAACGCATAATGAGATAGAAGAGAGTTCTACTCTTGAAAGGATGCGGGAAAAACAGCAAGGAATCACTACTGCTGTTAGCATATTCTGTATGTTTTATGTTTAATCCTTACAAGAACATCCTAGGCAACATTGAATATTGTAAAAAAGACTTACTTGAATGGTCAATAATAGTCCCTGGAGCTACTTTGGCTTTGTCAGGTGAAATGTTTGACAACCGTATCAAACCAAATCCAGCTACCTTCAATAGACCACCATCATCCAGCAAAATATTTCTGGCACCTTACCAAAATTTCCAATATTACAGAACAGTACATCTTAGGAAACACAAACCAGCTTGCAATTTACACATCACTTTAACTTCTGCATTTGTTGTCTTACCTTGGCTTTAAATCGCAATGGATGATCGGATATGGCTTGCATTCGTGAAGATAGTTTATGCCCCTGATAACAGAACACCAACCAACACATCTTAAAAATGGAAAAGATAGAGACTTCTTTAGAGGAATGTAAAATAGGACTATCATCTATTGGAAGCATTCTTAACTAATCTCTCTGCACTTGTGGACATGATCTGTGCTGTGTATTTCAGGGACAAACACAGAATTCGGTAATTGAACAAGCAAAGTTTTTTTATTCAAGAATTCAAACTTGCCTAGCAATATCAAGAGCAAGTCTCAAAGCCTTAGATGGGGAAAACCGCCCTTTCTTCTGAAGATAACTTGCTAGGTCACCCTGAAATATAGAATTAATACAGTTAAAACTACAGAAAGAAAGCACTGAGTCTTAGTTGTACATATATCTGTGAACACAGGAGGGAGGAGGAGGAGAAGTATGCTTACTTTTGAATGATATTCTGCTACAATCATCAAGGGAAAATTTTGGGTCACAGCTCCAACAAACTGAATCAAATTCGGATGTCGAACTTTTTCTAATAAGGTTAGCTCATGTTTGAAAGAATTTCTGTCATTCAATGCCAAAAAGGGATAAAGAAACATTAGGGGTAAAAAACCCTCCATGTCTTAGAACCCAAATTACCTAGCCACAATCAGCAGAGTGCAAAGCAATTGAAGCAGTGTAAAACAAGTTTAATTATGTGAAATTACATGAAATTCTGAACTGCCCGGGCTCTATCTCAAGCATATGTAATCATTTGTCAGTCAAAGGCAATCTAACCAGGCAGTTTAATCAGAACAGTCTCAAGTAAACATACATGAACCTCTATTTCCTTAAAAACCAACTCGAAATACCAGCCGCAATGGTTGATATCATACTAAGAGCACGAGTGAGCATGGAAGAATGGTTTTCAAGATGAATCAAAATTCAAGACTTGATTCCGAAACCAGAAAAAAAAAAAAAAAAGAGGAAAGGGATCACCTACATGCTCTCAGGGTCTGCACAACGTTCCTTTTCAAGTATCTTCACGGCAACCTTAGTACCATTCCATTTAGCAATTTGATACGTTCCCTGTTATAGAAGTTACAGACTTGTAATCATGGCAGAACATCACAGGAAATAGTAAACAACATAAGTTAAGAACTTGATGTTATTGAGGTTACACCTCTTTATTTGCTTTTGTTAAGGAACAGAGGATCTGCCAATGAAACTCTATGTTGGTTTACCTAGCTTTGATTTCCACAAGATCATCTACCAACTACCAACTAAACTACAATAAGCCAAACAAGATTTCTTTTCAAGCATCATTAAGAGCTAACAGATGACGAAAAAAAAGTTGTCATTCCAAGCACAAATTACTGAAATTGAAGGGGAGGAGGACCATGCCTTTGCAATGCCATCAGCTTTTCGAACTTGAAGTTCCAATGGGTTAAGCTCATACTCTGGAATTTCTCGAGGATTTGCCACAGCCATAGGTGTCTTCCTGGTGGTTTTCTGAAATAATCCCATATACGTAAACACCAAATCTCAAACATAAACAGAAGATTTAGGAAAATCAAAGAAATATCTAGACATTTTTACCGGGGCTTTAGCTCCTCTTGCCTTCAAAATGTTATAAACTTCAACATTCCCATAATACTTGGCATCGGCACATACCTATCAGCACACACACAAAAAAAAAAAAAAAAACCCCAAATTTCACAAACTAAAACATACCAAAATCAAGTAATATAACACTTGGAGCGAGGCTATGACAATGTAACTTCTCATTATTCCGTTTGTTTTAGCTTGGATACCAAGCCAATTCGGCAAGGTGGCCTGCTATTTTTTGCGCAAACTGATTAGAGAATACTAATATATTACCGTGCTGCCCCATCGATCACGAGCATCGATATTAGCCCTGCGACTCAAAAGAAGCTTAACAACTTCAACATGACCTTCACAAGCTGCAATATGCAGAGCAGTTCTTCCATCCAAATCGATACTATTAACATCAACACCTTCATCCAACAAATCTTCAACTCCCTTAACGTCTCCTCTACTCGCCATGAATAACAGCTGCATTGTGGAATCCAGATTCTCCGGTACACTCAACTGTGCATGATCATGAAGTGGACTTCTCCGTATTGGATCCAAAGAAGACTGTCTTCCAAAGCTAAACCTCAAGTTATTCCTCCTAGGATCGAGGGAAGATTGTCGTGAGAATTGCCTGCTAAGTGACTTTCTCAATGATCCTGTCGAAAACTGACGTGAGATTCCTCGCTTTAGTTGGTTCGCAAGTCCTTCCATGCTTGCTTGAGGGATCGAGAGCGATGAGGAAACACTCTCGATACCTTGCTGAGAAAGGAGGATGGGCTGGAGGAAGATGAAAAGAGAATGAGATCCGGGATAGATGGGAGGGGAAAGAGAGGGGGAGAGGATTTCGTGGATTGAGAATGAACGATAAACCTGTTACTTATACTATGCGTGTGTATCCATATCCATATATACATTTTTCTGAATTGTGGTTATGGGTACCGCCTGTCTGTGGGCGGTATATGAGTTGGGCGTGTTGGACGCGGCAAAAGAGTGAAGTGATATCTTTCAACTTATCATCATGAGTTCACTAAAATGACTTGGTCATCATTAGTTTTTTATTATATAAAAAAAAACTCATAGTTGTTAAATGTTTTTTTAATCGGTTCTTGGACCGAGTCTAACATCTTTAAACCAAGATAATAATTCCAAGAAAATCTATTCCGGGTGGTGTGATATAAGATTTAATATAATTAAATAAGAATAAAATGTGATAAGCGGTAAGAAAGTAGCAGAAACGAATGATAAGTGGCACCTTGAATCTTTGGGTAAAGGCCAATTCTCACGTTGTCTTGTCTCACACCTCCATGGATGCTAAAGCGGGAGAAGATTCGAGCTAGCAAGTGGCTGATAAGACAGATACAGCGAGACAGACCGCTTGACAAGGCAGTGGTGAAATTAAGCTCATAGACTAGCAAAGTCTTCATGGACATGCCACGACACCATGGAGAAGCCTCGTCTGTGGAGGAGGCAACATGCACGCACCTCCTCAAACATTATATTCAATGCTTGTCCCTTTCGTCCGCGACACAAGATTATCCATCTCTCTATAATGCCAGGACTCGGTAAAACATTATAGTGCATTACGTCTCATGATTTCTGATTTATAATATAATTGGAAATCCTTTTCCTGAGTGCTCTTGCATCAAATCAATTAGAGATTTAATAAATTTGCAATTTGAGCATTGGTTGCTGCTTGCCGACATCCTAGTTGTACAACTCCCGTGTTCTGCTGTTTTTGTCTAATCGCTACGAAAAGCTTTTGTGACTACTTCGAAATGTCCTTGACAATGACACAAGGGATATTGCACCCATCGACGATGCCGTTTTGGACTCTAGGTAGGAATGGCTTAGATTCTCAAAATAAGACCACTTGTACGAGTAGAAAGCGTTGTTACTAAAAGTGTGTTTGGTAGTGTGGTAGCGGTTGCTTTTTAAATAGTTTTTTGTACTGAAATACATGTCAATGATTTTTTTTATTTTTTAAAAATCATTTTTAACATTAGCACATCAAAACAATCCAAAAAATACAAACCGAACTCAATTTTAGCAAAAAAAAAAATTTAAAATTTTGACAAAACACCGTTTGAAACGCAATGCCAAACAGTGTCTAAACCTAATTTGGATCTGGTAAATTTAAGATTTAAGTTTGGGATTTGTGCAGGTTAACGTGCGAGATGACACGTTAACTTGAGTTAAGATATTTAAAAAAACATTAACTTTAAAAAAACATTTTGATAAAAAAAATTACACAAAATATCTGATATTTTTATTATTTTTTCGATTTAAAAAACTATACTTTAAATCCCTAATTAAACTAAAAATTTAAACCATATAAAATAACACTACTAACCTCATATATAATATATTGCAAAACAAAATAACAAAGCAATTACTCTTAACTTCCTATGCATCATTTCTCTTTCACTTTGATCAATTAATAAACAACACGTGCAATGTTCACCGAGTTAAAAACTGTTTGGCAACATGGTAGCGTTCACTTTTCCTGTGATTTCATGCATCAAGATGTTTGGTTAATTAATAAACATGTTCATTTTTACTGTTCACTGGATCCCACATGCTGCAGCATTTGGAACGCAAGAAAAAGGAAAACAACTCCTACCTGTTTTTTATGCGGCTAAACTCTGATTTATACTACTGTTCAGCGAACAGTGGAGCATGCCTCCACTGTTCACTGAACAGTTTTTTTTTAAAATCAGTACAGTTAATTGATTTCACTCGCACTGTTCATGTGAACGTGAACAACAATTTTTTTTTTAATTTTTTTTAAATTATTTTAAGATGAATTAAATTTACTAGTACTATAATTTTAATTTTATTCTTGATAATATTTTATCTAATTTTATAGTTATTGTCGGATGAATTTTGTACGTAATGGAATGATAGATAATTTTTTGTTAAAGTAATTTATATATATATATATATATATATATATATATAAAGTGTGATTTATTTTATGATATAATAGCAATAGTTAAGTCCACAATATTTAAATTAAAAATCATCAATATTAATATATATATTTTTTAAAATTATTTTATAACCTCAATTTCAAAAGCATTCTTAACCAAACATATTAAAACTACTTTTTCTTCAACCTTAATTTCAACCACAATTTTAACCAAACACCTATTTTTTCAAACCAATCTCAACTAAAAGTATTTTTTATAAAACAATTTTTTTCAAACCACAACCACAACAGCTACCGCAATACCAAACACACTTTAGAGTTATCGAGGCACTCATGGTCGATAGTAATCCTCAAGTCACAAAGCCAAGTGGATCTTCACTCATGGATTTTTCAAAAAAGATAATAAAAAATAATAATTTAAAGTAAAATCCAACTCAAGCTAAGCTCCAGGTCAACCAGTCACTAGATTAATTTGTCGGTTGAATTGTATAACTATGGTTGAAAGATAGGAGGCTTTAATGCCATCTTACTTGGCATTATTCATGGAAGGAGTAAGACATGAATGTAGGAATCCATTGCTGAAGAATCCCAACAGGAATGAAGCCTGGTTGTATACAATGAATGGTAAAGAATGATTCACGCCATGCAAACCTCTCCATTTGATTTTTATGAAGATACCAGTGAGGAAAGCTGAATCATATCCAAGTCCATGTTTGATTTTGTTCATATTGACAGAAATATACGACAAACATTATGTCATTTCAGCTGAAGAAAGAGATTTCAATCAATCTCAATAATGAAGACCTGTTAAAACATTTGAAGAGATTAATGACTCATCGACTAATGGCATTAGAGCTCAACTCTTGAGAGACTTTTGTTTCAGACAAGCACACGATGGCCATGATGAAATGGTAGTGGATGGATAATGGAACAGAGAGCAATGCTTTCCTGTTTTCTAAAGCTCCCCTGCTGTTAGCTGCATCTCAGAGTTTCGAATCTAGCACTTACCTCAATTTTATTTTCGCATTTCAATCTTAACGGTTGAAGATCAGGATCATGAACCGATATGGACACCGGACCGAGTCTCTTGGGCATCACGCACCATGACAATCCAACTTCCATACAATTTTTAGACTACCATCTTACTGTCAAGTGTCTCTAACAAAAGATCAACTTCCAAAATATCATTTGATGTATAATCCAAATCATGCATCAAAAAAATCTCAAAACAAAATTAAATCAAAACAAGGAAGTTTGTCAAATATATCAAAACAGGAAAAGTTTCAAACTTTTTTTAAAAAAAGGATTGAATTATCATAGCTGACATAAGATCTTCTGCAATCATTTTATTTACACGGAACAAGCAATGCTCATCGTCGCTTACTGAACAATTCAAACTTCTTCTCAAATTAAAGGACTACCCAAAGACTGAGACATAATTTGAACAGTGAATCAAGTATCCATAGAAAACAGTTCACAAGATTGATAGGTTCAAACAGCAAACAATAGGGACAAATTTGCAGCTGAATGCATGAAGCACTCTCTATCATCCGTGTTCTATACTGAACAAAATAATCTAGATTTATGGCAGTAAATAATTTGATGGACATAGAAATTCTTGCCTTAAAACACTTTCTTGATGAGAAATCACAAGAACTACCAGCATTTGAATGTTCAGAGCTGCATGCCAAATTAAACGAACCAAACAAAGAAGATGGCTGCAAAACTACTTTCTGCGCTTGAGTGGACCAGTCTTGTACCCACCTTTAGTTGGCTTGCCCCATGGTGTTTGGGACACCCTTCCCAAGGACCCACTACTTTTGCTCCGACCCTCACCACCACCATGAGGATGATCTACTGGATTCATTGCCACTCCTCTAACTGTTGGTCTTCGACCCAACCACCGGCTCTGTCCAGCCTTCCTAAGCTTTCGATCCTTGTGGCTGGGGTTCGAAACAATGCCAATTGTAGCCCGACACCTTGAATCAATCCTTTTCACAACACCTGAAGGCAGCTGCACCACAGTGATGGTTGGTGATGGCTCTTTCAGAATCTTTGCACTAGTACCTGCAGCTCGAGCCATCTTGCCACCTTGACCGGGGTTCAACTCAATGTTATGTATTATCGTTCCAATACGCATAGCACCAAGAGGCATGCAACTTCCAATTTGCGAATTGATATCAAGATGCAGAAGTTGTTTCATCATGTCCCCATGCAGTGAATTAGCATTTCCAGCTACATCTATCGTAAGGGAAAATAAAATAAAATGAATGATCTCATTTATGCTAACAATAACACATCATAAGAAAGAAAGATATCGATCCATCATAACAGCCTTATTAAATTTTTCCTCTTTTTGAAAAGAAGCAAAACTACAAAATCAATAACAAGATTCAAACTTTCCACTTCCCTTTATTCCTTGATATGTTCTTAAAAAAACCTTTTTTTAATTAACAACGTCATCTCAATTTTTACAATTTTCCATCCATCTGCTCTTTTGACTGAAATAATGTTAGTTACATATTTTGAGTTCAACTTGAACGGCACATTAGCAAGAAGGCGTATAATTGGCACTAATGTTAAGATACTTGTAAATCCAAAAGCTACCTATTAAAAAGAAAGCCCTCTCTTCAATAAGCTTAATAAAATTATACACTCTTTCAATTCCCATTTCCCTTCTTCCATTTCTCATAAACCATACAGCAAATATCCTAAAAAAAATCCCATCTTTTTCCATGCCTCAATTCGCTAAGTCACCATAATAACACCACGAAGTTTGCTTCTTTTTCAACCCCTCATCCATTTCCCTTCTCAAAAAACTACCTACTAAAAAGAATAGAAAACAAACTCCTCTCTTCAATAAGCTTAATAAAGACTTAACCAGAACGGGTGTTGTCTATTTTCCCCTTTGGCATTTACCAAAGCACCAATTAGATGCAAATCAATTCAATTCCCATTTTGATTCATTAATTTCTCAGCATACAAAACCTCAAAAACCTCATCTTCTTCTATGCCCTTAACTCAACATGTCAACCATTTTGACACCACAAAGTTTACTCCTTTTCCCATCCCCCTCCACACATAACAAAACCCACTTTTCATTATCATCAATCAAGCCAAAAAAAATTGAATTTTAAACAAAAAAAAAAAGTAAAGAAAGAAACTGAATCTGATATAAGAAAACCTGGGATTTAATAACTGAGAGTGAAAGAAAGAAAAAAAGTAGTACTGGCGGAGAAAAGGCGGAGAAAAGCGGTGGCATTGGTGATGTTGCTGCTGCTGTTGATGTTGTCGGGATGTTGAAGGACCCTGTTGAAGAGTGAAGAAGAAGCTGTGCGAGCTCTGCTCCATAGAGCCATTTTTTCCTGTTCTTTGGAGAGATCTCAGAGTCTAGCGGTGCACAGAGGATTTAGAGTGTTTTAGGAGTTAATGAAACGACACCGTTGTTTCTTATGTCTGGTCTCGGGTTTTTTTCAGAATTATTAAGGCTAGTTTGTAATATTGCATATAATATAAAAGGCGTGGCTGTTTTATTGTAATAGTAAGATTTTTGAACATTTTTCATTTGGTCCTTGAATGTTGTTTTAGTGCAATTGAACTCAAATTAGAGCCAAATTGAATATTTTTTTATGAGTGAGGGTTGAATTGAAATACAAGGGACTGAAATACAAAATAAATGTAATATGGGTGACACATTCAAATTTATTTTTGAAGTACATTTTGATTTTTTTTAGGCAACAAGGGTGACTAGCCTTATTCTTTTCCTTTTTTTTAGTTTTTTTTTTTTTTTTTTTTTAATAATAATGCATTGTTTGACATGTTATTTTTTTTAAAAAATAAATTATGGGTTTATATTTTAATTACCTAAAAGGATCACTAAATTGCCAAAGGACATTTTTTTTATATGGCATGCATGTGAGAAGACAAAAGGCAATGTATATATAGCGTCGTCATTGCCTTGTATGTACCGGGAAAGAATTAATGGGTTTTTACTAACTCAGCCTAAACTTATATGGATGAACCTATTATTTTTTATTATTATTATTATTATTATTGATTATTAACTCTTATTAAAGTCCATATATAAAAACTAGAAGCTTTTAATTTTTTAATAAGTCCATGTATAAAAACTAGAAGCTTTTAATTTTTTAATAAAGGATTGGAAGCTTATTAATATGTGATTTATATTCACAAGAAAAAAATTATTTTTTTTAATATAAAATAAGATTTTTTTTTTAGTTTAAACAATTCAATTTAAAAAGAAAAAATGATATATTTTGAATGTAAGATAAAATATATTTTAAAATAATCTTTTAAAGTTTGTTTTTTATAACAAGTATAATCTATATCCACATAAATTATTATTTTTTTATGTTTTTAATGTAAAAAATTAAAACCCTATTTTTTTAAAATTTTTCTAGGTTTATTAGGTCAACGGGTTACGTCTGATAACTATGTTATTAGGTCGGTGTTTTTAATATTAAATTGGTTAATAAATAAACTGCATGAATGATTTTATTTATTTATTGTTTTTTATAGGGTTATCACCATCTCAAATAAGTTTTTATTTTTAGGTTGATTCTCAATTTTGTTACTATATATTTTTATTATATAATTAAAAAAATATTTTATAAAAAATAAATTAGTAAACTCAATGGAGTTCATGACATGGTTCGCTGGGGGGATTGAGATCGATCTAATATTTCATTGCCTCAATAGTTTTTGTTAAAAAAGTTATCATCTTGAAATTTTATCAAAAGTTAAGCTATGTTTTTACCAGTTATCAAGATTGTATTTAGATTCATGAAATCAATCAATTTAATTCAGGCAAACTCCCACGCAATTTAGTTTGAAATTCGGGTTAGATATATAGCTAGGTTGAGAAATTTTAAAATTGATCCTTTAAGTCAGATTGAATAAAAAATTTAAAAATTTCTTCATGTTTTTATATATATTTTAAAAAATTTATCTAGCTTGCAACATAGCGTGAACTAATAAGCTAGTAATTATTAATCTAATTAGTGAGTCAACTGGTGACTCCAAGCCTATCTTAGGCATTATTTCATTCCAAATCATTTTGGGTGTTCATGACTAGCTAAATCTAAATGATCCATTCGATTGTTTTGTGTCTTATTTTAATTTCAGATCCAATTCAGATCTGAAATTTATATTATACTATTGCATCTAGAATTTATGATTTGGTATGTTTGTTGTGGATGTCTTTTGATTGCAGTGAAAAATCTCATTTGGCTTTGTAAATTATTATCTTTTTTTATTCATTATTATCTAGAAAATTAGGGCACAAATCAGATTTAGTAAATTTAGTTTTACTGGTTTGGAATAAAAATAAACCAAATAAAAAACAATCGTTTTGAATTGGTTATATGTTTGAATATCCGGTTCTAAATATATATAATTCTTTTTATTTGATTTTTATATATATATAAAAAACTCATCCGAACAAAAAATTCTCACTCTTATCCGAACCATGTCCATTAATCCAGTTCCTATATTACGTTGAGATCCCAATCATATCTTATTTACAACTATGATTTGTAGGAGGATTATTGGGAAAAAAAAAAACTCACTTTTTTTTAATGATCTTATAATATAAACTTGGATAACTAATATTTTTAGCTAAAAAAATTGATATTCTTTGATCAAGAAATAATCCATCAAATTAATTCTTAATGATTCACTATCTATGACCCCCCCCCCTGCTAGTCGAGTACATGGTTTTCCCATGGTGTCTCCTGTTGTCTCCCCTAGTTTTCTTGCCAGGCTTCTTCTTGTCCATGTCTTAGTCCTGCATTGATCATTTCTCCTTTCACTCTCTATATGAATATGAATGTCTCACCTATAAAGCAGTATCATGTCGTGAGGGCAGACCAACTTATAGAAATCAGCATTCGAATATCAGCAATTAAGGCTTCCCATGGATGAAATGGAGAAGTACTTGCCTCCAGGACCATACGTAAAGCTTCCTGGAATAAACCTTTCAAGGATAATCTGACGAAACCCTAACTCCCAAGCATGATGAAGACGGCCTAATGGCTTGAAGCTCAGCCACCATGAGAGGACGACGCGAAAGCAAGCTTGATAGTACTGTGCTGAAGCCGAAGGAAGCAAGCCCTGGATAATGAAGCGTAGCCGATACAATTCCTGAACACCCTGAGCATAAATATTCCTGCATGCGAAGCCAATCATCAATCTCCCCCACAAAAACTGAGGAGCAAGGAACGATCCAAACTCCTCAAGCCACACAGTACTGTCAGCCCAGTTACAGTCTCCAAGAGTATGAATTGCCATCAAAGCCTTTCTAATGTTTTGCTGATTCAGGACATCATGTTGGCCAATCCAAGCTATCAATTTGAAATCATTCTATTAGTTAATGGTTATAATTTTAATTTTTGCACGGCAATATTCTTTGGAGAGAAAATAATTTTTGGTTTCCGTTTTTGAACTAAAACTTTTCATGATCCAAAATAATTTGATAACCACAACACCTATATAGTAGATAAATCCTTGCGTAGAAATAAGAACATGGAGTGAGCTATATTTTTGCCCTTGTTGATTTATCTATGTTTCATTTCTGCTCTTATAGCTCAAAATTTCTCAATTTTATCCTTTTAATTTTTTTTAAAAAAGTTTAAATATTTTATCCTTTACTACCAAATAACTAACAATAATTTCACTGTTGTTCATAATTTTAATCTATTTTTTTATATATATTTTCTCTCATTTTCCCTTTTAAATACTTGCAAACATAATAAGGGTTATTTTTACAGTTGAATCTATTTTCTAAAATAATTTTTTATTTAAAAAATATAAAATTAATATTATTTTAAGTTTTTTTTATAATTTTAATGTGGTAATATTAAAAATAAAAAAATTTATTTTAATATATTTATGATTCAAATATATGAGAATATTATTTCTTAAAAAAAAAAAGTATTCTTAAAATCAGCATTCTAAAACAATTTCAAAATAAAAAAATAATTTCAAAAAAACTACACAACACGATTTCTACGGGAAAACAAACAGCTACTTGACATGATTGGAAGCACAAGTGGACTCTTCAACAGAAGCAGCAGGCACTTCTCTTTTTGTCAGATTCTGAAACCTAAGCTTTCTGTAATGGCGGCCATCCCATCGATAACCTCCACACCATTCCACTCCCTAAAACCCTCTTCTTCTTCTTCTTCTTCAAATTCTACTACTGTAAGTCTAGGTTTCTCAAAAGCCTTAGCTACTACACCTCTGACAATCTCAAAATCCTATCAAAACAAACTCAGAGTCTCTGCAACAAATGATAATGACATTGCTGACACTGCTTTATCCACTAATGGTTCTGCTCCTTCAACAGCCAGATCGAAGTATGTATAAAGATCAAACCTTTATTATAATTCTTCATCTGGGCCAATGCCAATTTTTGATTTTTTGTTCATTAATTACATTAAAAGGATGATTCTTTAGCTGGGTCAAGGCTGGTTTTTGATAATTATTGCTTGTTTTTTTGTGTTTTGAATTGATGATTCAGGGCGAGGAGGCATACAATTTCAGTGTTTGTTGGAGATGAAAGTGGGATGATTAATAGGATTGCTGGGGTATTTGCAAGGAGAGGGTATAACATAGAGTCACTTGCTGTTGGTTTAAACAAGGACAAGGCAATGTTTACTATTGTTGTATCTGGTACTGAAAGGGTGTTGCAACAAGTTGTTGAGCAGCTTCAAAAGCTTGTCAATGTTTTGAAGGTCATGATACAATCCTAGACTCTCATCTATTTTACATTGATTGATGATTTTTTTTCTTAACTAATTTACCATGTTTCTGCTACTAAAGATTCTCATGTAATCACCAAATAGTATAGTGGGGTGCATAGTTATGAATACACAGTTTTTTATTGTTTTTTGGCTCTATAGGTCGTGTCTGGTTTGCTGGTGGATTGATAATGGAATTAGAGCTCTTTTTTCCCATTCCCAAGTGTCTGTTTTTTTCGAGAATCATATCCTGTTTCAGGATATTTGATATTTTGTACTTAGATTTCTTAATTGTTCTTTTCATTTACCTTACCTCATTTCCTGTCTCTTAATAAGAGACTAGTTCCTGGAATTCTTACATTCAAAAATTTAATTTTATCTCAGGTTGAAGATCTCTCTAATGAGCCGCAGGTTGAGCGTGAACTAATGCTTGTAAAAGTGAATACAGATCCAAAGGACCGGGCTGAGGTGATGCTTAATGATTCTATGCATGCTGAATATCAAGGATACTATTGAGTTTGGAAAAATAAGTACATGAATTTTTGTTATTGCGTCTGCTTATTCACATTCATTCTTTTGATTTGATCTTCAGATCATGTGGTTGGTGGGCATCTTCAGAGCAAAAATCGTGGATATCTCAGAACATACAGTGACAATTGAGGTAATGATTCACAAACTCTAATCCTGCTCATATTAGGACATTAAGCAGAAGAGCTTAAATTATCAGGGAACTTATTCTTTATGTTATTGACACAAGTAACTTGATTGAAAATAAATATTTTTTTTGGGAAGAAACTGCATGCATATTTTATAAGGATTGGTAAACAATGTGCATATTATACATGAATGAAGACATGTATTTATTATGCAAACCTAGTAGATTAGCATAATTGCTGGTGATTTGGGGTGATGGTACTTTTGAACTTACTGGGTTTTTCTTACTTGCAAGCTATGGATGACTAAATTTGCTTTCATTAACAATTCAGAATTTTGAGTCTGTTAGATTATTTTTAAGTTTCCAGGATGAAGTGATCCACATGTTGATTATCTGGACTTGTTCTGCTTGATTAAAAGACGTTCTTTCAAGTTATTTAAAAAGCATAGTTAATATGAAGATTCTCAATACCAGAATGTTGTTGTCCTTGGTTTAAATAACTTGGTATTGACACCGTTTATGGCATCATAACATGCAGAACATAATCAAATGGTTATTCATGATATGTCGATTACATTTAAAACCATATATTTGTTGTTGTTGTTGTTGTTGTTGTTGTTTTGGACTTAGTAAATTGCATATTTGCATTCAATTACATGTAACTTTTAAAATTCATAGTTAAACCACTCATTTATTTTGTGGATTTAGGTAACTGGAGATCCGGGGAAGATTGCTGCTGTCCAAAGAAACCTAAGCAAGTTTGGAATCAGGGAAATTGCAAGAACAGGAAAGGTTGTCTTGGTTTTTCTTGTGATTATTTGTGCTTTATATTGATCTCTGTCTACATGTGTGCTGAGTGCTAATATCTAAACCTGTTGCTCCTAAAAGATTGCATTGAGAAGAGAAAAAATGGGCGCATCTGCTCCATTTTGGAGATTTTCAGCGGCTTCTTATCCTGATCTTGGAGAGAAAAGGCTTGCTGATACTGGTTTGAGGGCTAAAAAAGGAGCAGTTGCCAGAGAAGAAGACATGTCTGCTGGGGTATGCACCTCAAGCTTTTCATCATAATTTTCTCCTTTCTGTGTTAATTTCTTGTATGTCAATAAATTTGTGTTAAGTTGGTGCTCAGCTGTTCTATACAAGCAATTGTGAATGTGAAGTATGAGTCAGGAATGAAAATACTGTAATAAAGGCTTTGTAAATTGACTTCATAAACAAGATGTTGAGCAAGGAACCCTCTTTCCCTCCTCTCTTGCTTTTTACCGCCTCTCAACCATTACAAACACTTGTTTTCTCCCTCCTGTGAGCTATTTAAGATGAATATTCTATATGATTCAGAACTCTGATGGGCATTTTGTTCACTTATGCACAACTGATACTGCTGTTATGAATTTAATTTTCCAATACTTGGCTTGTCTCTGATGTGCCTTTTTATACTAGATATTTTGTTCCATTGCTAATGCTCATCCCAAAGATATTATTAATTCATCCACCTTTTATGTTCCCAAACTCGTCTGTTTAAGAACTATCAATGGGATGGCAATATCAACTTTCCGAAGTAAACTCTGGTCCCATTTTATAATTTTGTGGATTCCTCACTCCTAATCATAGTTTGAATATTGTTCATAATTTTTACCATGGATTGTGCATTTAATATAATTTTTTTTCTCTCTTTTTTACTTTTGCTAATTAAGGGAGACGTTTATCCAGTGGAGGCTTCTGATGATTTTACTCTTACTCAAATTCTTGATGCTCATTGGGGTGTTCTCACTGATGAAGATGTAAGAAATCTTGTTCCTGCTTGCAACTTATTTCTACTTTCTCCATTTTAGGTGGCTTTTTTTTTTTTTTTTTGATAAATGAAAGGTTTAGTGGATAGCAGATAACCATGGGTTCAATGCCAAATTTAACTGGAGTAGGCTAATCTATTTGTTGTGATTGGTGCCAGTGCCAAAGGGTTGAAATTCACAATTTTCCCTTTCTGTGAAATGCAACTCTCTAACATCTGGCTGATTGTTTTTCTTGAATTGGCTCTTACCACTCCCATCCATTTAACAAAGGATACACATTTAATATGTGATTGATATTTTTCAGACAGCTGGACTTCAATCTCACACTTTGTCCATGCTTGTAAATGATCATCCTGGAGTTCTTAACATTGTTACAGGGGTCTTTGCTCGAAGGGGCTATAACATTCAGGTATATATATTACTGTTATTGCTGTATCTTGTCTTAATTGTTTCAAAAAGTTTCCTCATCTGCTCTAATTATTTTAATTTGTTCTTGTTAGAGTTTGGCTGTTGGGCATGCAGAAACTGAGGGTCTCTCTCGTATTACAACTGTTGTGCCTGGTACGGATGAATCAATTACCAAGTTGGTGCAGCAGCTTTATAAGCTAGTAGAGATTCATGAGGTGAGAACTCCATGATTAAGAGTGATGAATCTTGTTAGACAAGTACATGGGTTACAGAGTTCCATTTCTTTTTCTTGACATTCTCATGTTTGAAAGAATGCAATTATATATGACTCATGAATTAATAGCCTAAACTTCAGAAAAACCTCAAAGAAGCACTTCTTTGAACTTTGTGCTCATATATTTTGTTCCTGAATTGCATTATGGTCAATCAAATCATTTGTAAGCCATTTCCTCTGTATTTTAGGAACACTCTACTTCAGGAGTTCAGATTAAAGTTTCTGGGTTTGGTAACTTGCATGTTTATTTCCATAGGAAATTGATAGTTGGTGACTCTTTCAGGTAAGGGATCTTACCCATGTGCCATTTGCTGAAAGGGAATTGATGTTAGTAAAGATTGCTGTGAATGCTGCTGCTCGACGAGATGTTCTCGACATTGCCAGCATTTTTAGGGCCAATGCTGTTGATGTATCTGACCATACAGTAACTCTTGAGGTGAGTAACCTTCCTGTAGTTGAATGATAATGATAGACCATATGTCTGAGTCTCACCTTTGACTGCCATGATTCTATGGGTCTGGCTGTTGTTTAAGTACTTATCATACTGCTTTTTTCAGTTTGGTTCAATTCTTGAACTATTGATGCTGATGGATTTACTTTTAATACTTGCTCCAGCTCACAGGTGATTTGGACAAAATGGTTGCACTCCAAAGGTTGTTGGAACCCTATGGCATTTGCGAGGTTTGTTTGACAAACTTTAAGTCTTACAATGGATTTGGATTTTGGTTGCATGATGTGATTTATTTAATCTGAGTTCAACATTATAGCATCCCAAAACAAGCTGCCATCATGACCACCAAAACGACCTTTTCATTTTCTCTCGACTTTAATTTATATCTTCATGTGTTGAAATGACTTCGAAATACTTTCCATGATGTTTCTTGCTCTTCTGTAGGTAGCAAGAACTGGGCGAATAGCATTGACACGTGAATCAGGCGTTGATTCTAAATACCTCCGTGGATATTCTTTTCCTGTGTAAATTGACAACTTGGGGGATGCTTCTTGCAGTGATAAAGATATTCCAGTTAGTTTCATATTCGTGCAGTGCTGGCATGTAAATTTTGGAGATATTTATAGTGAAAGTAAAGGCAAATTGAATAAAAGGTTTTTCTAGGAAACTAGCCATAAAGTACCAGTATGCAGCTTGTCAATCTTGTTAGTTTTTTGAGTTCCATTTGAATGCAAGTTCTTTATTACATGTTACAATGAACAAAGTTGCCAAAGGTTTGGCATGGCAATGAAACTTATCCTGGTTCTAGTTCTCGCAGTTATAGTAGGGAATGACCTGCAAGCCTGTCAATGTTTGATTCAATGCTAGCCCATTTGATATGCTTTTCTTTCTTTTCTTTTTTTACCAAGAAACTCGATTTAGAGATTTTGATTTCTTCAGAGGAAGGAGAAGATTGGTTTAAAATGTTGAAATATGGAGCAATTTTTTTCAAGTCCAAATCTCCACCAACTGAAATCTGATTTCGATATCTTATGTGTCAAAAAAGTGCATATTTTGGGTGAATTAATTCTCAAAGCATGTCTAAGAAACCAAATTAATGTTTTTAGGTGTTTTTTTTAATAATTTTGATGTTTGAAATCATAATACAAAATTTTTTATGAAAAAACATTATTCTATTATATTTTAAAAAAAAAAACAAACGTATCATATTACCGTGCGTTCTATAATAGCCAAAGCTTGTCCATGGAAAGCCAGAAAAGCCTTCCATCATTATTTAAGTTCTTGTCCATGGGAAGCCTGGAAAGCTCAAAGGATATATATGCATTAAGGACCTAGGAAAGCTTAAAAACAGAGCTTAATGACATCACTCACGAGCAACAACTAGCAACTTCTTCCCTACATTTTGGCCGGTGAATAAGCTTAGTAGAGATGTTGGACCACTTTCAAGGCCTTCTGCTTTATCTTCCACATATACTATCTTCCCTTGCTTGATGTAAGGTAAAGCCATTTCCAGAAACTTGGGATAAAGGTGATAATAGCTAGCAGCTAGGAATCCCTGCATGCGAATTTGTTTCCACACGATAAGCGCCAAGTTATGGACACCTTCATGCTTTTCGAGATTGTACTGAGAAATCATTCCACACGCAGCAATGCGACCAAGGGTCCTCATGTTTGCTAACACCGCATCGAGCATTTTACCCCCAACATTCTCAAAGTAAATATCAATGCCTTCCGGGAAATACCTGCCAAAATCAAAGCAAAATAAGTACTCCTCTACCCTATCATACCAAAGCAGTCTGGACTCAACAGCTAAGGGATATCCTCGAGCCAGCACTGTAGGTAGAATTTAGAGACCTTAACTGCATACTTTGTAGCAATCTTGCATAAAGTACGATTCCCAAGCTTCATTATGGTGCTTGATATTTATTACTACTGACCTTTTAAGAGCTGCGGTCAAGTCTGGCTCTTCCTTGTAGTTGAAAGCCTCATCAAATCCAAACTTGTTCTTAAGCAGATCAACCTTGTGTGAAAAAAAAATGACCATGTAAAAGAAGAAAAACATCAGCAAGCACATCAGTAGTGACTCTGGCCATAAGCACAAGCCACCTAACATTTTATAAGACTGAATAGCTCTTAGGAATCTCTGCTGTGCTAGGAGATGCAGACACAACAGATATACGTCGCCTTCGAATCCATTGTTTTCATAAATTAAAAATTCAATTCAATTCATTTTGTTTTGTTTTCATTTATAGTAGGGCAAAGGTTTCCAGTTAGGCTCACCTTCTCTTTAGATCCGGCACTACCCACAACATAGCAACCTGACAATTTTGCAAATTGGCCAACAATCTGGCCAACAGCTCCTGATGCTGCAGATATGTAAACATACTCTCCTTTCTTTGGAGTGCAAATTTCATAAAAACCAGCATAAGCAGTCATACCGGGCATACCTGATAAGAACAAATCAACAACAATTTTATGTGAGCTTTAACCATATGAATCAAAACATACTAATCTCTCTATGCCTAGTTTCAATAAACATGCTGTTATTGTTCTGTAATCTATCAACACTGCACATTCTGTTCAGAACTGATTCTTTCGCTGCAGCCTACCTCAAGCTTTTAGACCAAGTTTTTGTTTAACACAAACACAAGTCACGATTTCATCTCTTTAGCATCTTTAGCTTTTTGAGAAACAAAGGTTAAACTGAGTTTGAAAAATTCAAAACAAACAGACCTAGAATTCCTGTATAGTATGATAGGGGCACGTCAGTGTGCTCGATTTTGATCAAAATTCGTGGGGATACAATGAGACTGTACTCTTCCCAACCAGTAAAACCCCAAGCTAAGTCGCCTTTCTTGTAGTTTGGATGAGTAGAATCCAAGATTTTAGCCACTCCATATCCAGTTAGAGGCTGTATTTATAATTTGAACATCACATCACCATATCAGTCATAGAATTGAAATACACAGAAACGCATTTTTACATATCCAAAACAAAGCTCCTTCATGATCACTAGAAGAATACTGTATCATCATCATGTTTGTAACAAAAAAAGAAAAAAAGAAAGTTCTAAAAAAATTCAAAATTGTCCTTCAATTCCTATCTCAAACCCAATTTTAGACTGTTCAACATCTACGTTCTCCTTCTTTGGTACAAAACCTCAAATGGGCAATGACAATTTCAACAAGAAATCTCAAAATTAATTAAAAAAACTCTATTTCATTGTTCAAAGACCAAGAAATGAAATGAGACAGGGCTAACCTTTCCAAGTTCGAAGGAGGGAAAACCACCATCACTAGCAGACATGCGTTCACGCATATATGGATCACAAGACAGGTAAAGATTCTTGACAAGAACTGCATCTTTAGTCCCTTCTGGTACTCTAAGTTTTATAGTATTAGTTGTAATAATTTGCATGTCAGACTCCTTTGGAAACCCTGTGACATAGTTTTTCAAAGCCACTTGCTTGTTGCTCACTTCCTGATCAGACATCCTTGATTATTCTATGTTGTTATAAGATATGAAATCCCACTTAATTTTTTGTTCTTGTTTCTCTATTGTCTTTAAAGTAAATGAGCACAGCCCCACAGGGCATATTGCAGGGGAGATTACTGCATGTTACGTTTGGAAGGTGACGTGTGTGGACCAGAACCACTTGCTAGTCAAATTGTACAGAAATATCTCCTTGATCTATGCTTACATTGGAGCATAATATTCAACAGTTGCCATCACGGCGATTTAATGGCGAATTTCTAGTGGATTATTATTTATTTTTTATAATTTTTCTTCAAAATTTATCATTAGAGTCAATGAAAATTAAATCTAAGAAAATATTAAGCAATTCATGTGTATATTTGCTTTCTTTTTTGTCGGCATTTCTCCTCTTTTAGTTCTTAGGTGTGCTATGGTTCTCTTTAACGAATATGGAAAGGTGACTTGTTCAGTACCTCATAACCTGTATGCCTAGCTTCAATTGAGTCCCTAGACTATACATTCTATCAATTAGTTTCAAAATGTTTTAAACATTTCTCAGTTGGGTCCTTATTGCTAAAGTTTGTTAATAGTTTGTTAATATTTTGCCTCTAATCTTTTTAAATAATTTCCAGAACAATGAGTGAAAATGGGTATATGACAGTAACAGAGGTAATGAAAAAACTTAATGGCTAAGATGTTTAGTTGATCATCTTGGTTTGTCATCTAAATTGATTATTATATATTCCGATAATTAAAATACTATTCATTTATTTAAGAATTAGATGTATCATGAAAGAACATAACATACTCATGCCATGTATCACTTCAGTCTAATTATCATGTCACAAGTAGTTTTATCAGTAAATAAAATAAGATTGCTACAATCGAGAATCTCATAGATATATTGATGAAGTTTGTCTGTGTGTTTGGTATTGCATTTCAGAAACACTTTGAAAAAATTTTAAATTTTTTTATTTTGTTTTATTTTAAATTAATATGTTTTTGATATTTTTAGATTATTTTAATGTGCTGATATGAAAAATTATTTTTAAAAAATAATAAAAAAATTATTTTAATGTGTTTTGAAATAAAAAACATTTTAAAAAGCAACTGGTACCACACTCTCAAACATACTCTTAATAGTCAAGCTCAAGCATTCATTAAACTTGATTTATTTGTGTAGTACATAAGAGATGTTTGATAAAGGCAAACAAAGAGAAGTTTAAGTTTTATAAGTTAAATCACATACTTAATCCATATATAAAAGTTTAAAGTTATCGTATTTTAGGGTTAGAAAACATATTTGTTACTGTCTTATTTCTATGCACTTTGGTGGCTAATGAGAAAAAAAAAAAAATGAGTTTTAGATTAGTTTGAGAATTTGTATGAGAGAATAATTTTATATGATACCTAGTAATTACTTATTTTTTCATAAATTTTTCTAATTGTTTTGCCTGTGATGTAGGTCTATACAAGTTAGTGAACCATGCAAATTTTATACATGCTCTTGTATGATTGATTGTAATTGTTTGTATTTTCTTTTATTTCTCAACTTACTAATTACTTTGAAATTTTAAAGTTATTTCCGCAACACTCTTCTTTTTCCTATAAAATTTCTACCCCTTTTCAGAGTCCAGTCTCTTATAAGATGAACCTAGTAGAGGTTGGTCGAGTAGTTGAACAAAACAATGTGAATATAAAATCAATTAATGGAAACACCTACACTTGAATCACCTTTGCAGTTGCATAAATCCTAGAAGAAATCTCCAAGGCATGGCACCATCGATCTGTCGAATAAGTCGAACACCTTACCGAGCGTCCCAACCTTGTATATCAGACTACTGATTTGATATCAGACCCCCGGTTAATGTAACTTGCTTAAGCATTTAGATGACATTGACAGATCCTAGATCTTGATCATGTGAACAAAATTATTCATGTTGTTGCAGTTGCTTGAATTAAAGAACTATGTGGCAATATGGCTCGACCACAGCCAGTATAATATTGGTATAGACTTAACTGCGTTCGACCTTGGTTTCGTATTATCTGCCAACTCTCGGTCAAGTTGTGTTCCGCTAGAAGTCTACAGCTAATAACCAACCTAAAAGCCTATATGTATAGTATATGTTACAGTATATTTGGGAGCTTTTTTTTTTTTTTTTTTTTCATTTCTGGCCTTGGGACTCTTTGACAGAAATTCTTGAGAGGAATTTGAACTTTTTTTAGGGATGGAATTAAATTTCGTGGCTCCAGCAGTGAAGAATGGAGAGAAGGTGTGGCTCTGGTGAGTGATGAGGATATTGCTTCTGGGGTTAAAACTTGGGAAAACGCTTTGGTTGGTTATGTTTGGGGTCCTATTCCATCCACAGAGTACGATATGCCAATAGATAGGTTGTTTCTAGACAAGTTGATTCTGAAGTTTGTTGATTTGGAGTGCCGAAACTACGGGAATGTCAAGTTCTATTCAAAAGGTTTAGGAGTTTATCTGTTTGATTTTGAATCATTTGAAGCTAAGCAGTTGGTGTCAGACAAGGGTGGGGTTTTGAACAACTCTTATAGATGGGGAACTCCAACAGCTACTTGTCCAAAGCAATTCTCCTGGTCTGAAGCTTTCCACATTCCAATCTCAAAAGTTTTTGAGAAAGCTTGCTATGGGGAGTTTAGCTCTTTAAGGTGCTTCTGATCTATTTTCACCATGTTCCAATTTGGTCTCTCTCCATCAGTTTGCCTCTAGAAATTAACTTGAACAGCACAACTCTTAACTTGCAAAATCTACGTTCTTGACTGGCTCCTTTAATCGTTTTTTTTTTAATCTTTTTCGAAAGACAGTCACCAAAACTTTTAACACTTGAGTTCAATTCAATCTCGAGTCTAATGGAGTTTCATGCACTATCTTCCTCGTGGGATCAGGAAAATAACTTCATAATACTCTTTAGTGTTACAACCCCAGGCACCATGTTCTAGTCCACATATTTTGTAACTAACCACAACATGATCAGGCGATAAAAATATAAATATCTTGATTAGCTTCAGAAGCCGTCCTAACAGTCATTGAAGCCACCCTTTCTTCTAAGATGCCTGTGTTATTATATGGTAGCTAGACTCCAATCAATTTGATGACATGTATCAACAGGGAAGTGATGGTGGAATTTGCAGCAGCAATGTCAAAGCCAGCAAGGTTAGTGGCAAGGTCCTAGCGGAAAACTTAGGCCACCCAAGAGGAGTGTTTGAGAGCACTTGTCAAGAAAGCAATTGTTTTCTTAGGTTGAATCGTTACCCAGCCTGTCCAATATCATCAGAGATTCCTGGCTTAGTGCCCCACACTGATAGCGATTATCTAACAATCCTCTCTCAAGATGAAGTGGGAGGGCTACAACTCATGAAAGATTCAAAATGGGTGGCTGTAAAACCCAATCCAGATGCTTTTATAGTCAACATCGGGGATCTTTCCCGGGTAAGATTAAATTTCTATTTTCAGTTTTCATTAATTAGCCTGCGTTTCAAGCTAGAATTAGATGAAGTGTCGCAAGTAACTGATTAAAAAATCCTTTATTGCCTGCTTTTGTTCGTGGACGTGGTCGTGAAGAGAGACTCAGAACAACGATAATATTAAGGTATTGTTATTATAATTGTGCATCAACCCTATCCTTGAGCTACCAGAATACAGCACATCGTATTTTGACATTTAATCTTTGTCCGACTTGGGCAAGTCAAACCTAGTTATTGAATTTAAATTCCTAGAATATTATAAAGTAAGAATCTGATTTTTTTTTAATTAATTGTTGATTTGTCTGCTGTAAATATCTAAGTTGTTTAAAAGTTGCTGTCCAGGCCAGTTCATAGGCATCAGCAATTAAAACGTACGATAGAAAGAAATAGCCTGGATAAAATAATTAAATCAAGCTTTTCAGTGGAAATGGTTACTTTAGGTGAGATGTGTGAAATTTTCAGAAGATTAACTAACCCTTTCTTTCTTATTTTCCTCCTTCAGCGAATGAATTGTGGAAACCATGAGATTCGATTTTTGGCTCTCTAGATATAGTGCTGCTGGTGTGAAATGTGTTGCCGCTCATTCCTATGTTTTTTAAAGTATTTTTTATTAAAAAATATATTAAAATAATATTTTTTATTTTTAAAAATAATATATTAAATTAAAAAATATTTTTAAAATAAAAAAACAAACAACCTTATTGAAGATATTGCAGAAGATATTCCAGCTGCACCAAGAGATCCTGCAGATTCCAGTATTATAATAATTCCTAATGTAATTTATTTGTTGCCTAGATTAGACATGATTTTATGCTCTGTTATTATTAGTCTGAAATCCTAGCGAGATTCTTGGAGAAATTATGTGCAAGATTGTATTTCCTTGTCACATAATTTCCTACTATATATACATGTATAGAACAGCAAACGATAATATGATTGAGGTATTCTTTTCTGTAAAACACCCTTCTTGAATTTCTTTATGGTATCAGAGCAGGTTCTCTGATTTTTTTGTTTACCATAGGCAGAGTCTGTTGTGCTGCCATGGAAAGCCATTTGAAAGAAGCCATTGATGTTGGCTCAAAATTCTCTACACCAATTAGTTATTCAGATGACACAAACACGTCCCACAAATTAACATCTGTATTATTGAATGAGTTCAACTACCTTCCTTGGTCAAGGGCTGTAACCATTGCCCTTGGTGGAAGATCAAAATTGAGTTTTATCAATGGCTCCACTGTTTCTCCCGATGTCAATGATCCAGAATATGAAGCATGGTTGTCCAGAGACCAACTGGTTATGTCATGGATTCTTAACTCCATGGAAAGAAATCTTGCTGAAATATTTAGTTTCTCAGAATCATCTTCTGATCTATGGGATGCTATTCGTGACATGTATGGAAATCAAAATAATTCTGCTAGGATTTTCCAAATCCATCGTGAAGTTGCCAGTCTTCACCAAGAAGACAAACCTTTTGTTCAACTGTTGGGCAGTTTCAAAAACTTGTGGAATGAATTGGAAATGTACAGGCCTCACACTACAGATGCCACCATACTGCGAAGAAGAACTGAGGAGGACAAAATTTTTCAGCTGTTGGCGAGTCTAAGTCCAGAATTTGAAGATCTGCGAAGCCATATTCTAATGAACCCAGAACTGCCAACTTTTAAATCTGTGTGTGCCACCATTCAACGTGAAGAAATACGCAGAAAAGTAATGACTCGAGAAGCTAGTGTGTCGGATACTCGTGCTTATCAAACCAAGTTCCTGCCGCAAGACATGAGTTCTAGAAATGCTGATCATAGTCAGTACAGACCACCATTTGATAACAAAGCTTACAAAGGGAGACGACCTGATTCCAAGTGCCAACATTGCCACAATCTTGGTCATCATGTGGACCGTTGCTGGCTTCTACACCCCGAACTCAAGCCTAAATTTGCAAAAGATTTCAGGAGGCAACCAAGACGTAACAATTCCAAGTCATACCTTGCTCACAGTAATTCCAACTCCACTGAGATTTTTTCTGCTACTCCGGGAACCTTGATATCTGATTTTGCAAATTATTTGCAAGACAAACAAGTCCAGGGCAAGTCACTTGATCAACAAACTAGTCAGGACCAGAAGCAATCAACTGCACTCCTTAGCCAATTTGCTGATTTTCTAGCAGAGACAGACCCGAAATATAATCAAGGTAAACTGTTTGCTTTCATGACTGCGTTAGAACTTGTAAATTTGCATGACCTTTGGATAATTGATTCTGGTGCCACTGATCATATGTCAAATAAGTTAACTAGCATTCATGATTTTAAATCATTCGTTCGTCCCACATTTGTGTCTGTTGCTGACGGAAAAAATGCTTATGTTAAAGGAAAAGGTAAGATCAACCTACTGTCAAATAAGATAGAATCAGATGTCCTTTTCTTACCTTCCTTCCCATTTCAATTGCTTTCTGTTAGTAAAATTACAGCTACTCTCAATTGTGAAGTAATTTTTACCTCATCCAAGGTTGTGTTTCAGGATCTTGTCACCAAGAAGATGATTGGTGAAGGATTTTTCTTACATGGCCTCTATTATATCTCTCATAAACCTTCAGCCCCCAGGAGTTTTCAAGCAACTATTAATCATTCACATGAGCACTTATTATGGCATCGTCGACTAGCGCACCCTTCAGAGTTTGTTCTTAGTAAACTAAATTCCGTCCTCATACAAGAGCCTCTAAATTGTGAGATTTGTCATTTTTCGAAATCTACGCGACTTCCTTTTTCCCTTTCGAAGTCGAAAACCACTCGTGTTTTTGAACTTATTCATTCAGATGTATGGGGACCCGTTTATGCTTCTATTGATGGTTTTAAGTATTTTGTCTCTTTCATCGATGATTTCTCTAGAGTCACTTGGGTGTATCTGCTGAAAACTAAACATGACGTATTTGATTGTTTTAAGGATTTCCATTCATTCATCCTTAACCAGTATTCTGCTCATATTAAAATCCTTCGATCTGATAATGGCACCGAATATATGTCCAAAGACATGTCAAAATATTTACATTCTAACGGAATTGTGCATCAAACTAGTTGTGTTGGTACACCTCAACAGAATGGAGTATCTGAACGCAAAAATCGCGATCTGCTTGAAAAAACTCGTGCCATCATGCTTCAAATGAATGTTCCAAAACATTTCTGGTCATATGGAATTCTTACAGCTGTTTATCTTATTAATCGCTTACCCAGTCGAGTGCTGGAATTTAAATCTCCTCTTGAAGTTTTGCAGAATAAGGTTCCGGATATATCACACATCAAGGTTTTTGGCTGCACTTGTTTCATGCATTTATCAGCTACTCACCGGGATAAATTAGATCCAAGAGCACGCAAGTGTGTTTTTTTGGGCTACTCCGCAACCCAAAAAGGATACAAATGTTATGACCCCTTGTTGAAGAAATTGTATGTGTCCAGAGATGTTAGATTTATTGAAGGCACACCGTATTTTACTGCAGGAACACCGGGAGCTGTTTTGTCTGAATTTTTTCCTTTGCCTAGCATTGAGAACACTAATCAACTTTTGTCTACTGTTACTAGCATTGATGGAGTCCTTCCCAGTCCGGACCAACACACTCAGTCTTCCACTGGATTCATACCCAGCATTGATGGTCTGGGACCACGTCAACTTCCAGCAGAAACTACACCTGCATCTAATCCCAGCAGTAATATTTTGCAGCAACATCACTCACAGACTGACCAACAAATTCAGCTCCCTTCTGCCTCTGATTCCAGCAGATTCCAGATTGATCCTATCAGTAACTCAGCACTACCTGATACTCTTGATGCCTTGCCAGTCACCAGAAGAGTTTCTATTCGACCACGTCAACCACCATCACGCATGCAAGACTATGTTACCTACAACGTGAGGTACCCTGTTTCAAAATTCATGTCTTATCATCGACTGTCCCCAACACACAGTGCATTCCTTACCTCTATATCTAATGTTCATGAACCGAAGAGCTTCAAAGAAGCTCAATCCCAGCCCGTATGGCAGCAGGCCATGCATGAAGAATTGAAGGCTCTTACTGAAAATCATACATGGACAATAGTCTCATTACCTGCTGGAAAGGCAGCTGTTGGATGTCGTTGGATATTCAAGACCAAGTTCAAATCAGATGGGACAGTAGATCGCCACAAAGCTCGTCTCGTGGCACAAGGTTTTACTCAACAATTTGGTGTGGATTACAAGGAGACCTTTGCTCCTGTGGCCAAGATGACCACTGTCCGGGTTTTACTTTCAGTTGCTATCAACCAGGGATGGTCTCTCTTCCAAATGGATGTCAGCAATGCATTTTTACATGGAGATCTTGAAGAGGAAGTGTTTATGAAGCTTCCTCCCGGACATCCTCACAGTGGAAACTCTACGTTAGCTTGCAAGCTTCACAAATCTATTTATGGGTTGAAACAGAGCTCTCGTGCTTGGCATAC
Source organism: Populus tomentosa (assembly GCA_018804465.1). NCBI lineage: Eukaryota > Viridiplantae > Streptophyta > Magnoliopsida > Malpighiales > Salicaceae > Populus > Populus tomentosa. The sequence continues at coordinate 13,179,575 of CM031981.1, forward strand.
AAAATTAAGCATTGCTCTTGAGAGTCTCGGTTTTACAAGAAGCTCTGCAGATTACTCTTTGTTCATTAAGATTAATTCTGATCATACTCTGGCTGTACTGATATATGTTGATGATCTTATTATAACAGGGAGTAATGATGCTTCCATAGCCCAGCTTAAACGGTCTCTCCAGCAGCAATTTCCAATCAAAGATCTTGGTTCATTGAAATACTTCTTAGGCATTGAAATGGCAGCCTCCCGTAAAGGTTTTTTTCTCAATCAGCGCAAATACATCCTTGATTTATTGCAGGATGTTGATATGCTGCACACGAAGCCTGTTGCCAACCCCTTGGATAGCAAATTAACATTGGATTCTTCTAGTGAACCTCTTGAATCTTACACTTATTATCAACAGATTGTTGGAAAACTCATCTACTTAACAATCACTCGACCGGACATTACCTTTGCTGTCAGTCTTGTTAGTGGTTACATGCATGCTCCAACAGTCCAACATCTTGGTATGGTCAAACGTATCTTGCGATATTTGAAAGGCACCATTGGTCGTGGCATAGTTATGACTCGCAATGGTCATACCAACATCATGGGATATACTGATTCTGACTGGGCAGGAAACTCTCTTGATCGACGATCTACCACTGGCTATTGTATGTTTGTTGGTGGTAATTTAGTATCATGGAAAAGTAAGAAACAATCTGTCGTCGCTCGGTCAAGTGCTGAAGCTGAGTACCGTGCTATGGCCTCTGCAGCCTGCGAATTGATATGGCTTAAACAACTTCTTACTGATTTCGGTTTTCATGGGGTGACTCCTATGACATTGTTTTGTGACAATCAAGCTGCCATGCATATTGCGTCCAATCCGGTATTTCATGAACGTACAAAGCACATCGAAGTTGATTGCCATTACATTCGTCAACAGGTTCAAGCCAAACTTATTCAACCTCAGTATGTTCGTTCTCATGATCAATTAGCTGATGTGCTCACCAAAGCATTGCCATCTACTCAATTTCACCGGTTGTTGGGCAAGCTTGGATCTACCAATCCGCTCGATCCAGCTTGAGGGGGAGTATTGAAGATATTGCAGAAGATATTCCAGCTGCACCAAGAGATCCTGCAGATTCCAGTATTATAATAATTCCTAATGTAATTTATTTGTTGCCTAGATTAGACATGATTTTATGCTCTGTTATTATTAGTCTGAAATCCTAGCGAGATTCTTGGAGAAATTATGTGCAAGATTGTATTTCCTTGTCACATAATTTCCTACTATATATACATGTATAGAACAGCAAACGATAATATGATTGAGGTATTCTTTTCTGTAAAACACCCTTCTTGAATTTCTTTAAACCTCTTAATATGTTATCTAACCTTGATTTCATCATGTTTGAACAGTGCTTTCCTCCTGATAAATTCTCCAAATAACAAATAAGTGGCATTTAATCTTACGAATGTAGCTAAATAGTGATTGATTCAATCAATATTTTGGGATTATATTTCCTTAAATTTTTCAGCGGTCCACATGTGGGACAGCATTAGTTATTATGGTGGATGGCTAATTGGAGATCGCCTACTCAAAGGCTCATTCGATTGGGGAGAGAAATTAAGGGTTGAAATCGGTTCCTATTTGGATTAAGTTACCTAATCTGAAGCTGCATCTGTGGTCTGTTCAAGTGCTAAGTAAGATTGCGGGTGTGATGGGCACACCTTTGTTTACTGATAAGATAACAGCATCAAGAGAAAGAGTAGAATATGCAAGAATTTGTGTTGAAATACCCTTTGATCGTGCGTTAGAGATCCCTAATTCAGTCACCATTGAAGATGAGAAGGCATGTAGCTACATTCAAGAGGTTCAGTATTAATGGCTGCCGTATATATGCTTACCTAGTATTTTTGGATTTTTTTATTTTTTTTATTTTGTTCCTTTGCCTTTAAACCTTAGGTCGGTTTAAAGTACTATTTAAACCGGTTGTAGCTTATTTTCAGAGTTGATTATTATTATCAAATTTAAAATTTATCAAATCAGAGTTTGGGTCCATGATTGCTGCTGCTGGAATTTAAGTTGACGGTTTCTTTTGAATAGTTGCATTTAATTTATGCTAAAGAATATGATAATAGATCAGAGCCAAAATTGTTTAGAATTTGTTTCCTTTATTTTTCGGAGTGATGTATTGTGAGTCAAAATTCGTATAAATCATCACAGCCAAATAAACCATTCGTTACTTTTCACATCAGATTTTCTAATTTCAATTTTAGTTTTATAAAGAAGGTGATAAAAGCCTGGCTGTTGTTCCCCTGGATATATGAACAAGTAGAAAATTATGCTTAAATAAAATTAAGTGCTTGGAGTTTTTTTTACATGCCTAGGTATTTTTTTTTTTATTATTAATAAGGTTTTTAAGTTTATACATGTTGTCACACCCAAATATCGATGATCAATTAAAAGTTTTCATGAAAAAAAAAAACATGTATTTAACATATACTTTGAAAAGAAATGTCTAGTTCAAAAAGTCACTACCTAATATTATAATCACTAAAATTATTAGAACCTTAATTGATCAATAGAGATTCTCATAGTATTAGAATAGTTATATGAAAAAGAAGATGTTATCACCTTTTATGTGCCCTGACTAAAACAGGCTGCATTGTTTGTTTTGTCTAAAATCACTAAGAGTTTATTCTTTTTTTTTTTTTTTCCTTCTATCATACTCCTTATTTTAGCGTCAATAAACAATACATAAAAATATTTCTAACTCTAATATCGGTGAATATTGCTCAAACAAAAAACACAAAATTTTGAATTTTTTTATGAAGGAAAAATAAAAATTTTATGCCTTTTTTTTGTTTATCCCTTTTTATTATTTACTTTTTTTAGAGAAGCCTAAAAAAATATATTACATGAGAGATTTGTATTTAACAGTCTCGGTCCACGGATTGAGTATATAACAGGAAAAAACAAAACGCAATGAAAAATTAAAAAATAAAATAAAACAATGCACAAGGAAACCAAAAATAAATGCATGAAGGTCTCCAAATATTCTGGGAATTTTCTGATATGGAAAAGGGATTATTTGATCAAATATCAAAATAAAAAGAGTATAAAAAGAAATGGTCATGGTATAAGGATGTTTTTATCAAATACATCCTTGGCAAACATAATCTAGGCTGGATGGGCCTGAAGCCCAGACCCGACTCATTCCTTTTTACACTGGACTAGCTCCAGCTCAGTCATAAATGCCGAGTTAGACCCAGCACCAGTAACCGGTTAGTTCTGCAAGCGTGAGTGGGTTCGCCGCTTGCTACAGTGTCTGCGTAATTAAATTACCGAATGAGTGAAAAAATGGAGACTTACCTGCGTTCGGTGCTGGCGAGAGATGTTGCTGACTTTTGGCTGGGATTCTGGAATTTCCCCTACTCTTCTTCTGCCTTCTCCTCCTCTTTTCTTTTCTGTTCTTTTGGTTTGTGTTTTTTTTTAGTCAAGTTGATTTGCTCTCTTTTTCTCTCCCCTGTTTTCTCCTCCCTTTTTTTTTTTTTTCTTTCTCCTTCCTCCTTTTTTTTCCCGTCATCTATGCCTCTGCCTTTAATAGGCATTCTGTCCTGCTGCCTATCTTGCATGATAGTGATAAGGCCTGGGATTTTGTGTTTTGGCCGGATTGGGACACCAACAGTCGTGCCATCGCTGGACTGTTGGTGGTGGTTTCCTCCACGCCTCAATGGCTTGTTATGGCGGCGAAGGACACGAAAACGAACTGAGAAGCTGGTGATGGTAGTCGTGGGCATTGCAATGTGTCTGGTGGTGTGAGTATTAAAGGCCGAATAATGGAACAAAACGGCGCCATTTCAGACTGGGGCGGCCCTTTTGCAATTTAGTCATTTTATGGTTTGATATCTTCTAATCAGGCTCCTCGATTTTGGCACATTTTACAAAACAATCCTTGTCTTCTAGTTTAATCAATTTAGTCCGTAATTGATTCTAAACTTTGGTGTTGTTTCAAATAAGTCCCTGATTTCATTAATTAAACTAATTCTAAATTCAATTAAGTTTCCAAACTTATCAATTCATCAACTAAACCCCTTTTATCATTAATTAAATAAATTCAAAGTTCAATTAAGTCCCCAAAATTATAAATTCATCAAATTACTAGCAAAATTGAACCCCAAATTTACAATTCCTCCCTAGTTAATCCTCAAAAACTTTTCAATTGTGTTGCCTTAACCCAAATCTCAAATTTTGTTCATTCATTCCAATTTGTTCATTTCATTTTATAAAAATAATAAATAAATAAATTATAACACAAGCTCCATCTTAGGACCATTGGCTTCAATGACTGGTTCATATTATCAATTATCAAAAGTCTTATTTCTGCATAGGTTTCTTATGAGTTAAGCGTGCAAGCCTTAGAGCTTAGGTCTATATGTGCTTGACATTTCTTAGCCCTTGTATTTTTTTTAAATAAAAATCTTTTTAAATAAATTATTGCAATGATGTTTCATAAATCATTCAATTATATCATTATTTTTAAATAAAAATATAATTTTTTTATAGTTATATTTGTATTTTTTTTTTAATTTTGTACAAAACACATATGCAAAATATTTTATAAAATGCACATTAATATTTAATGAGAATAAATATATAACTGTTATTTTTGTATTTTCAATTTCTTATATTTTTCTTAAATTAATTATTCTTTACTGTTTTCATAAAGTCTCATAAAAATAATGGGTATGTTATTATGTTCTATTTTGTTTTTGAAAATTAGTTCATAAATCATGAGAAGTTTTTTTTTATAAAAAACCAAGCTTCTAATAGAAAATACGTTTTCATCAAAATAAAAATAAATGAAGAGTTGGTTATTGGATTAGGCATGGTTCGTCCATGATGGATGGGCCTAGTCCAAGTTATTAGAGAAGTTACTAAAAGAAGTAACCACTTTCTCTAATTATATATAAAAGAGACATAACCCATATGGAATAGTAACTTTTCATTATTGAAAGAACATAGTTCTCTCTTTCTCTTCTCTCATCTTGACTCTCTGTATTAACTTGACAAGATTTACAAAGACGTTCGTACTGTGGAATATCATATTGGTTCTAGTAATTGAAGTGACACTGAAGTAATTGATCCATGAATAAGAAAGCGAATTTTCACAAGTAAGTTTTCCTTTCCGATTTACATTGGTATCAGAGCCATAGTTTTTAATATTGTTTTTATGCAGTATATCTATTATTACATGCATGAACGATAAATGTAAATTTTATGTTAAAAGATTACTTCCATTGAGAATCTTGAATTTATAAAATTTGTAAATTTATAAAATTTTACAAAGTAATTTAGTTATGATTTTGTCTATGTTAATTAGACAAGACCTTCTGCAAAACATTTTGCATGGTGTTTTGATAATGAAAAAGAAAATTGAAATTTGCCCATTTCCATTTCTATTCCCAATTGACTACAATACCTGTAGTCAATTGGAAACCGCCATTTGGCAGTTGAGAAATATAACTGCCATTTGGCAGTTATTAAAAAAAAAGAAAACTGAATGAACACATCTTTTAAAAGATGTGTACATATATTATCTGTCATTCGGCAGTTAATATATATTACGTTGTCAATATATATACACATCTTTTAAAAATGTGTGGCAGTTAATATATATTACTAATTATTAATATATATTAATATTAAAAATAAAATTAAGAAAATTAATATTTTTTTGTTAATATAAATTGTCAAGTTGTGGAGTAATTTATTTATTGTTAAAATAAATTTCTTAATTTTCGTATTTGTTTTTTAACATATATGATGATACATGCTTTAATTAAATATTAAGTATAATATTTATTTGTTTTTGGAATATTTTGTTGTAGTGGATAGGCAACAACAAATTGATCATTTATTGGGCTATGCCTTTAATCCTGTTCACAAAATTCGAGAGCACATTGATTATATGTATCATTGGATGATTAAACTGGCAATGAGTGGTGTTTACGAATTCTACATGGAACATCAAATGTTAATCGTTCTCAATTCTTTGCCTGAGGAATGGATATCGGTGCGACTATCGTTGGAATATAGGCTGGAATCCTTAGATTTCAACAATCTCGCAGATGAAATGCTACTTAAGAAGGAACGTCAGTATGCCGAAAAGGGTATACGCCGCACTAGAAGAAGCGCATGTCATTTGGATGTTGCTGCTAAATTCATTCCATGGTTTGAGCAGAATGAACTTGGAGGAGATGACTTTGAAGAAGTGGATGATGTAATTGGAGACCCTACTTATGTGCCTAAAATATAAAACAATTCTGAAATGTATTATTCTTAATATTGTATTGTTTTTTAAAGATGATTGGTTGTTTAATTGTGAATTGAATATTTTATGTAATTTAATATTGAATCTTAATAATGAATACTGTATTATTATGAAACAATACTGTATTATTCTTAATAATGAATCATTTGTTAGACATGTGAAATCCTTTGGCTTATGTAGAATGTAATTAGTTTTAAGGATCATACGAAAGCTTATAGTGATTGAGTAATGAATAAATGCCATTAGAATATCATTTTATTCATTATTTGTTTCATGGATTATATTGAGCATCATATAGTATAATTTGTTGAAGTATGTCGATAGACTTTGATTGGCTCACTCACATGAGCAATCACCTCTAGCACTTGTAAGGTGAGTAGAGATGAGACTATTTGAGTTTTAATGCTCAATAAGCGACTTGGGCGTAGTGGGAGAAATTTTAACTCAAAGTGATTATTAAAAAGTCACCTTGGCTGGGACCAAGATGAGGTTCTTAAATAAAAGAATTGGCATGAATGAATTCCTGCCATTCATGTGTCTATTATGATTGAAGCCGAGTATGAAATTATTCATCTGCCACTAATGAAAAATAAGCAAATGAGAATTTCTGATTTGAAGTCTATGTTTTTAGCAACAAGACTAAGACTTGTATGGTGTATTTCCTCTAACAAGGAGAGCAACGACATACACTCTGTCTTAAGAAAAAGAAAAGAGTAAGCTCCACTATAGCATGTATTTCATACTACATGTGCTAGCGACCATTACAAGATTAAAGAATGGATCCCTGCTTCTTTATTATGTGAGTCCTAAAGATCATATCTAAAATCTCAAAATCTTACCCTTTGTGACTTTTAACCATATCATGATGTGATGTATTAATGATCGCTATTTTAGGAGTATATCCTATGGTCATGGAATGATTCGACTTAAAGGAATATTCTTAGGAAAGCGAGTTAATTTAGATTTAATTGATATAAGAGCGAAAGAAAAAGTAATTTTAATTCTACACCTGTTACTTGTATTCACCGACTCGGATCATATCATTTGAATAAGATTTGATAATGGCCTGTATTAGGTTTATATATTGGAGCTCCTTTCACTGTGTGCTTTAGGTCGCACGGTCTGTTCGTCAAGTATGAAATTCTTGTGCAAGTTTGAAGTATAATGTATTAGAGAGATTTCATGGGTGAGTGAGAGATATTGGTTATTGGGTTAGGCCTGATCCACTCATGATGGATGAGCCTGGTCCAAGTTATTAGAGAAGTTACTAAAGGAAGTAACCGCCTTCTCTAATCATATATAAAGGGACATAACCCATATGAAATAGTAACTTTTCATTATTGAAAAAACATAGTTTTCTTTTTCTCTTCTTTCATCTTGACTCTTTGTATTATCTTGACAAGATTTATACAGACGTTTGTACTGTGGAATATCATATTGGTTCTAGTAATTGAAGTAGCACTGAAGTAATTGATCCAGGAATAAGAAAGCAAATTCTCACAAGTAAGTTTTCCTTTCCGATCTATATGAAGGAATAACAAAAAGGGAATATTGGCTAAAGAAATATAATTTTTATCTTAAATTTAAATTATTTGAATGCTTATGAATTTTTATATTAATTGTTTTATTTTTTATTCAAAAACCTGTGGTGTTGATTAAAAAGGAAAACTTTCATGGCTTTGTCAAATAAGAAAATAAATGCATAAACAAGTAGGGAGATTTTTGAGTGAATAAATATATTTTATACTCTAGAATTTAAATCATTGAAGTTCTTTGAGATATTTTGTAATCCCTATAAAAATAAATAAAAATTAATTTTAAGAATAGCCCCGCAACGTCAAATATGGGACTTTTCAAACAATACTGGTCTAAATATTAATTGCGTGTTGTATTTGCTTGGGCTGTGAACTCTATTTATTTTAATTTCTATTTTTAACTATAATTTGAGACCGAACCCACCAAATAGACTTTTAATTCATGCTGAAATATTCATAATGCAAATTGAAAGGACTGTAAGGAAACAAACCATGCTAATTCTCTTTTAGTTATTTCTATAATTTTCTTTTTTTTTAATAAAAAGAACCCTTAGCTGTTTTAAAATCACCGACACACTTTGGAATCTCCACCACCAGTAAATGCCTAAATGGTTAGAGGCTCTAACTTAGAGCTGTCCCAATTAATCTCCACGAAGGTCGCACCCATGTTTTAATATCACCGACACACTTTGGAAATTTAATATATGCAAGTTGTCCGTGGAAATTTATACTTTTTTATTATTATGATGTTATTGTTGGTAGAAACAATAATTTGCAAGAAAGCATTCATAAAAAACTATTGAGCCCTTCCCACCTGAAAAATGTATTATCAGTCTGATGATTTTTTTTTTATATAGAGGAGGAAAGTACTAATGATACTATCTAATAAAAAAAAATAAAATAAGGCATATTCTTTTTTTTTTTTTTTTTATATATGTATAGTTATCAAGAGTATATTGAAAAGGCCATTAAGTCAATAGCCAAAGCAAAATATAGGGACAAAACAAAAAGAAAGAAAAAAAAGAATAGACTTAGAAAAAATAAATAAATAAAAATAAAAATTAATCTACTACAACAAAAACAAAAAATTACCTAAGATTTTTTCTAACCCATGCTCCAGTTCCCTTGGTTAAACAAATGAGATCAAGCTATAACAAAGCAAGGAAATAAATTTATTATTATTTTAAAGATGAGAAAATTATATCCTATACAATCATCAGATTAGCTTAATTAATTACTTGTTAATCAAAGTTAAGCCCTTTTTTTAAGATTATTTTAATAACACATCATATTATGCTTTTCAAAAAGTCGTAAGAGAACATGGACTAAATTATAATTTTATCTAGTTTGCTTCTTAATAAATAATAGAAAAGATATTAATTTTAATATTCACATTAATGATTCATAGACATATGGATGATGCACATGGGTGGCATGGGGACCCTAAACCATTCCTTAAGGTCTATGCTAGCGTGGAGAGAAATCATAACTGCCCATTGTATATAGTCACATTCACTCCTTTAGATAAGGAGATGAATAAATAAAATAACACAATAATAAATTCCATTGGGTATATACATATAGCAAAACATTATTGCCTGTGTAAAATTAATGAAAAAAAAAGAAGCAAAACATTACTTGGAAAGAAAACAAAATATTCTTCACCGAAAGATAGATTTTCATTTAGAACAATTTACACTATAATCATTAAATATATATTAACTTAAAAAATCCACGTAAATAGAGTTAAAAAAACTATTAACTCCGTGTAATCTAACCAACATGGTCAGGTTTTTCGCAACCTAGTTTACTTGTCCAAGCCCAATTATATTAACAATAATTTTATATTATTTTTTTTAAAAGGTAAACATCTAGGTTTTAGTAAATATATTGCCCACATGACCAAGCTCATCAATGAGCTGGGGATATACTCTTTGATGATATTATTTTAACTTTTAACGTTTATCAACATAACCTTCTCTCTTTTTTTATTATGATGTTAATGTTGCCCTTCATCTTTGATAATTATTGCATATATAGCTAATAATTTGCAAGAAAGCATTCATATTCTTTCTCCCAAACAATATTGCCTCTACTAGCCTTGATCAGTCCTCGTTACGTTTTTGCTAGTAACTCTTCTTTGCTCCTTTGAAACTACATGTAAATTCAAAAATATGTTCGGGTAGTTGAAATAAATTACCGTCCCCGATTGCTGCAATTTCATAGCTTGTGGAATCCAACCAACACTTTGTTATATAGAGGTATAGAGGTATGGCTACGTACCTCTTCTTTGCTTCTTTCTTGTTTTAATTTCATGTCTTTACTCATAACAATAATTTGAAAGCTTTATGTTCAGATAGACATCATTGATGAGTTTATTGAGTTAATTCCTTGCATGTCTTCTAGAACAAGATCATTCCATTTTAGAATCCTACAGAAAAACGCAAACAATCCAAAGATGAAGAAAATGATTCATCCTCGCGAAAGAGAAGAAAATCTGACCTCAGTAAGCTTTTTAAATGCTATTGTTTTATGCTCTCTGGTTCTTAAACTTGAAGTATTAGGTGACACTCAATGAATGAGTGATTTTCTTAACTTACTCTCTAATAGTAATTGTGTTGAAATACCTACTCAGCACATTCATATGTATTGTCTTTGATGATCACTTCACATATATCCCTTACTAGTTATAATTGCAAGATAGCAGATACTGTTTTATGCTATCGCTACATTGCCAATTAATCGTGCCTTAATTTCTGCAGCTGCCATGACAGAGCCAGATTCTTCTCCATCTAGACCACAAGGCGCCTATGATGTCTTTTTGAGTTTTAGAGGAGAAGATACTCGCAAGACATTTACAGATCATCTATATACTGCCTTAGTCCAAGCAGGAATCCACACTTTTCGAGATGATGATGAACTTCCTAGTGGAGAAGAAATCTCCGATCATCTCCTCAAGGCAATTCAAGAATCAAAGATATGTATAGTGGTCTTCTCAAAAGGATATGCTTCTTCTAGATGGTGTCTTGATGAACTTGTGGAGATTCTGAAGTGCAAATATAGGAAAACTGGTCAGATTGCTCTTCCTATATTCTATGACATTGATCCTTCAGATGTGAGAAAACAGAATGGCAGTTTTGCAGAAGCATTTGTCAAACACGAAGAACGTTCTGAAGAGAAGGTGAAGGAGTGGAGAGAAGCTCTTGAAGAGGCAGGAAATCTATCTGGATGGAATCTCAAAGATATGGCAAATGGGTATGCCTTTTCTCTATAAGATTCAATTCCACACATTTATATATGGAGTCATTCTACATTATATATTTTACAATGTGAAACAATAAAATACTTTTTGAACATACTTAATTCTCTCGCTATTCTCTCGTCTATGAACAGGCATGAAGCAAAATTTATCCAATATATTATCAAGGAAGTGTGGAATAAATTGTATCCCAAGGACATGAATGTTGGTACTCACCCAGTAGGTATTGATCCCCTTGTCAACGAAATCAGAGACTTCGTAAGTAATCCAACAGAGAAGGTTTGCATTGTGGGCATACATGGGATGCCAGGAATAGGAAAGACGACTATAGCAAAAGAAGTATTTAATAAACTCTGCGATGAATTCGAGGGGAGCTCTTTTCTTTTGAATGTTAAAGAAAAATCAGAATCTAAGGATATGGTTCTTTTGCAACAACAACTACTTCATGATATTTTAAGACAAAATGCTAAGAAGATCAATAATGTTGATAGAGGAAAGGTTCTGATTAAAGAACGACTTCGGCACAAAAGAGTTCTTGTTGTTTTTGACGATGTGGATCGTCCAGACCGACTACTTGATTTGATGGGAGAGCCAAGTTGGTTGGGCCCTGGAAGTAGGGTAATAATTACAACTACAGATGAAAGCTTACTTCTTGAAGCTGATCAAAGATACCAGGTTCAAGAATTGAACCGGGGTGACTCCCTTCAGCTTTTCTGTAGGCATGCGTTTAGGGACACCAAACCAGCAAAAGATTATGTTGAGCTTTCGAATGATGTAGTTGAATACTGTGGAGGACTTCCTTTAGCTCTTAAGGTTTTAGGTTCTTGTTTGTATGGGAAAAACCAAGGTAGATGGGAATCTTTAATTGGCAGATTGAGAAAATTTCCAAACAGTGAAATTCAGAAAAAACTTAGAATAAGTTTTGACACACTGGATGAATCTACACTAAAGAATACATTTCTTGATATTGCATGCTTCTTTATTGGTAGAAAGAAAGAATACGTAGCAAAAGTGCTAGAAGGACTTTATGATTACAATCCAGAAGATGATTTTGGAACTCTCATTGAACGGTCTCTGATTAAAGTTGATGATTCTGGAATGATAGGCATGCATGATCTATTACGAGGGATGGGAAGGGAGATCGTTAAGGAAGAGTCACCTGAAAATCCTGCACGAAGGAGCAGAATTTGGAGTCAAGAGGATGCGTGGATAGTACTCAAGATGCAGATGGTAAGAACTCATTGCATATAGAAAAGCACATTCATCTGTATCTTTATTGTCAAACTTATTACAAACAATCACATGAAACTTCTATTGATTTTTTTTTCTTTTTAAGGGAACAGAAATTGTAAAGGGCCTTACACTGGATGTGAGAAGATCAAAAGACAAATCACTAAGCACTAGATCATTTACAAAAATGAAATTGTTAAAATTACTCCAAATCAATGGAGCAGAACTCACCGGATCTTTCGAGCGGCTTTCTAAAGTGTTGACGTGGATTTGTTGGCTTGAATGTCCTTTGGAATTTTTACCATCCGACTTTTCATTGGACTACGTAGTTATTATTGATATGCAGTACAGTAACATCAGAGAACTATGGAAGGAAAAAAAGGTACGAAACATACCAAAATACCCAAAAATTTGTCTAGAGAACTTTTGATGATTACTTATTAATGATTTTTCTCTCTGCTCTGACAGATGCTCAACAATCTACAGATCCTTGATCTCAGTTATTCAAAGAACCTTGTTAAAACACCAAATTTGCACAGTTCAAGTCTAGAGAAATTACTACTTGAAGGTTGTTCAAGTTTAGTTGAGTTACATGAATCTATTGGACATTCAAAGTCTCTTGTATGTTTGAACATTTCAGGGTGTTCACAACTTAAGGAGCTGCCGAAGTGCATGGGTGATATTGAGTCCTTCACTGAGCTTCTAGCAGATGGAATTAACAATGAGCAATTTCTCTCTTCAGTTGGACATTTAAGGTGCGTGAGGAAGTTGTCATTGCGTAGACACTGGGACTGGAACATACCATATCGGCCTTCACCAAATTCTTCTTGGATTTCAGCTTTTTGGATAACTCCAACTTCCACTATTTGGAGAGTTTTGGGAAAGCTAAAACTTGTTGGTTATGGTTTGTCTGAACGCGCAACTAATTGTGTTGATTTTGGAGGTTTGTCCTCTCTTGAAGAGTTGGATCTATCAAGAAACGAGTTCTTCAGTCTGCCTTCTGGCATCGGCATCCTTTCTAAGCTGCGGCTTTTGACCGTTCAAGAATGCAGAAATCTTGTATCAATCCCAGAGCTTCCCTCAAATTTAGAACATTTGGATACATTTGGTTGCAAATCAATGCAATGGGTAAGACTACCAATCCAAGCAAAAAAATATCTAAGTCTGTTTATGACGGGTTGTCCGGATTTAATAGAGATTGAAGGCATGGAAGGTCTAAGTAATCATGGCTGGTTTATTTCCTATATTACCAAGAGCAAGTTATCAAATAATTATAAGAAAAGTCTTGCTGAGGTACTATTTCTGTCTCTCGTTGCACACAAATAAGCACACAATTGGCACATACAATTAATACATTAATTAATGTCTAATATATACAGGCACTGTGCTACGGTGGCTACTCGTATCATATGTTCTTCAATCGTTGGCAAACGTTCAGCCACAGAGACAAGTTCACTATGATTCCAAATTGGTTCAGCTACCGAGGAAAAGGAAGTTCATTATCATTTCATATACCTCCAGTTCTCCAAGGCTTGGTCGTTGGGGTTGTTTGTAAACGCTTGATAGGTCTTATTGGAACCCCCAAATTATGTATAAAAAATAAAAGCAACGGTATTCAAATGTTTGAAGCAACTGTAATTCAATGTGTCGGTAGAAATTGGTTGAGATACATAAGTCTAAGCGAGATGGCAATGAAAGAATATTGTGAAGATGAGGAATTGGAACTGTGCGTGAGACTTTATACGGGAGAAGACGCTGGAGTGTTTGAATGTGGGATCCACGTGATAGTTGAAAAGACAGATTCATTTGAAGGGTCAGAGTGGGATCATGAGTCTGAAGTTGGAAGAGATAGAGTAATACCTGCACCACCATATCTGTCTCAATATGCGCTGTACAATTTCTTTGAGATTTACAGCAAGCAAGGTCTCCGTAATTTATCAAAAAATACCAAGGATCAGCTTCTTGAGGTACTATTTCTGTCCCTCTTGCATATATATATTAATCAGTGTCTAAAATCTCAGCATTCCTTGAATTCGATATTTATGCAGAAAATCTTCAGTTATCATTTTCTCGAGTATTTTATTCCCTTCAAGGCTTTTTTGGTTCCCTGTGATTATTCTATCATTCCACAATGGTTCAGCTATGGTGGAGAAGGATGTTCATTATCATTTGATATACCTCCAGATTTCGAAGGCTTGGTCATTTGGGCTGCCTGTTCAGGTGGTACTTGGCATCAAGAATTAAAGGCTATTATAAAAAATAAAAGCAACGGTGGTCAGTTGTTCGAAGCTACACATGCAAGACCCTATTTTCGTGGTAGGTGGCTAAGACTCATAAGTACACGTGAGATGGCAATGGAAAAATATTGTGGAGATGATGAATTGGAACTACATGTGATATTGAGGTCCGAAAAGAGTGAAGTGGTACGATGTGAGATCCATGTGATAAAGACACATCCATTTGGAGGGAGCAACTACGATCAAACTCCAGCGTTGGATCATGACATTTACAACCATGAGTCTTTTGAAGGTTCAGAGGGGGGTCATGACATTGACTACTACGAGACTTCATTTCAAGGGTCAGGATCGTCGGATCATGAGAATGACAACCAAGAGTACTCCGAAGTTGAAAGCGATAGAACGATACCTTCGCCACCATATCATCTGCTTCACCATCCCCGTCATGGTTCAATGAGGTTTTCTACAAGGCAGCAGTGGAAAGCTTTTTTGATTCGGGCGTTCAGCCTATGGAAAACCATACTCGTACAAAAATTCTCACCTGATGATCTCAATTAGTCGAGGGATTGGTTTGAGAAAACTCCCCACTTTATGCCCACTTAGCTATGATATTATCATCTTGTTGTGTAAAATCACTAATTAAATAAATGTAGTATTTATTTTAGATAGCAACAGACTGATATTGTTTGTTACACACTATTAACTTAGAATCATTAAAGAATTGTAGACCTTGTATGATCTAAAATAAATAATAAATCAAACAATTCAAAGTTGTATTTTCTTTTTAATTTTGAAGTCTTGTTTCTTATTAGATCATGTCTTAAACAAGTTATGGGATTTTCTATAGATAAATCATAATGTTATAAACTTGTTTAAAAGACTATGGTATTTAGCATAGACACATGATAGATCAGACTTTAGAGTATTGTTTGTCACTCTTGTTTGTAAAAATATTTTTATAAAATAAGAATTTTCAAAGTTTTGTTCCGTAATAAATAATTTTTTATTTGTTAGGAAGTGTTCAAGAAAGACCATGTTTTCTTCATCTCTGCACTATTGATTAAAGAAAGAATCCATAGATACAAGTACTTGTGGGCTTATGCATTAATGAGTAAACTCAAGGGTATGCATTGAGGAAAATAATAATTAAAATTTTGAAAATATTGTAAAATGGGTAGTAAAATCATGATTTTACTTGATCTTAGTCTAGTTTTATCAGTTTTTTTATGTTAACTCAATTTTGGATGATAAGTATATATTTACTTGTAAAATCATATAATTTTACAAGTTAATTATTGATTTTAATACTCTTGACTTTTCCTACACTTTTCAGAGCCCTTGCACTGTTTAGTCAAAATTCAAAAGGGTCAAAAGTTTTTTGAATATTTTTTTACTTTTTTAATTGAAATTAATATTTTTTTATATTTTAAATCATTTTGATGTGTTGATGTCAAAAATAATTTTTAAAAAATAAAAAAATATTATTTTAATGCATTTATAAGAAAAAACACTTTAAAAAACAACCACAATCATACTCTAAAACATTCCCTTACACAAATTAGCAAATCAACAAACAAGAACAATTTTTTTTTAAAAAAAAGATGAACTTTTTGGTCCAATTAACATGTTCTTTTAAGTACTAAAAATACACCAAAAATAGAAATCACTTTCATGTTGTAAAAGAAAGAAACAAAGAGCCCGTAAAACCTGAAGGAAGGATCATTGCACGCAAAAATGATTCGGATGAAATTGGGCTTTCTTCACGGCAGAAGTTTCTTTTTTCCCTCTCCCAACCCATCCGGTTGAAAAGCACCAATTTCAAAAACTCATGCATGTTTTGAATTCACTAAATTAAATTAGAAATTTTTAATAATATCTCATATTTAAAATATTTTTATTGTTAAGAATTAAATTTTACATAGAATTCAATCTCTAAAAATTATATCAAAATAAATTAGATATTAACCCCTTTGATTTATAATTTCAAATAGAAAAAATTTAATGTTAAAACTTATTTTTCTAAATACCTATCTTTTTTATTATAGAACTTTGAAGAAATGAGATGAAGGTGATGAGGGTAATATAAAAAAATAAAATGAATTGAATTCTATTTATTTCAAACATGTTAGATTCCAAATTTTCTAGTGGACTCATGTATGAGTAAGTAAACATAAGGGTATACATAGAGGAAGATAAAAATTGGAAATTTGAAAATATTGTAAAATCAATAGTAAAATTATGATTTTACCTGATTTTAGTCCATTTTTATCATTTTTTTATTTTAACTTATTTTTGAACAATAAATATATATTTACTCGTAAAATTATACAAGTTAACTCATAATTTTAATACCCTTTACTTTTCCTACACTTTTGGGAGCCCTTGCACTGCTTTGTTAAAATTCAAAAGGGTCAAGATTTTTTTAACAAAAAGGAAAATAAAGAAAAGAAAAAAGGCCTCCGGATCACATTATCAAATAGAATATACTGATAGCATGAAATATCTCTAATTTTATCAAAGAAAGATATCTCTAATTTAAAGATTAATGTTGAGTTCGATAGATTTATATATGATCGGGCTTAGAGCAATGCGTCCATGCAACCTCATGTTGAGCAGCACAACATCCAACATCTTTCCTCCAACAAGTTTGTCGCATGTCACCCACGTGGCGTCGGTTAGCAATTTTTTGTTTCATTTGCATGATTTATTGGGAGTCGCCACCTAGTATTTAAGTGAGGGTTACTAGGAAACCTGGATGTACTGGTCTTGTTAGAGATTAACAGGTAAGAGACTTGTTGCTACCCAATTTTTGACCAATGTTTTGATAAATTTTCAAAAAAATCCAAAAATAGAGAAAAACAAAAAAATATGTTTTTTAATATATTCTCGTCATTTTAGCATTTTCAATGTCGTTTAAAAAAGAATTTAAATTTTTAAGGGTCTTTCGAACACGTTCGACTTTTCACGCATCATTTTTTAAAATCATTGATTTTTCTCATCGAGTCGACGTTGATATTGCTCATTTTCAAAAAATACAAAAAAATTAAGAAAAATCAAATTTACAAAAAGAAATAAATTGAGGGACCAATTTTGAGGCACAAGCAACACTTTGCCTATAAATACCAGCCTTCAATACACACTTAAAGGAGGGGAGGCAATTTTGAGACATCAGAAAAATAAAAAAAAAGAAAACCCTAACCCTAAACCCATCTTTTTTTGAAGGAGCGGCGTGCCCCCCTTCCCATTAAGAAAAAAAACAGAGAGAGCAGGGGCGGCCGCAAGCCTCCCTTTCCTTGTTTATAGAGGCCGGCCACCCCTCCCCTTTGATTTTCTTCTCCCCCTCAGCAGCCGGCAACAAACCACAACCCCCTCTCTTTCAAAACCAAACCGGAGCAGCCACTCCGTTCCCCCAAGCCACAAATCTTCCCTGCTCACGTGCTCTCAACTCCATTACCAAGAGTCACCCCCGTCACCATCGCCATTTTTACCAGCACCCAAAGACCAGCTCCTTCCCCTTTCCCGATCTCTCACAGCCTACCCAGCAGACCCATCATCGCAGAAGCCCTTTCCTTGGTGGCATCTTCTTCTTCGGTCTTCTCACAACAGCAAACGACCAAATCAACGTCGAAGCCCCTTCCTCGGTAGCACCTTCTTCTTCGGTCTCTTCAACAACGCCGTCCATAGATTCATCGGCCACGACAGTTGCAGATCGGACAAAACCCAAAGACCAGCAACCCTATGGTCACACTGCTGGCCGTTTGAGACAGAGAACAAAGGGGAAATGAAGAGAAACCGAGCTGCGAAGAGAGAAGCAGATCTGCAAAACAAAAACAAAGAACAAAACTAAAATCAACTGGATGTTGTGTTTTTGTTGTTGTTGCAGGTCACCGCTGGCGCAGGGAGACAGAGAAGAGGAAGAGGGTCCCGATCCACCGGTTACTGCCACCTTTATTGACGGCGGTGCGTGAATCCACGCGCCACCACTGTTCCAGCAGCTCCTGAAGTCAGCCTGACACTGTTCTGGGTTGTTTTGGGTCATTTTTGTAATTTCTAAATTGTTTAATGTAATATTTGTTTAGTTTTGAGTATTTTTTGTAATTTGTATTTTGTAAATATGTGAAGCAAAAAAAAGGAAAAAGAAAAGAAAAGAAACAAAATATAGTAAAAGTGAATGTGTGTGTTTGTATTTGTTTTATCTTTTATATATATTTTTTATGATAAAATTGCAAGGATTAAAGAAGAATTTAATATTTTGGTTGGATCACAGTTAAGAATTATTAACTTATACGTAAGTTGTATTTCTAATATCCGATGAAAAGATAATTTTTAAAACTTCTTTAATACATAACTTATACGTAAGTTGTATTTCTAATATCCGATTAAAAGATAATTATTAAAACTTCTTTAACACATCAAATTCGTGAAGCAGCTTACTTCAGGTAGGGTGCGTTAGGGGTGCTAGTACCTTCCCTAACCACAACCAGTTCCTTACCCGCGAATCTCTGACAAGACCAGTACATCCGGTTTCCTAGTAGCCTGCAATCAATTACTAGGTGGCGACTCCAATGAACCAATCAAACCACACAATAAGAAAAATCGCCAGCTCGATGCCGCGCGGATTTTGACGAGCGACAGGACTGATTGTGATTAAGGAAGGTATTAACACCCCTAACGCACCCTACCTAAGGTAAGCTGCTTTGTGGCTTTGATGTGTTAAAGAAGTTTTAAAATTTGTCTTTTCATCGTGATATTAGAAATACGACTTACATGTAACTTCATAATTCTTGACCGTGAGCAAATTAAAATATTAAATTCTTCTTTATTCTTTGCAATTTTATCATAAAAAAAACATCCATAAAAAGCATACAAACACACACATACACTTTTACTATATTTTTTTCCTTTTTTTTTTTTTTTACATCTGTACTTCAAAATACAAGTTCAAAACAACTATACAAAAATTAAATTACATAATTTCAAATTTACAAAATAGCCACTAAAAACTTCAGAAATTGCAAGGAAGGCCTTTTACAACTGCATGAACAGTGGCGGCGCGTCTCCTCCACGCGCCTCCGCCACTAACGGTGCATGGGTTCACGCGTCGCTATGAAATCCAAATAGCGTGAGGGGGTGGGGGGGCTGTAATGGCTTCCTACCCCTTTCACTTTCTTGCCACCCGTGAGGACCTCGTCACCTGCAAATCGAAGAAAACGCAACAAATGGCAGTTGATTTTAATCCTTTTCTTCCTTGTTTTCGGATCTGCCTCTCTCTCTTCTCCTTTAGATCTACTTCACTGCAGATCTGTTCTTTAATGTGTTTTTCATCCTGCTCTTCGCTACGGGTAGCTAGCAGAAGGAGGAAGGATGACTGCTGATTTGTTGATACCGCTGTGTTCGGGCTGCCGCTGGAGCCTGTTGGGTCTGCGAGCGCTGCCGGAGGGAGACGGTGAAGAGTGCGGCCCTAGCACTGCTGTGTGTGAGCTGCTTGCTCGCTAGCGAGGATGGCGTTGCTGCCGCTGGCGGTGAAAACCTACTATAGCCGCTGAAGCTGCGGTGCAAATGGGAACAACTATTGAGGCAAGTTCTGTGGAAATGAGGGCCATGAAAATGTGGTGGCTGTCTTGTAGCTGAAAGGGAGGCTTGCGGCTGAGGGGAGAAGACTGGGGGTCGGTCTGGTGAGGGGGGGAGATCGGCTTTAGGGCTGTTGGATGGGGGAGCTGGGTCTACTCGGGTTAGATGAAGGAAAAGGGAGGGCTGGTGTTCGGCAGTGTTAGGGAACAGAGATGGTTGGGGGCAGGAAGAAGAAAAAAAATCAGAAGGGGGCGGCGGCTGCTTCGGGTGAGGGAGAAGAAAGAGTTAAGCTTTATTTTTTAGGGTTTTTTTTTTGTTGCCTCCCCTAAATGTTCAAAATTGCCCCTCTCATTGTATTGAGTTATGGACCTATATTTATTGGTAAAATGTTGCTTCGTCCTCCTCAAAATTGGTCCCTCAACTTTCTTTTTTGTAAGTTTTGATTTTTCTTGTATTTTTTCAAAAACAAGCAATAGCAACGTCGACTCAATGAGAAAATTCAAGAATTTTAAAAATAACGCGTTAAAAGTTAAACGTGTTGAAAAGACCTGTGAAAAATTAAATTCTTTTGAGACGATGCTGAAAATGCTAAAAAAGATACAAATATATTTTTTTGGATTTTTTTTGTTTTTCACTATTTTTGGATTTTTTGAAAATTTTATCACATAAGTGGGTCAAAAATTGAGTAGCAACAAAGTTCAGTTCACACTTGCTGTCCATGGGTTTCACTAGCACTACAACAACCTAATCTTGATAAAAATAAAAATCAAATACAAAAGAAAAAGAAAAAGAAAACAAACCAAGAATTCCAGTATAATAGGAAAGAGGAACATCTGTGCAAGTTCGTAAAAAACACATTTTTAACGCGGCACGAAAAATACAAAATAAATTTGGATCGTAAAAACGGGTCATGAAATTGTAAAATCGTAAAAAGTTATTTTGTATTTTAAAAATGTTTTTTTCTTAAGTATAGATTATTTTTTTCTTCAAATTATTTTTTTATGATTTTAAATCATTTAAAAAAATAAAAAAACTAATATTTACATGTACAATTAAGCACGTAAATATCATTTAAATTGATTGATGAAAGAACTTGATTAATTAATTGTTATACTATAAGAATAATACGAATCATTATGTGTAAGATTATAATGAATGATACTTTTTAAAATAATTTTTTTATTTTAAAATATATTAAAATTATATAAAAATATTTTTTTAATGTTAAAAACACTTTTAAAAAAATCTAGAAACATGAACAAAAACTATGCAAATTGCCAAATACCCATTAGTATGAGTGATTCTGAAAACCTTACTTGGCCACGTCATGCTATAAGTATAGTCTTTACACTACAAGATTTCATAATTTAACCAATGGAAATATTCCATCGGTGTGTGACTAGGAGTTCGTCGGTAAATTATTTACTGACTATATTACCAACAGAATCCACCTGTCGGATTTTCTTTTGTCGATGATTCCACATTCCGTCGCTATATCAGTCGGAAAAACAAAAAAAATATTTGCCGACAGTTTTACAGACGACATTTGCGCGCCAAAAAAAAAGTTTCCCGCTTGAACTATACCGACGGAATAAACTCCGTCAGTGATATAGTGTATGACCGACGACCATTACCCGTCGGTAAAGTTGTCGGTGAGTGTTTGAAATACCTACCAAATATATCCATATGTAAATTCATCGGTATGTTTGGCAGCTACTGTCAAATGGCGACGGATTAATTCCATCAGTGAGTGTATGAAATACCGACCGAATGTATCCATCTGGATATTCGTCGATGATGGTGGCAACTATTATCAAGTGTCGACAGATTATGTCCGTCGGTAAATCCCTTTGTATTTTTTTTTAAAATTTGTTTTTTAAAAATTATTTAGAATACATAATATAAAATGATATTAATTAATGGTAATAAAAACCAATTATGCAAATAAAATTTATATTAAGCATAAAAAAAAAATCAAAGTTAAATAATATTCATTACAAAATGAATGTGTTTCAAAAAAATATTAAACGAAATTTTAAATGTAAATAATGTTTATAAAAAATTAATATAAAGGTGGAGGAGGAGGAGGAGGAGGAGGCTGGTGGTCATACGATCAAAAAGGATTAGGTGTACATGTTCTACCTTGTGCCATGTTCATGACCATTTCGCGAAGCTGTTCATAGGCCGCTCTTTGTTGTTCAAACTCCGCTCTGTGTTGTTCTTTGAGTTGTGTGTACTCCGCTCTTTGTTGTTCTTTGAGTTGTGTGTACGCCTCTGATAGGTGGTCGTACTTTTCGGTGAGCTGAGCCGTGTGTTGCTGCAAGGCCACGAACTCCTTAGATTGGGAGCTCCCGACGGTTGAAGCACTACGGGCCGACCGCAAGTTGTCGGCCATAGTGTTGGAGACCTCATAAACCCGATTTTTATCGGGTCCACTTGACGATCCAGCCTCCATCCATAAATCTAGATCTAATTCTGGATGGGTCAAAGGATTGTCCCAGTATCTCTCCTTCAACCAATTATTATAGGTCTCCTGAAAATAAAAAAAAGTAATCATCATATTCAATTCAATAAACATAATAATAACTTACAAAATAAAATAGTTAAACAAACATACCACAAAATGTTGAGCACGACTGTCAACGAACTGTTGCGCTTCCTTTTGGCGGTCTTGACTTCGCACGTGCATCTCCACAAACAGCTCCATCGGACTGGGCTCACATCCAAGAGACGTAGCCTATAATAATAAAAAATTATTAACAACAAATTAATTGAACGATATATTTCATTTAAATTAATCTTACCATCCGTTTTGAATGTGCAGCCGTCGGTGTGAGCCGCTGGTGTGCATTGTCACCGAGCCATGAATTGGCCACTTCCGGTTGCCAGCACCGGACTGTGAGCATCGTGTAAACTGCTCAGACGTCACGTGCTGAAGATAGTGTGGCCATATATCTTCCGGGATGTATATCAGTTTGAAATCCCTCCAAACTGCAACATCGTTCCAGCCTTGGAACCCCTTATCCCTCGCTGTTTTTTTTGACTTTTTTTGGGTTTCGTACCAAAAATCACGCAACCTATTTCACACAAGCAAAAATTACATTTTGAAACATAAATTTTTTTCTAAAAAAAAGTTGTATTGTTTTCGATGTTACCTAGTTGCCGCGTGATTTTCCTACACCCTCCTTACAATAGTGTTATGTTCATCGTCCCAGCAAAATCAATTCTGTGTATAAAAAATTAATTTTTTAAAATATTAATAATTTATTTACAATTATATTAAGAATTTATTAGAAATAAGCTGAAAATTATATATTAACACGAACCTCAAATCTGGAAAACCATGCATTGATTTGAGGCATCCATTCAGGATGCTTGGATATCTGACTCCATTGAAATAATAGAATCTCCATCGATGATTTAAACGCCGATGATATTACTCGAGCGGCCTCAATGTTTGTGAACTTGAAAATAAATAAAATTAATGAAATAGTGATTACTTCATAAATTATGTTTTAATTTTTTTTAAAAAAAACTAAAACCTTAACAAACTTACATTGAAAGGTCATCTTTTCATTGTGCCTCGTATTTGCGGGTAAATTGATTCTGTGGCGAAGGCACGTTGGCTCTGCGCTGTCAAACAACACTGGAAGAGTTGACGGCACAGGTAGTGTTGGTGCCTCTTCTTGAGAGGCACCTAAGGAAATATCATCCTCGCTACTAGACGAACTTGATTCGACTGGATGTGAACGACCAGCTCTGGTTTTCATTCTGCGCATCTACCTAATTTTATATAAATAATTATATAATTAAATTCAAATGTTAAAAAAAATCGACAGCACCTCCCCTATACTGGATACTACCCAAATCCACAAATCTGCAAATATTAACAATAGCCACAACTAACTGACCCAATCTATACTAATTATTCCAACATATTCAATTACTAATCCTAAGGTAAATTCAACATTAACCATTACAATTCAACAAATTATTCAATAAATATGCCAATACAACAAAACAATAAATTCAAAATAAATGGAAACACTTAAAACACAAATCATGCAATAATAGAGTAAAATTAATAATTCTTCCAACATATTCAATTACTAATTCTAAGGTAAATTCAACATTAACAATATTAATTCAAAAAATTATTCAATAATTATGCCAATACAACAATAAAATACATTCAATAAATTAAAAAAGAATTATAGCCTAACAATTAAAATCAATGGAAACAATTAAACACAAATCATGCAATAATATATAAAAATTACTATTTATTCCAGCATATTCAATTACTAATTCTAAGGTAAATTCAACATTAACAATTATAATTCAACAAATTATTCAATAATTATGTCAATACAACAATAAAATATATTCAATAAATTAAAAAACAATTATAGACTAACAATTAAAAACAATGGAAATAATTAAAAAAACTATAGACTTTAGGGAAGAAATATGCATACCTTAATAATGTGTTGAAATCAAAACTTTATCTACATTACAAAAAAATAGACCAAAACAAAAAACATAACAAGAATAAAAATAACTAAAAATAAAATAAAATAAAATAAAATGAAATGAAATAGAAAAAAACACATACCTTTTAATGTGATGAAGATTCACAACAAAAGTTGCTAGAGATTCTAGGTGAAAGCCTTGAAGATTTAAGAGGAAAAAAATCAAGATTTTAAGGTGAAAAACGATGGAGAAGAAAAAATAAAATGAAAGGGCAGTCGCTGGAACTTATAGGGCAGTTTTACCGACGAATTCACCGATGGAAATAAAAAATTATTATTATTTAAATTAAATCCATCAGTAACGTGTCAAAAATCCGTCAGCAATTTTTGAATTTCACACTGAAATTTTTAATCACCCTTAATATTTTTCGCCGTTCATCGGTAATTCCATCGGTAATCTGACGCGGTCAGAGGTGCATTCAATGCAGACCCTTTGGAATTCGCACATTCCGTTGGTATTTTTGTTGGTAAAATTTGCCCACCGACAAATTACCGACGGATATAATTACGTCGGTAAGGTCATCGATGATTGTGACATTTTACATAATTATTTTCGAACTCTCTATGAGATGCCAACAGATATAAGTACGTCGATAAAATTATCGGTGAGTGTGGCATTTCGTGTAATTATTTTCGAACTCTCTGTGAGATGTCGACGAACATAAGTACGTCGGTAAAATCATTGGTGATTGTGGCATTTCGCGTAATTATTTTTAAACTCTTTGTGAGATGCCGACGGACGTGAATCTGTCGGTATGGACGTCGGTTAAGCCATCGATAAGGTCGTCGATGAGTGTGGCATTTTGCGTAATTATTTTTGAACTCTCTGTGAGATGCCGACGAACATGAGGCCGTCGGTATGGACGTCAGTAAGTTCGTCGGTGATTGTGGTATTTTGTGTAATTATTTTTGAACTCTCTGTGAGATGCCGACGGACGTTAATCCGTCGGTATGGACGTCGGTTATTATTGCATTTTACAGAAAAGGTGCTTTTTCTATTGCCTATTTACCTTCCTGCAAAAACTTAAATAATAAACTGTCTATCGCATAAAATAATAATAATAGTGCTTAAACAATAAATATTTCAAGTTACCAAATATATCATCCATAATCTAAATTACATGAAAAAAAGGGTTTTACATAGGGCTTTATTTTGATAGTTAGTCGGAATTTTCTTCTTCTTCGTCATCAATTGAATTTTCATCACCTTCATCGCAATCTTCAATATGGATATCATCTTCTTCATCGACATTGCTTGTCCGCTAGAGCTCAAAACAACATTCAACTCCTCTGCGTCAACATCAACAAGATTATCATTGAAAAAATGGAAATTCAAATTTTCTTCAAATTCAATCGAAGGAGCAACTCAATATGATTTAACCAACTCACTAGCTTGAAAGACTTCATCTATCACACTTGTGTCTTCGTTCTCATCCTGAACAACCTTGACACGACCCTGTGGTTTCGTTTTTAAAATGGACAACCAATCAACTCTTGATCAATCCTTTCTAAATGAAGGCGTGTATATGTAATAAACTTGTTGACATTGCTTTGCGAAAACAAAGACATCATTTATGTTGCGGAGTCTAGCTTTTGAGTTAATTTCGACCAGACCATAGTGCGGATCAACTCTGATTTCTCTGTCAGTCGTGTCATACAAACATCTATATTCCTCCCTGGGCTGCTTGGATCGGGTATGACAGTAGATAAAAACATGAACTTCGGCCTCATACACATTCCTGATGGCAAGTTATAAACTGTGAGTATGACCGGCCAACAAGAATAGGGAGCAATAAATGACCCAAATGGGTTGAATCCGTTTGTACAGAACCCAAGACGCACATTCCTTGATTCAGCTGAAAAGTGAGGATGCACATTGTTAAAGCGTTTCCACGCTTCGCCGTCAGAAGGATGCACCATCACACCATCAACCGCATCATGTGTTTGGTGCCATATCATGTGCTCAGCAGTCCTTGGTGACATGAATAACCTCTATAGTCTAGGTGTGATCGGGAAGTATCTAAGTTTTTTATATCCCACTAGAGTCTTTTCCCTACCAGTTTTGGGTTTGTAACGGGAATGCCCGCATGTCATGCTACATCTCAACATTTTCAAGGTAGTATAACATGCAGAAGTTAGGGCACATGTCAATTTTCTGGTATCCTAAACCGAGGGGTTTCATCATGGACTTTGCAGCATAGAAGTTCTCTTTCAGCCTGTTCCCTTCAGGTAAAATGCTTCTCGCCCATTCAATAATTTTGTCATACCCCGGCCTCACTCAACCCGTGATCTGAGTTGATGGTAAACACCTGTGCCATAACCGATAATTTACTGTGGTTTGTGCAGCCATCCCATAATGGTTAGTCAGAATCTTTCAACAAATCAAAAAACCTAGCTGCATCTGCATTAGGTTCTTCTTCTATGATTGGACATTGACTGACATTACCTTAATTCATTCTCATTACATCCATAACCATATTTCTGTAAGGATTAGTGTTGTCATTTGCTGCTTCATGCACGTTGCTAACACTAGAAGTTGACCCAACCACCGTTTCTCCCATTCTCCTCTTACTAACAAATACCTCTCCATGTGCATACCAACACTGGTAATTCTCCATAAACCCTTTGTATAGAAGATGCATCATTACAACAACTGGATGCAGATACTTTTTATTTTGACACTTCCTGCATGGACACCTAATACCGCCTCCAGTAAAATTTCTGGGAATAGTGCTGAGAAATTAATAAAACCCTGAACCCCGTTACAATAATCCATCCTCCGCAATCCTTGGGGTGAATCTAGATACATCTATGAATGATCATCCATGACTTTTATCGAACCTCTATAAAATTATGATGACATCATATATTAATTAACTAAGTTAGGTAAATAAACTTGCAAAAATATTAGTTTACCTCGAGATTATCCAACAAACCAATCACAACTTCTCATAAATATTAAATGTTCATTATCATTTATCAACGTCCATACAAATTAATATATATAAATTTACAAAAATTACCACTCTGCAATACCATCGATTAAACTTAAAATGGACCCATTAAGCAAGCTATTTATTATTTCAAAACAGAACATGTAATTCGATAATTCCACAAAGTTTTAACAATTTACAAACAAATACAATCTTACAAAATCTAAAACAAACCATAACAGGTATAAAATTATACATTCATATACTACAAGTTTGTTTGAGAAATAACAATAAAACATGTACATCTACTAACAAAATATATATACTAAAAAAACAATAAAATTGACATTTAAATGTTAAAATTTAAAAAGATAGAATTACTTACAAAAATTGATAAAATCCGTCGGTAAATCAGAACACGGATGTTGTGACTACAAAACTTTAAGAAATATAACTAGTTGTGCTGAGATGAGGGAGATTTTTGTTTGGGGGGTTGGTTATTTGCAGATAGGGAGAGTTAGGATTAGGAAGAAGAAGGAGAAATAGGGAAAGCAAGGGTCGGTAGATAGGGCATATATTAACTTTTTCCGATGGACTCACCGACGGAATACGTCCGTCGACTATTCTGATGGAAAAATCGACACGTCACCTCATGGATCTGCATTTTTGAATCCCTCGGTGATTCCGTCGGTATTTTTAATGGTGAACCGGTCACATCACCCATACGGAGCTGTCATTTCAAATCCCTCGGTGATTCCGTCGGTATTTTTTACGGTGAACCGGTCCCATCACCTGCACGGGTCATCCATTTTGAATTTGTCGGTGATTCTGTCGAAAATATTACCTGCCAAAACCTCCACGTCAGTGACCCACCATTTTTTTCTTAATTCTGAACTTTCCATCCGTAATTCAGTCGGTAATTACCGACGGATAGTGTTCACGGACGGAACAAGTCCGTCGATAATTTCGACCTCAAATTACCGACAGAAATATTCCGTCGGTGATTCCATTACTATTAAGCAAATTTGTGGTAGTGTTACAACTTTACTTGGCCTTGTCATGCTATAAGTATAGTATTTAAGGTATAGCCAAGGTCATGTTGATGTGAGCTGGAGGGTTGGAGCCTGATGTATAAATTCTTGATGAAATCATAAAAACAGTTCTAAAAAAGTGATTTTATGCAATTTCACCTGATTTTAACTTGATTTCAACTATTTTCGAGTTTTTCAAATGATTTTGCACGTGAAGCATATATTGACTCCTAATGATTTTACGAGTCAACTCGTGATTTTAACAATTTTTAATAGTCCCTTTGTTTCTGTAATGAGACTGTGCTCTTCCCAAATCAGGTCACCTTTCCTGTAGTCTGGATGACCTGAATCCAGAACTCTAGCCACCCCATGCATTTCCACTTAAAGGCTGCATAGTTTTGAATAGCCACATATCAGTTTGAGCTGAACTCCTAGGGAAAATTATATATATATATCAACGAACTGCAAGATAAAGAGAATGAGGAGGCATGAGTGACTTACCAAACCGGGCATGTAGGAATCGATATAAGATCCTTCACGCTTCCTCATTCTACCTCTCCAGACTGGATCGCATGACAAATACAGATTCTTGACTAGAATTCCAGGAGTTTCTTTTGGTACCTTAAGTTTGATGGTACTAGCGATCACCTCCACGTCTGATTTCTTAGGCAGACCCGAGATGACATACTTCTTCAATATCACCTGCTTGTTAGCTACTTCTTCATCACCACTCATTGCCATTATGTGCCAGAAATTCCAAAACGTTAAACACACAGAGAGAAGTTTGCAATCTCTATATATATATAAGATATACAACTGTTTCTGCTAGCTTTTTCTCCATGTTGTTTTTCTCTTTTGCATTGCTAGAAAAATAGGGTGTAAAATGGCTATGAAAATGATGTTTTTAGCAAAAACAATTGCCAAAACAATCATTTCATGTTATTGATTTTAAAAAAAAATCCAGGAGAATAGTTGAAGAAAAGCACCAATTTCAAAAACTATTGCTTGTTTGGAAATCACTAAATTAAATTGAATTAGAAATTTTTAATAATATCTCGTATTTAAAATATTTTTAGTGTTAAGAATTAAATTTTAAATAGGATTCAATCCCTAAAAATTATACCAAAGTAAATTAGATATTAACCCCTCTGATTTACAATTCCAAATAGAAAAAAATTAATGTTAAAACTATTTTTTTTCAAAATACCTATCTATTTTTTATAGAACTTTGAAGAAATGAGATAAAGGTGATGAGGGTAATATAAATTATAAAATAAATTGAATTCTATTTATTTTAAATGTGTAAATTTAATTATTTATAAATTAAATTCAAATTAAATAATATAATTAAATTCAATTATTGTAATTAAATAATATAATTAAACATAACGGTATGCATGGTTGAAGATAAGAATTGAAATTTTAAAATTATTGTAAAATCAAGTTTTTTACTTGATTTTATATGATTTTAGTCTAGTTTTATTATTTTTTATTTTAACTTAATTTTGAATCATAAATATATATTTACTCGTAAAATTATATAATTTTATAAATTAACTCATTATTTTAATATCTTTTATTTTTCCTATATTTTTGGAAGCGCTTGCACTGCCTTGTTAAAATTGAAAATGGTCAAGATGTTTTTAACAAAAAGAAAAAGAAAAAGAAAAAGAAAGTCTCCGGATCACATTACCAAATAGAATGTATTAGACTAGTCACCAGCCGAAAATCCCTTAAAACGCTATGAATGAATCAACATAAATATGAACACAAAGAATTGAAAGGTGGATTATATAGATCCAGTCCCTTTCCCATGTATTTGCAAGTTGTCCGTGGAGATTTATACTTTTTGATTATGATGTTATTGTCGGGTTTCTCAAAAACACGGTAGAAATAATAATTTTATTTTTTTAAATAATAAATATATTTTATATGAATAAAATTAATAACAAGTTTTAAATAATGTTTGTTGCTATCCAATTTTTGACCCATGTTTTTGATATATTTTCAAAAAAATCCAAAAATAGAGAAAAACAATGAAAATTCAAAAAAATATGTTTTTTTTAATATATTCTCGTCTTTTAGCATTTTCAGCCTCGTCTAAAAAAAAAATTAAATTTTCAAAGATTTTCAAACGCGTTTGACTTTTCACGCGTCATTTTTAAAATCATTGATTTTTCTCATTGAGTCGACGTTGATATTGCTCGTTTTCAAAAAATACAAAAAAAATAAGAAAAATCAAAATTTACAAAAAGAAAGAAGTTGAGGGACCAAGTTGAAAAACCTAGCAAAAGTTTTCCTATAAATACCATGCTACACTGATTTTTTGAAAAGAGAGGGCAATTTTGAAATATCAGAAAATACAAAAAAAAAACTAACCCTAAACCTATCTCTACCAAGCCTGCCGCCCCCCTTCCCCCCTGGTTTTAATTTTTTTCCTACAGCCGCCGGCCACAAACAAAAGCCAAATAGCCACTTCCCTCAGCCTCTACCCACACCGTTCCCCCTTCGTTTGGCTTTTCCAGCCAACAACACATAGCTACCTCTCCTCCCCGGTTTGATATTTTTTTCGACCCAAACTAGGCCGGATTTCCTTCTCGTTAACCCAGCCACCGGTCATCAACACACTGCCCTCATTTACCAGCTCTCCCAAAACCAGAGGCCACGGCTAATCCCTCCTCCCCGGCTTGATTTTTTTTAATCCCCCCGCTGGAATTTTTTGCTCCGACAGACCCGACCCAGCCTTCTTGCCCTTCACCCGACTCTCCCAAAACCAGAGAAAACCAAAGGATCGACACCTTTCCCCCCAAAATCATCCCCACAGACTAGCCAAACAGCAGCCCCTCACCTGACACTGTTCTCCGGCCATTTTCGTTTCCTCTTCTCCCCATTTTCCTAGCTCCACTTTCTCCTCTCAGCCGGTCTTCTCTGTCAGCAGCAGCGTCCCCCACGGACCCAGATCGGTCCGCCGCTCCTTCATCCTTTGCTCTTCAATCAGGCTCAAGTGGCAGCCGAACAGCAGCAGCCAGCAACCTCTTCGTCTTCTTCCTCCAATAGCGCCGCCCGAGCTGGCACCCGAAGCAGAGGAGAAGAAGATGAAACCCAGCACCCGCCGCGGCGCAACCCGCTAGTCGCCTCACCATCTTCACCGTCAGCCGTAGCAGCTCCATCCACGACAGATCTTCCTTCCCCTTCGTAACAGAACCATCGCCGGAGAAGAAGAAAGGAACCACGGACAGAAAAAAAAAAATTAAAAGCAGATCTAAAACAAAAAAAACTAAAATCAACTGCTTGCTGTGTTTGGGGTTTGCTTTGCAGGTCACCGCCGGCGACGAAAGGATGAGGGGAAGAAGTCGATCCAGCCCCCCTGTTGCTGTGTTTTTTCTTGCGGCGGCGCGTGGGTTCACGCGCCGCCAGTGACGGTGGCGCGTGGAGCAGACGCGCCACCACCGTTCAGCTGCCCAGAAGATGCTCCCAGTACTGTTTCAGTGGTGCAGAAGGTTTTCCTGTGAATTCCATATTGTTTTAGGGCTGTTATTGTAATTTTAATGTAATTTTTGTTTAATGTAATATTTGTTTAGTTTTGAGTTTTTTTTGTAATTTGTAGTTTGTAAATATCTAAGGAAGAAAGAAAAAAAAAGAAAAGAAAAGAAAAGAAACAACAATAGTAAAAGTGTACGTGGATGTTGGATGTTTGTATTTTGTTTTATTTATTTGTATATATTTTTTAATGATAAAATTGCAAATATATTAAAGAAGAATTTAATATTTTGATTGGATCATGGTTAAGAATTATTAACTTATATGTAAGTGATATTTCTAATTTCTGATGAAAAGACAATTATTAAAATTTTTTTAACACATCAAAATCACGAAGCAGCTCACCTCAGGTAGGGTGCGTTAGGGGTTCTAATACCTTTCCTAATCACAACCAATCCCGACCCTTACTCGTGAATCTCTGACAAGACCAGTATATCCGGTTTTCTAGTAGCCCGCAATCAATTATTAGGTGGTGATTCTAACGAATCAAATTCAAGTAAACACAAACAACGAGAACAAAAATCGCCAGTCGATGCCGTGTGGATTTTGCGAAGTGTGACAATGTTAAAGATAAAAAAATATTTTTTTAAATAATAAACCCGCAAACCAAAAAGCAGGGCTGAGAGATTGAATTCAGCAGGCAAATACATGGAGATGGAGAGAGAGGGCGAGGGTCTTCGACTCTTCTGAGTTTCCCGTGTGGAAAATTATGCCATTTGATTGTGATGCTGCCATACCCATCAACGCGGTTTTGTGATCAATGGTGCTAGATTGATGCTTAGACGTGTAGCCCTCGCCATAACTGTTGTGGATTGCGACAATCTTTTCCACTAAAAAAATTCAATATGGTCTTTTAATTTTTGGTTTTTGACATTTTTGTCATAAAATTCATTTTAAAAATAATATTTATAAACTTATTCGGTTGTGCTGTAATTTTTAAATAAGATTATAATTTTTTTAGTAATGTTAATTATTATTTTATGAATAATTATATATGAACCTAATATTCAAGATTTTTTTTAAAAAAATTACTCATGAATATTCAATGAAAATAAAATATTTATTTTATCAATTTAAAATTAACAAATATTTTTTTGTGACTTTCTTAGCATAACATGATGAGTTTTTGTTTTAAAATTTAAAATTTTTTACTAATATTTATTTTAATTAATGTAAAATTAAATTAAAAACTATTTTTATTCTAAGGTAGAAACAAAACAACAATTTCCTTTTATTTTTCGAGAAGCATATCCTTGTAACAAAAACTTCATGCACTTGCAACCATAGTTTTTTAAATCGACGGGGAGTTGATCCCAAAGCTCTAGATTTTAGATTAGTTGGGATTAATCTAGATTTATTTATAAAAAATTTATAAAAAATAAAAACCTTGATCACACGCGCGCTGCTAAAGAAATTTAATCCTCCAGTCTGTGTCAGAGTCGCGCTAAAGCAACAACTATAATCAATCAGCAACAACCGGGAAATTACCTTGATCACACGCTGCTAAAGAAATTTCCAAGCTCCTATTCCTATATATGATACCCGAAACAATATTGCCTTCAGTCCTCGTTTCTTTACTCTTCAGCTAACCTTTCTGATTGCTGCAATTTGATCTTTAAAGTCACCAGGTTCGTGGAATCCGAACAACTCAAACACCATAGAATTGAGGTAACCTTTGCGATTGTTGCTACTGATTGCATGCATGCGTGTAGTTGCTACTGATTGTTTTGAAAACATGGGATTTTATGCTGCCATGTTTTTTGCTTGTAACTCTTCTTTGCTTCTTTGAAACTACAAGTAAATTCACGGACTGACTTGGAAATTAATAACCGTTTTTGTTCAATTCACTATTTAACGTTCAATTCCTTGTCATTTACAAAGGAATTTCCCTTGTTTTAGTCTTTACAGTAATATTAATTGTTGCATGACAGCAACATTAACACTAAGAAGATTGCCAGAGAAAATAATTGTTGCATTGGCTCTTATGTCCTCATGTTCTTGCTGGTAACTCTTCTTTGCTTCTTGCAAACTATATGTAAATTGAGAGACTGACTTGGGAGTTGATAACAAAAATTGATAACCGTGTTTGGGTAGTTGAAATAAAGTATCGTCCCAGGAATAGGATTTCAGTTCTGAGACGTCAAACAAAGGCAGCTAGCTGGTGTTGAAATATAAAGAACTATAAAGAACTGCCCTGTATTTGCTGATGAAAGAAAAAGAACAATGCACTAAGTTCACGATGGAAAGAACAAAGACTAAGAGAACACAGAGCTTTAATAATTTAGTATAAAGAACAAAGAGCAGAATTGAGTTATTGGTTACTGTCATCCCAAGTCTTTTATTTATAGGAAAAAGAAAACAAAATTTGAATGAAAGACAACTACAAGAAACGTACCAGCCATGTTCTCCTTTATTTAAGGAGATGTTTACAAGCTAGTTCAATCCTAGATAATCTTAACTAAAGAGTTCAAAACATATCCTAATCTAGATAATAATCTTAGCTAAAACAAAAGATAACAATGCAGTAGATTACTGCTAAGTAATTCTGTGCTAGCTTAGGTACCAAGCTTCAACACTCCTCCTTGGTTCCAAAGCTAGTCATTCCAATTCTTGCCCTCAGATCTTCAAACCTGGTTTTAGCCAACAGTTTGGTGAAAAAATCTGCTAGTTGATCTTCAGAAGTGCAGTAGCATAGTTCCAATTCTCCTTCTTGCTGAAACTGCCTGATTGCATGAAATTTGATCTTCATGTGCTTGGTTCTATCATGGAACACAGAGTTTTTAGAAATGGCTATAGTTGATGTGTTGTCACAAAACAATGTTGTGGGATTTTGTTGATTGCAATCTAAGTCACTTAGCATCTTCCTCAGCCATATAAGTTGTTTTGCTGCTACATAAGCAGCTATATATTCAGCCTCTGCTGTAGAATGTGCCACCACCGATTGTTTCTTTGAATTCCAGCAAAACACACTCTTTCCCACAGCAAAACAGTAGCCTGAAGTACTCATCATTCCTTCATCACTTCCTCCCCAATCACTGTCTGAAAATCCAACAAGATTGATTGAGCTGGACTTCACAAAATGTATGCCAAAACCTGCAGTCCCTCTCAAATATCTTAATACTCTCTTAGCTGCCACAAAGTGGTTTTGACTTGGCTCTTGCATGAACCTGGAAAGATAATTCACAGCAAATTGAATGTCAAGACGTGTGGCTGTTAAATACAACAAACTCCCAATTAGACTCCTGTAAACTTTCCCATCAGCTTTTGGTGAGCCATCCTCTTTCATTAGCTTCTGCCCCTGTATAATAGGAGTGCTTACTGGCTTGCAATTGCTCATTGCAAAATTGTCCAGTATTTTCAAGGAAAAACGTTTTTGACAAAGAAAGTAACCTTGTTCAGTTTGAGTTACTTCCATTCCTAAAAAATATGTCAACAAACCATGTTCATTCATCTCAAACATGTCTTTCATATTGGTTTTGAATTCCTCTACAAGCTGCTCCTTGTCCCCTATGATTAGCAAATCATCAACATAAACTGATACAATTAGTTTATGTCCATCAACATGCTTCACATATAGTGTTACCTCATTCATGCTCCTGTTAAATCCCAAGCTTAAAAGATGATTATCCAACCTGCTATACCAAGCTCTAGGAGCTTGTTTCAATCCATACAATGCCTTCTTCAGTAAATAAACTTTATTTGTTGAATTTGATTTTTTAAAACCAGCAGGTTGCTCAACATAAATCTCTTCATCTAGCACACCATTCAAAAATACAGATTTAACATCCAATTGAAATATATACCAACCGTTTTGTGCTGCTAGAGCAAGTAGGAGCTTCATTGTTTCATGTCTGGAAACTGGAGCAAAAGTTTCTATGAAGTCGATCCCTGCCTCTTGTGAATATCCTTTTACTACAAGTCTGGCTTTATGCTTGTTGATCTTACCATCTGCATTTAATTTTGTTTTGAAAATCCATTTCACTCCAATTACCTTCTTATGAGCTGGTCTGTCAACTAGCATCCATGTTTGATTCTTGTCTATCATTGCAAGCTCCTCCTTCATTGCTGCTATCCAAACTTGAGAGTTCATGGCTTCTTCAACATTTACAGGTTCTGCCTCGGCTACATTGCACCTGCTATAGATATCTGATAGAGATCTTGTCCCTCTTACTGGTTGATCATCACTATTTTCTGCAGCATCCCAGTCAGTTTGTTGCTCAATATTCCCAGCAACATCTGTTTGTTGATCAATCATGTTTGCAGCATCCAACTCATCTTGTTGCATCTGTTTTGATCCTTCATTTGATGAATTTTTCCAGTTCCAAGCTGCATTTTCTACAACTTTGACATCTCTAGCAACCACAACTTTGTTAAAATTCAAATCATAGATTTTATAAGCCTTAGATGTTGTACTATAGCCTATAAGAATCCCTATATCAGCCTTTTGATCAAGTTTCCTTCTTCTAACTTCAGGTTTCAAAACATAACAAATACTTCCAAACACCTTTAAATGATCAATACTGGGTTTAAAACCATACCAGAGTTCATAAGGAGTTTTATCTGCTAAAACTCTTGAAGCCATTCGGTTTATAAGATATGCTGCTGTGTTTACTGCTTCTGCCCAGAAATTCAATGGCAACTTCTTCTCATAGAGCAAACATCTTGCCATCTCCATCAATGTTCGGTTTCTTCTTTCACTTACACCATTCTGCTGTGGTGTGTAGGGAACAGTCAGCTGGTGTTTAATCCCTTTTTTAGCAAGGTATGCTTCAAATTGTCGAGATGTATACTCTCCTCCATTGTCAGATCTCAAAATCTTCAATTTGTTTCTTGTTTCTAGTTCAACTGCTGCCTTGAACTTAACAAACTCAGCAAACACATCAGCTTTGGATTTTAGAAAATAAACCCAGCAATACCTGCTAAAATCATCAATAAACAGAAGAAAATACTTTGAACCATTTAATGATTCATTGTGCATAGGTCCACACACATCTGTGTGTACAAGCTGAAGTTTAGATACTGCCCTGTATGCATTGTCAGGAAAACCAGTTCTGGTTTGTTTTCCCAGCTGACAAGCCTCACAAATAATTTGCTGCTCTTGAATATCTGGTAACCCGTGAGCCATCTGCTGGTCAACCATTCTTTTTAGAGTTGCATAATTGAAGTGTCCCAACCGTTTGTGCCAAAGAACAGATTCCTTGTTCTCATAAGTATTAGCACTCAAACAAACTTCATTCCAATTAACATTAAAGCTTCGGTTCATCATTTTTGCAGAAAGTAAAAGTACTCCATTTTTATCTTTAATGTCACACACTCCATCATTAAAGACTATTGAATAGCCAGATTCAATTAGTTGACCCACACTAACTAGATTCTGGTTGATCTTAGGCATATAAAGAACATTTTTAAGAATTTTTGTACCTGACAGTGTTTCTACTGCAATTGCTCCTTTTCCTTCAACCTTCACAAAGTCTCCATTGCCAATTCTGACTTTAGATAGGTAGCTTTTATCCAAGTCTCTGAACAAGCTTAAGTCTGCTGTCATATGGTTAGTGCAACCGTTATCAATGAGCCATGATGAGTCCTTTGTCTCTGCTGAATTACACATGTCCTGAATTGTGACCATGAATAGAAGATCTTCTTTGACTTCTGAACAATCAGCTACTTGAGCTTGTTGTTCAGTTTCTGTTTTATTTTTGTAAAATCTTTGGATGTGACCAAATTGCTTGCAGTTTCGGCATTGAGCATTCTTGAGCCAACACCAGGCTTCAAGATGATTAGTTTTCTGACAGTATTTGCAAGCAGGAAAATGCTCTTTCTTCTCTTTCCCCCTCATGAAGTTGTTATTGATGTTCTGCTGCCAGTTAGCAGATTTCCAGCTTCTTCCTTTTTCTCTTTTTCCTTCTTGATTATTTCTGAAGATGTTCTTAGTCCGACCCTTATCCTTGTAAACTGCAACAAGAGCTCCTTCACTTGATCCTTCTTGTCTATATGCTTGCCTTTGCTCAACAGCTTGCAATGCATTTACCAGTTCTTGCAAGCTAATTTCAGAAAAATCTTTAGAATCTTCTAAAGAACAGATTTTATGTTCAAACCTTTCTGGCAAACTCAACAGGACTTTCTCTACAATTCTAGAGTCTGGAAATCTTCTCCCAAGAGTCTTACTTGATTTATAAGTTTTGAAATTTGAGAAGAGAAATCTTTGATGCTCTCATTTTCTTTCATCTTCAAACCTTCGAATTGTCTTCTCAGATTCAGAATCTGCATCCTTCTTGACTTCTCATCACCATGGAACTCTGCTTTTAATTTATCCCATGTTTCCTTGGCAGATTTGCATGCCATGATCCTCATGAAGATGTCTTCACTTACAACATTATGAAGACAAGAAAGAGCTTTGAATCTCTTTGCCTTTTCTTCATTAAAAAACTTCATCTGTGCAATTGTGGGATTGTTACCTAAAGGAGTAGGTTGCCTATCACTTTCCACTATCTCCCATAAATCAAGAGCTTTGAGATAGGTTTCCATTTTTACAGCCCACACACCAAAATTCTGCCCCGTAAACAATGGTGTTTTTGCTGGAAAATTTGCAGAATCCATTGCTTAAAAAAAACTCACTTAATCTCTCGTGTTTCACTCACAAACCCTCAAAGTAAAAACTTTGATTTATCCTCACTGTACTCTCGTGTTTCTCACTCACAAAGAATCCCTTCAAAGATCAGAAAAGAGCTCTGATACCAATTGTTGAAATATAAAGAACTATAAAGAACTGCCCTGTATTTGCTGATGAAAGAAAAAGAACAATGCACTAAGTTCACGATGGAAAGAACAAAGACTAAGAGAACACAGAGCTTTAATAATTTAGTATAAAGAACAAAGAGCAGAATTGAGTTATTGGTTACTGTCATCCCAAGTCTTTTATTTATAGGAAAAAGAAAACAGAATTTGAATGAAAGACAACTACAAGAAACGTACCAACCATCTTCTCTTTTATTTAAGGAGATGTTTACAAGCTAGTTCAATCCTAGATAATCTTAACTAAAGAGTTCAAAACATATCCTAATCTAGATAATAATCTCAGCTAAAACAAAAGATAGCAATGCAGTAGATTACTGCTAAGTAATTCTGTGCTAAGCTTCAACAACTGGAAGCAGTATTAATTAATCAGCTAACCTCTCTCCCAGATTGCTGCAATTTCATAGCTTGTGTGGAATCCAACCAACCCTTTGTTATCAAGAGGTATAGCTGTACCTCTTCTTTGCTTCTTTCTTGTTTTAATTTCATTTCTTTATTGATAACAATAATTTCAAAGCTTTATGTTCAGATAGACATCATTGATGAGTTTATTGAGTTAATTCCGTTGAAATTGCGTTGGAATTCCTACTGAGCACATTCATGTATATGTATTGTCTTTGATGATCACTTCACATGTATCCCTTACTAGTTATAATTGCAAGATAGCAGATACCTCCTGCAATCGCTTCATTGCTAATTAATTAATCGCGCCTTAATTTCTGCAGCTGCCATGACAGAGCCAGATTCTTCTCGATCTCGACCACAAGGGGCCTATGATGTCTTTTTGAGTTTTAGAGGAGAAGATACTCGCAAGACATTTACAGATCATCTATATACTGCCTTAGTCCAAGCAGGAATCCACACTTTTCGAGATGATGATGAACTTCCTAGAGGAAAAGAAATCTCCCAACATCTCCTCGAGGCAATTCAAGAATCAAAGATATCTATAGTGGTCTTCTCAAAAGGATATGCTTCTTCTAGATGGTGTCTTGATGAACTTGTGGAGATTCTGAAGTGTAAATATAGGAAAACTGGTCACATTGCTCTTCCTATATTCTATGACATTGATCCTTCAGATGTGAGAAAACAGACTGGCAATTTTGCAGAAGCATTTGTTAAACATGAAGAACGTTCTGAAGAGAAGGTGAAGGAGTGGAGAGAAGCTCTTGAGGAGGCAGGAAATCTATCTGGTTGGAATCTCAAAGATATGGCAAATGGGTATGCCTTTTCTCTATAAGATTCACTTCCACACATTTATATATGGAGTCATTATACATTACGTATTTTACAATGTGAAACAATAAAATACTTTTTGAACATACTTAATTGTCTCGCTATTAATGACTAATGACTTGCTTTTGTCCATGAACAGGCGTGAAGCAAAATTTGTCCAAGAGATTATCAAGGATCTGCAGACTAAATTGGACCCCAAGTACTTACATGTTCCTAAGCACCTAGTAGGTATTGATCCGCTTGCTCACAATATTTTTCACTTCCTAAGTACTGCAACAAATGATGTACGCATTGTGGGCTTACATGGGATGCCAGGAATAGGAAAGACAACTATAGCAAAAGTTGTATTTAATCAACTCTGCTATGGCTATGGATATGGATTCGAGGGAATCTCTTTTCTTTTGAATGTCAAAGAAAAATCAGAACCTAATGATTTGGTTCTTTTACAACAACAACTACTTCATGATATTTTAAGACAAAATACTGAGAAGATCAATAATGTTGATAGAGGAAAGGTTCTGATTAAAGAACGCCTCTGCCGCAAAAGAGTTCTTGTTGTTGTTGATGATGTGGATCATCTGGACCAATTAAATGCTTTGATGGGAGAGCGAAGCTGGTTTGGTCCCGGAAGCAGGGTGATAATTACAACTAGAAATGAGCGCTTACTTCTTGAAGCTGATCAAAGATACCAGGTTCAAGAATTGCACCGGGGTGACTTCCTTCAGCTATTCTGTCAGCATGCGTTTAGGGACACCAAGCCAGCAAAAGATTATGTTGGGCTTTCGAATGATGTAGTTGAATACTGTGGAGGACTTCCTTTAGCTCTTGAGGTTTTAGGTTCTTGTTTGTTTGGGAAAAACCAAGCTAGATGGGAATCTGTAATTAACAGATTGAGAAAATTTCCAAACCGTGAAATTCAGAAAAAACTTAGAATAAGTTTTGACACACTGGATGAACCTACACTAAAGAATACATTTCTTGATATTGCATGCTTCTTTATTGGTGGAGATAAAGAATACGTAGCCAAAGTGCTAGAAGGACGATTTGGTTACAATCTAGAAGATGATTTGGGAACTCTCATTGAAAGGTCTTTGATTAAAGTTCATGATTCTGGAACGATAAGCATGCATGATCTATTACGAGGGATGGGAAGGGAGATCGTTAAGGAAGAGTCACCTGAAAATCCTGCGCGAAGGAGCAGAATTTGGAGTCAAGAGGATACGTGGAAAGTACTCAAGATGCAGATGGTAAGAACTCAATGCATACAGAAAAGCACATTCATGTGTATCTTTATTGTCAAACTTATTACAAACAATCATATGAAAATTCTCTTGATTTTTAATTTTTTTTTCTTTTTTTGCTTTTTTAGGGAACAGAAGCTGTAAAGGGCCTTACACTGGATGTGACAAAATCAGAAGACAAATCACTAAGCACAGGATCATTTACAAAAATGAAAATTTTAAAATTACTCCAAATCAACGGAGTAGATCTCATCGGATATTTCGAACGGCTTTCTAAAGTGTTGACGTGGATTTGTTGGCTTGAATGTCCTCTGAGATTTTTACCATCCGACTTTTCACTGGACTACGTAGTTGTTATTGATATGAAGTACAGTAACATCAGAGAACTATGGAAGGAAAAAAAGGTGCGAAACATACCAAAATGCCTAAAATTTGTCTAGAGAACTTTTGATGATTACTTTTTAATGATTTTCCTCACTGCTCTGACAGATTCTCAACAATCTAAAGATCATTAATCTCAGTTATTCAAAGAACCTTATAAAAACACCAAACTTGCACAGTTCAAGTCTAGAGAAACTACTGCTTGAAGGTTGCTCAAGTTTAGTTGAGGTACATCAATCTATTGGACATTCAAAGTCTCTTGTGTGTTTGAATATTTCGGGGTGTTCAGAACTTAAAGAGCTGCCGGAGTGCATGGGTGATATTGAGTCCTTCACTGAGCTTCTAGCAGATGGAATTAACAACGAGCAATTTCTCTCTTCAGTTGGACATTTAAAGTGTGTGAGCAAGTTGTCATTGCGCGGACACTGCAACTGGAACTTACCATATCGGCCTTCACCAAATTCTTCTTGGATTTCTGCTTTTCTGCTAGCTCCAACTTCCACTATTTGGAGAGTATTGGGAAAGTTAAAACTTGTAAATTATGGTTTGTCTGAACGTGCAACTAATTCTGTTGATTTTGGAGGTTTGTCCTCTCTTGAAGAATTGGATCTATCAGGGAACAATTTCTTCAGTCTGCCTTTTGGCATCGGCATCCTTTTTATGCTGCGGCTTTTGAGAGTTAAGCATTGCAGCAATCTTGTGTCAATCCCAGAGCTTCCCTCAAATTTAGAACATTTGGATACAGAAGGTTGCGAATCAATGCGAACTGTAAGACTACCAATCCAGGCAAAAAAATATCTAAATCTGGTTCTATATACTTGTCCGGATTTAATAGAGATTCAAGGCATGAAAGGTCTAAGTAATCATGGCTGGATTATGCGCTCTGTTCCCAACTACAAGTCATCAAATAATTATAAGAAAAGTCTTGTTGAGGTACTATTTCTGTCTCTCTTGAACACAAATAAGCACTCAATTGGCTCATACTAGATATACATTAATTAATGTCTAATATTCAGCATTCCTTGGAATCAATATATATATATATATGTATATATATATATATATATATATATACAGGCATTGTGCTACGGTGGTTATGGGTATCAAATTCTCTTCAATCGTTGTTATACGTTCAGCCACAGAGATAAGTTCACTATGATTCCAAATTGGTTCAGCTACCGAGGAAAAGGAAGTTCATTATCATTTCATATACCTCCAGTTTTCCAAGGCTTGGTCGTTGGGGTTGTCTGTCAAGGCTCGATTGGTAGTTCTGGTACCACCAGATTGGAGTATGAGGCTATTATAAAAAATAAATGCAACGATATTCAATTGTTTGAAGGAAAGTTATATGAAGGTGGCTGTAGAAGTTGGTTGAGATACATAAGTATGAGTGAGATGGCAATGAAAGAGTATTGTGAAGATGAGGAATTGGAACTGTTCGTGGAACTTCTGAGCATGCTCGATAGTTTGAGAGAATACACTGAAGTGTTTGAATGTGGGATCCATGTGATAGTTGAAAAGACAGATGCATTTGAAGGGTCAGAGTGGGATCATGAGTCTGAAGTTGGAAGAGATAGAGTAATACCTGCACCACCGTATCTGTCTCAATATACGCTTTACAATTTCATTGAGATTGACGGCAAGCAAGGTCTGAGTAATTTATCAAAAAATACTAAGGACTGGCTTCTTGAGGTACTATTTTTGTCTCTCTAATATGTGTGTGTGTGTATTAATCAATGTCTAAAATTTCAGCATTCCTTGAATTCAATATTTATGCAGAGAATCTTCAATTATCATTATCGCGAGTATTTTATTCCCT
The DNA here is from genome assembly GCA_018804465.1 of Populus tomentosa. Classification (NCBI taxonomy): domain Eukaryota; kingdom Viridiplantae; phylum Streptophyta; class Magnoliopsida; order Malpighiales; family Salicaceae; genus Populus; species Populus tomentosa. The sequence goes on from CM031981.1 coordinate 13,223,220, forward strand.
TCAAGGCTTTTATGGTTCCCAAAGATTATTCTATGATTCCAAATTGGTTCAGCTACAGTGGAGAAGGATGTTCGTTATCATTTTATATACTTCCAGATTTCGAAGGCTTGCTCATTTGGGCTGTCTGTTCAGGTGGTGGTTGTCAAGAATACAAGGGTATTATAAAAAATAAAAGCAACGGTATACAATTGTTCGAAGCTACACATGCAAGACCCTATTTCCGTGGTAGGTGGGTAATAGTCATAAGTAAACTTGAGATGGCAATGGAAAAATATTGTGGAGATGATGGATTGGAACTACATGTGATATTGAGGTCCGAAAACAATGAAGTGGTACGATGTGGGATCCATGTGATAGAGACACATCCATTTGGACGGAGCATATACGATGCAACTCGAGCGTTGGATCATGACATTTACAACCAAGAGTCTTTTGAAGGTTCAGAGGGGGATCATGACATTGACTACTACGAGACTTCATTTGAAGGGTCAGGATCGTCAGATCATGAGATTGACAACCAACAGTCCGAAGTTGAAAGCGATAGAACGATACCTTCATCACCATATCATCTGCTTCACCATCCCGTCATGGTTCAATGAGATTTTCTACAAGGCAGCAGTGGAAAGCTTTTTTGATTCGGGGGTTCAGCCTATGGAAAATCATAACCATGCAAAAATTTTCACCTGATGATCTCAATTAGTCAAGGGATTGGTTTGAGAAAACTCCCCACTTTATGCCCACTTAGCTATGATATTATCATCTTGTTGTGTAAAATCACTAATTAAATAAATGTAGTATTTATTTTAGCTAGTAAAATTATTGGACTGATGTGGGTTGTGGTTGTTTAAAAAATCTTATCCAACATAATCTTCATGGGTGTTAAATGCCAATTGTTTCTTTTTTTTTTTTCTTGACTATTTCTATGCAATTATCTATATATATTTTAAGAGACTATAGAAAAATAGCTGCGAAAAAATGAGATTTTTATCAACTTGGTTTCCTCATAAAAGACCATGCATCTTTTTATCCAAGTGAAGATTATCCAAGTTTAAATTGCGTAGAGTAATCTGGCTAGTTGGAAAACACTTTTTAATATTGGGTAATGTCATGGAAAATGAGTTGGAAAATGACTTATTAATATTTTATTTCTTTTCAAATTTATTAAAATAATAAGGAACAAATCTTAAAAATTAAAAAGTTGAATGAGAATGAAATTGAAAAAAAATATAATTTCATAAATTATCTCAAATAAAATAAATAATAATCAAAATAATAGAGATTAAATCTAAAAAAATAAAAAAATTAAAAGATAAAGAAATTAAAATAATACTAATTAACTTTTTATAAATTATTTAAAATAAAATAAGTAACAATCAAAAGAATGAGAATCAAATTTGATAGATAAAAAATTTCAATTAAAAAATGATAAGGAAAAAGCAAATAACAATTATAAAAATGAGGACCAAACTTAATATAACAATTAAATTCTTAGTGATGAAATTGAAAAACAAATATTCAAAACAAAATATATATATATATATATAGCAATCAAAAGTTTAAGGATCAAATTTGATATAATCAGCAAATAATATGATATTTCTAAATTTTTCAAAACTTCCGGAAAATATTTTCCGCCTAAAATAAAAGGAAAATATTTTTCTAGAAACCAAGCCAAATTTTTTTTTGACTAGAAAGTGTTTTTCGTTGACCGGAAAGTATTTTTCGTTGATCAAATTTCTTAATAGCAAACAAATATAGGAAAGTTTGAAAACTGGTTTCTCAAAAATCACTTTCCAAAAAACAAAAACCTATAAAAAATCTAAAAGAATAGAAACTTTAAAGTGAAAAGGATTATACCTCAACGACCCTCCTGAGCATTGGTTATCCTTCAATTATAAGTGTCAGTTCTTCACAATAAGACCCATTAATTGTTCACAAACAAGCTTTTCTTGTTTCTAATTAACAAAAACCAAACCCAGTTAATTAACATGTTCTTTTAAGTACTAAAAACCAAACCATTGAGAACCCTTTAACACAAATTAGCAAATCAACAAACAAGAACAAAAGATTTTTTTAAAAAAAAGTGGAACTTTTTCGTCCAATTAACATGTTCTTTTAAGTACTAAAAACTACACCAAAAAGAGAAATCAGTTTCATGTTGTAAAACAAAGAAACGAAGAGCCCGTAAAACCTGAAGGAAGGATCATTGCACGCAAAAATGATTGGAATGAAATTGGGTTTTTGTTGTGAAACCAAAGACCCCACCTTTTGCCTATCTCTGTGAGTGTCTCTTCTTTTTAAGAAAACAAAATTCGAAACTTTTTGATGATCTCCAGATTCTCCACACTATTTGTTAGTTGAGAAGGGAGGAGGAAACAGGAGAAAGTATCTAACTTCTCGCCCCTTCAAAGGATCTCAAGGTTGAGCTTGCTCTCCTTTTTGCTAAGGGCGCTACATTAACGTGCTTAATTGATTCAGGTAGATTATGGTGTCATTTTAGGCCTTTTGAGCTGCTTTCTATAAAGAAAATGAAAATAAAAATCATTTGTTCTTAAAAAAAGTTGAAATGATTTCAAGAATCTAGCTTGCAAAAGCATACCCAAGAGATGTAACTCAACAACTTTCGAAGATATTGTACTGGTGATTGTTTGCCTTGATTCTTCCTCTGAAATATTGACTCTTCTGTGAAACATGCAGGCTTCAAAAGGCTGTAGTTGAGTTCTTCTATATAAGTGAACAACAGAAGGATATATATTGTCCAATTCTTCCTCTGATTTTGCTAGAAAAGCCTTTCTTGATTTTTTCTGCAAATTAATTGAATTATTGGCAACCTGATATTCTATGGTATTTAACTAAATATGAAAATCTGGATAACCCTCTGGTTGATTGGGATATAGTAGGCAACATTGTTGGCTTTCTAGTATTCTACACAAAGGTACGTGGACCATATATATACTGGTTAAGAGGCATTCTATGTCATCTCGGATCATACGCCAGCCTTTCCATTTGTGAGGTTCTAATCTGCATAAGATAACATCTCGGCAATTTGCACCTTCATTTAATTATTTATGGGCTTGAAAAACTTTTGTTAAAAAACAACTCCAAAGATCAAAAGATACCTTGAAAAGCCTAAAAATGATCAAAATAACTCACGTTTATTATAATAAAAGCCCAAAAGAAACCTCAATAAGATCGATCCAATAAAAAAACCCAAAAAAAAAATTAATTTAAATAATAAACTTGAGACCATAAAAAACAAAGTTAAACCTATTTGAAATATTTGAAATTGATTAGTTTAAACCGGTTTTAAGTTTATTTAAAACCTTTACAGTTTACATAGTCCATCATCCTTATCCTTTATCCTGATAGCATGAAACATCTCTAATTTTATCAAAGAAAGTATCTCTAATTCAAGGATTACTGTTGAGTTTGGTAGATTTATATATGCTCGGGCTCGGAGCCAAAAGATGTTAACATTTCATTGTAGTGAGTGTGTCGATATGACATGGACAAGTAGCATATAATTAACCTCACGTTGAGCAGCACAGCATCCAACATATTTCCTCCAACAAGTTCAGTTCACACTTTCCGTCCATGGATTTCACTAGCACCACGGCAGCCTAATCTTGATAAAAATAAAAATCAAATACAAAAGAAAAAGAAAACAAACTAAGAATTCCAGTATAGTAGGAAAGAGGCACATCTGTGTGTTGAATTTTGAACAGTCCCTTTGTTTCTGTAATGAGACTGTGCTCTTCCCAAATCAGGTCACCTTTCCTGTAGTCTGGATGACCTAATCCAGAACTCTAGCCACCCCATGCATTTCCACTTAAAGGCTGCATAGTTTAGTACAATATCATTGATGCAATCAAATTAAAATACAACTGGATTGAAATACAACTTCTAAGGAGAAATTTAGAAGATTTTTTACTGAGTAAGCAACATGAAGATAGTCATTCATGAGCAACTGCAATCACTTGTTTTCCTATGTTGCGGCCAGCGAAAAGCCCAATTAGAGCTTCTGGACCACCCTCTAGGCCTTCTGCTATGTCCTCCACGTACACGATCTTCCCTTCTCTAATTTTAGGCAAAATCATTTCCAGATACTTGGGATAGGAATCCTTCGATGCGAACACGTTTCAGAATGATGTTGATCAGGTTGTGTATGCCATCAGGGTTATCAAATTTGTTGTACTGTGAAATCATCCCACACACTGCAATGCGTCCATGAAGCCTCATGTTGAGTAGAACAGCATCCAACATCTTTCCGCCAACATTTTCAAAGTAAATATCAATGCCCTCTGGAAAGTATCTGCCAGGAACAGAGGCATTAATTAGCACTTAACATAAAAAAGGAGATAAAGAAGGAGACTATATATCTTTGTTTCTTTGATGCCTCTAAGAAATTCCCACATAATATGGGCATAAACTTCCAGGTAAAAAAACTTGCTACTCACCTTTTCAAAGTTGCAACCAGGTCCGGCTCCTCTTTATAGTTGAAAGCCTCGTCAAATCCAAACTTGTTCTTCAACAAGTCAACCTTAAGATTGATAAGAGAAATTAAAAGCAAACACCATACAGAATCTGGTTACAGATGTTACTTTGCTTTCATATCATCTACTTAAATATGTAGCAATAAATTGAAAGCTTGCAGTTTTACTTGCTGAACAGCAATAACAGGACAAGACAGCTGTTTGACACGGTTAACACTCATGATCGGCTGACTAACCTTTTCTTGGCTTCCAGCACTTCCAACAACATAGCAACCCAATAACTTGGCAAATTGGCCAACAAGCTGACCCATTGCACCAGAAGCTGCTGAAACAAAGACATGCTCCCCTTTCTTTGGAGAGCAAAGCTCCTAAAAACCACAATAAGCAGTCATACCTGGCATTCCTGCAACGTATAAATGGACTACAATTAGATAAACTTTTGACCATCTAGGAAAGAATGATAATTATATGGGTGAGGAATTATTAGATATAATTTTCAATTTCATTTACAATGGACGTTAGAATTAGATGGAAAAGGAAAGAATCTCTTTCTGTTGTCACTGTTCATCTTAATTGGTATTGCTGCATGCTTCATTCGTCAGAAAATAAAGCTTATATTTTGAAAGTTTCCTAGCATGAAATATTATATCTGCTAAGGATGCGGAAAACTAAGTGAAGCTCACGATTACCGGCCATGTATTTTAGTAGCACCAAAGCTACCTAACTTAAAAAAGGATAAAATTGAACAAAAAGGATAAAAAGAAAACAAAAAAAGCTAACCAAGAATTCCAGTGTAATAGGAAAGAGGCACATCTGTGTGTCAATTTTGAACAGTCCCCTTGTTGATGTAATGAGACTGAACTCTTCCCAACCAGTTATTCCCCAAACCAGGTCACCTTTCTTGAAGTCTGGATGCCCTGAATCCAAAACTCTAGCCACTCCATATCCATTTAAAGGCTGCATTTTTTAGAACAGCCACATGAAAGTTTGAGCTAAAGTCCTTTACAGAAGTACATATATCCATTTAAAGGCTGCATTTTTTAGAACAGTCTGGAAATGTTTGCATATATATGAGATATCCAGATGCCAAGGGCGATCTCCATTCTCAAAGCATGATATTAGAAGTATATGTTTGAATGTTACCTGCTGGCTATTAGCTAGCATCTTGGCAACCACCTTTACAATGAGACATGCATAAAATGCCAAGTTCTGTTAAGCCGGCATTGTCACAACAAGGTAAATGCTGCATTTTGTACCTTCTCATGATGTCCTTATCCCACCTCAACAAAGGAACCTGTTGGTCGGTTTAAAGTACTGTTTAAACCGTTTGTAGCTTATTTTCAGAGTAGATTATTATTATCAAATTTAAAATTTATCAAATCAGAGTTTGGGTCTATGATTGTTGCTGCTGCTGCTGCCGCTGCTGGAATTTAAGTTGATGCTTTCTTTTGAATAGTTGCATTTAATTTATGCTAAAGAATATGATAATAGATCAGAGCCAAAAGTGTTTAGAATATGATAATAGTTTCTGTAGTTGGATGTTAGTTGGCAAATCTTTTCGTTTGAATTTTGCATTTCTAATTTTAGAAATGCAGGTTCGTTTTGGATAAAACTATCTTGTTTCTCTGCTATGCCTTGTGCCAAATATATTTCCTTTATTTTTCAGAGTGATGTATTGTGAGTCAAAATTCGTATAAATCATCACAGCCAAATAAACCATTCATTACTTTGCACATCAGATTTTCTAATTTCAATGTTAGTTTTATAAAGAAGCCTGGCTGTTGTTCCACTGGATATATGAACAAAAGTAGAAACATTTCAGGACCTTCGAACATGGAAGAGGACTGGTCCAGGCCTTCACTACTCTGCACAACAACCGTTGCTATCGAATGTCCAAACCCATCTGTGGTTTTCTTCTTTATTTGCGTACATTTGTTTTGTGTAATTGTAGTCTGTGATCTTATAGCTTTTCCTCTATTGTCATAGACCTGAAATATAACTTTGGGTTCTGCTATTAGATACAATAATATATTTACACTCAACAAGATTGATAAATACTTTAATAACATAAATCAAAAATTTGAGAGTTTGATGGAGAGGCTACATCAGAGCCTTAGAAATAATATTTAACTCATAATCAAATTGTTATTACAAACCAAAGTCTTCCTATTCATCTTTTCCGCTGAATCTCTAACCATTTCCTTTTATTTGTACTCACTCTATGACTTTTTGTCCACATCAGCCCAAACACTATCTTGTCAATGGTGGTGGTTTCCTCCACGCCTCAATGGCTTGTTATGGCGGCGAAGGACATGAAAACGAACTGAGAAGCTGGTGATGGAAGTCTTGGGCATTGCAATGTGTCTTGTGGTGTGAGTTGCTTGTCTGGGTGGCATTCTGTATTTCCTTCGCAGGTGGTCTCCTCTGTTTCGAAAGGAAGAAGACGAAGAATGAAACAAAACGGCGTCGTTTCTGACTTGGGTGGCTCTTTTGCAATTTAGTCATTTTACGTTTCGAGATCTTCTAATCAGGCCCAAGGAACATTATAATCAGACCCCTGGATTTAGGTTTTGGTTACAACACAGTCCTTGGCTTCCAGTTTAATCAATTTCATCCTTAATTACTTCCAAACTTGGATATTTCTTCAATTAAGCTCCTGATTTCATTAATTAAACTGATTTAAATCTTAATTAAGTCCTTATATCTATCAATTAAACCCCTGATATCATTAATTTAAACAAATTCAAAGTTTAATTAAGTCCCTAAACTTATCTATTATTTTTATTTCTAGCAAAATTGAACCCTGAATTTACAATCCCTCTCAAGTTAATTCTTAAAAACTTTTCATCTTTTCATTTTTTCTGTATGATTCAAATCTTAATTTTTCTTCATTGATTCCATTTTATTTAATTTCTTTTCATTATATATATATATATATAAATTAAGTTATGACACATGCTCCACATCTTATGGCCATTGGCTTCATTGACATTGATTGAGTTAGTAATATCAATTATGAGAAGTCTTATTGATGCAAGGTTTCTTATGGGCTAAGCGTGCAAGCCTCATAGCGTAGGTCCATATGCTTTTGATATTTCTTGTCCATCCAATTGTTTCATTTTTTTATATATTTTTTGTATCTTAAAATAAAACCTACTTTAAATAAATAATTGCAATGATGTTTCATAAATCATTAAATTATATCATTATTTTTAAATAAAATTATAAATTTTTATGGTTATATTTGCAGTATTTTTATAATTATGTACAAAACTCACATGCACAATATTTTATAAAATGGACATTAATATATAATGAGAATAATATATATATATATTATTTTTTTATTGTGAATTTTTATATTTTTTTCTCAAATTAATTATTCTTTATTGTTTTCATAAAGTCTCATAAAAATAATGGGGATGTTATTATTTTTTATTTTGTTTTTGAAAATTAGTTCACAAATCATGACAAGTACTTCTTATATAAAAAACCAAGCTTCTAATACAAAATACATTTTCATCAAAATAAAAATAAATAAATGAATAACAAACCTGGGGTGTTGATTAAAAAAGAAAACTTTCATGGTTTTATCGAATAAGAAAATAAATGCATAAACAAGAAGGGAGAATTTTGACTGAACAAATAATTTTTTTACTGTATAATTTAAATCATTGCAATTCTTTAAGATATTTTTTAATCTCTATAAAATTAAATTAAAATTAATTTTAAGAATAGCCCCGCAACATCAAATATGGGACTTTTCAAACAACAGTACTCGCCTAAATATCCATTGGGTGCTGTATTTGCTTGGGCTGGGAACTCTACTTATATTGAAATATTTTTATTTCCAAATTAAGTTATACACTATTGGAAAACAAGGGTATCAAATGATAGGAAAACTAGAACTCCAGGGATCAAATTGAAGTTTTCCAAGTCAAAATCTAAACCATGCTTATTTTGTTTTTCTTTGTTAAAGTCGGCACCCCTTATTTTAATTTCTATTTTTAACTATAATTTGAGACTGAATCCACCAAATAGACTTTTAATTCATGCTGAAATATTCATAATGCAAATTCAAAGGATTGGAAGAAAAAAAAACATGCTGGTATAACAAAAAATTACGAAATTAAAAAGAATAAATATTTAATAATTAAATTGAAAAAAAAATCATGGATGTGAACAGTATAATACATAGTGTGTTGTGTATGGCACAATACTGAACTGAACCGGGCTAAAGTGATTGTGCCATCTCTTTCAGTTATTTCTATGATTTTCCCTTTTTTTAAAAAAACAAAAACAAAATTCATTCTTTAACGAAGATTTAATTGACTGACGCCTGGTCAAAAATATGGTAGAAACAATAATTTTAAATTTTTTAAATAATAAATATATTTTATATGAATAAAATTAATAACAAGTTTTAAATAATATTAAAGATAAAAAAATGTTTTTATTTAAATAATAAATATATTTTATATAAATAAAATTAATAACAAGTATCAGATTACACCCAAAAAGCAAGGCTGAGAGACGAAAGCAGCCAAGTACATGGGGATGGAGGAGGGTGAGGGCCAGCTGGGTCTTCGACATACCCAACAACGCGGTTTTGAAATCAATGGTTGAGCTGCTTCAGCGAAGGTTCAATGATGATACCGACATCGTCCATCTTAAATTTCTAAGAAGAAGCCTTTTCCCAGCAGCAACGCGTCAAGCATATCTGCTATAATTGTAAGAAGATGCTTTGACTGGGAAAAAAGTAAATTCAATCCACCTTTATATCAATGTTTCCTTTAAAGTATTATAAAAATAAAATGTTGTCCTTTCAATTTCATTAAAATACTAGATAACTTGATAGTTAAGTTTTGTGAAGTTTTACAATGTTTTAGGATTTTATATGTGATTGAAACGACAGAAAGCATGACATGTCTTTATATATAAAAAGTTTATCATATCAATTACACAATATACTTATTAAGTTCAGCCTAACATTGTAATTTGATTCAAATTATCGGGAAATCAAGATTTAATCCAAATCGAGATTAAAATTAAACTCAATTAATCCACTATACATGCCCTAACTAGTTTCAAATTGATGGGTTAGGGTTAGAGTTCAGTAAAGAATTTTAATCTTTTATATAAATTACATTCAAGTCTCATGTTTCTAAAATTTATTTAAAATTAATTTCCACTTGATTAATCATCTTTGTTTAATTTTAAACCATTGATTCTTAATATGTGTGACTCGTTAAGTTTTTAATATATTGATTCAACTATAAATTATAATTCTAAATAAAATTCGATTAAATAAATTATATAATTTAATTTATTATTAATTCAATAATTGATTGATTTATCTTTAAAGATCAAGTGCACTGTCGCACCCCAAAAAAATCCAGCGCGCGGCATCGGCTGACGATTTTTCTCGTTTTTGCGTTTGCTTTGAATTGGTTCGTTGGAGTCGCCACCTAGTAATTCATTGAGGGCTACTAGGAAACCTGATGTACTGGTCTTGTCAGAGATCGCGGGTAAGGGACTGGTTGTGGTTAGGGAAGGTATTAGCACCCCTAACACACCCTACCTGAGGTAAGCTGCTTTGTGTTCTGATGTGATTTGAAAATTTAAAATATTAATTAAATTCTAAGGCTTGAATAAATCAGTTATTAAATCCCCGAATATATGTAGAAACTTGTTCTTACATTTTCGTGGAAAATACAACTTGATTTTATTTGTCCTTGAGATATTTAACCATATTTAAGAAAATTTAAAATATTAATTAAATTCTAAGGCTTGAATAAATCAGTTATTAAATCCCCGAATATATGTAAAAACTTGTTTTTACATTTTCGTGAAAAATACAACTTGATTTTATTTGTCCTTGAGATATTTAACGATATTTAAATTAACAATTAATTCTTTTTTGTCCTTTTTTTTATAATTCAATAACATAAATAAATAAAAAAAACAAACATACAAGCACACACAAACATTTCCTTTTTTTTTTTTGTTATTTATCACTTTCTCTTTTCTTTTTTTTCTTTTCCTTTTCCTTCCATATTTACAAAATACAAAAAAAAAACTCAAAACTAAATAAATATTACATTAAACAATTTGGAAATTACAAAAATGACCCCAAAACACCCCAGAACAGTGTCAGGATGATTTCTGGAGCTGCAAGAACAACGGTGGCGCGTTGTTCCACGTGCCACCGTCACTGGCGGCGCGTGGATTCACGCGCCGCCGCCGAAGATGGCAGAAACCGGTGGACCAGGAACCTTTTGCTCGTCTCTGCCTCCTTGCGCCGGCGGTGACCTGCAGCAATAACAAGAAACGCAACCACCAATTGATTTTATTTATTATTTCCTTGGTTTTTTTTTGAAATCATGCTTCGGTTTCTCTTCTTCTCAGTTTCGGTTCTACTTCTTTCCCCAGATCAGTCTGTTATGGGTTTCTTCTTCTTCTCCAGTGGCAGATCGGTCGTGGAGGAGGAGCTGTCGGTGGTCGATTGAAGCAGGAACCCGGTGGCGGTGTTGAGGAGATCGGGTTTGTGGCCGGCTGCTGTGGTTGGCGGTTCGTTGCGGTGGACGGTCTGGCCCCTGGTCTGGTCCCTGGTCTGGTGAGGTGAGGGAGCGGCACTGTTGTGGCTGGTCTGTGGAGATGACGAAAGCGTTGCCCCCTGCGCTGCTGTTCGGCCGCCGCTGGGGGAGGAAACCGAAGGGGAAGCAGCCGGCCGGTTCAGGAGAGAAAGAAGGACAGATCGGGGAAAGGTGATGAGATGGGAGATGACAGTGGAGAGGGGGAAACAACCGTGGCTTTCCTCCTTTGTAAAGGTTGGGGTCGCCGGCTGGGAGAAGGAAATGAGAAAAAAAAATCAAAAACAAAGGATCGGAGGGGGAAGGGCTCTGTTTTGATTGAGGGAGCTCAGCTTTTAGCTGGCCGAAAGAAGGGAAAAATGATGAAGGGGGAAGAAGATAGGCCGGCTATGAGGCTATGGTTGATTCTCCGTTTTGGCTTTGAAGATGAGCGAAAATGGGGAAAATGGTGATGGTTGCTCTTTTGAGCCAAAGGAGAAGGAAGGGAATGGGGGAAAAGGCTGCGGCTACAGTCTTGAAAAAATGGGAAGAAGGGAGCAGACCCCCGTGGCTGAGAGGGGTTCTCTGTTTTTTCAAAGAGAAGGGGGGCGACCAGCTGGTTTCGGGAGCCAGAAAAATCAAACCGGGGAGCGGCTCAGGGAGCCAAAAATGAAAACCAGCGGGGGGCGGCTGGTGTCAAGGAAAGAGTTTTTAGGTTTAGGTTTTTTGTGTTTTTTTCGGTTGAAAGTGCCAAAATTGCCCCCCCACTCTTGCAAGTGTTGGAAACCAGTATTTATAGGCAAAAAATATTGCCAAGTTTTCAAAATTGGTCCCTTAACTTTCTTTTTTTTGTAAAATTTGATTTTTCTTGTTTTTTTGTATTTTTTGAAAACGAGCAACATCAATGTCGACTCGATGAGGAAAATCAAAGATTTTAAAAACGACGCGTGAAAAGTCGAACGCGTTTGAAAATCTTTTGAAAAATTAAATTCTTTTTAGACGATGCTAAAAATGCTAAAATGATGAGAATATATTAAAAAAACATATTTTTTGGATTTTCATTGTTTTTCTCTATTTTTTTGGATTTTTTGAAAATATATCAAAAACATGGGTCAAAAATTGGGTAGCAACAGATGCCCCCTCTTTACAATGCTTACGAAGCAAAAATCCTCGATGTTTTGCATAGTAAGCTTTGTAAAGAAAAACTTGTCTTTCTGTTTGCTCAATATCCACTTCATCTAAAAACCTTTCTTTTTTTTCTTTTTTTTTTTCTCTTTTTTTTTATTATCCTGAGATCCCATCTGGCGACCTCCTTTAACCAAAACCAAAGAATGTGTGTAACTCGGTCAACCTGAAATCCCATATGGAGATTCCCTTTAACCAAAGCTATATGAGATCCCATTTGGCGACCTCATTCAACTGGAACAAAAGAATGTGTAAAAAGTGGTCTCATTATAATGGGTGACCTACCCAAGTGGAAAGGAGGAAGAGTGGTCTCATTCTTTGGGTGACCTACCCAGGGGGAAGAATGGCCTCATTCTTATGGGTGACCTACCCAGGTAAAAAAAAGATGGAGAATGGTCTCATTCTAATGGGTGACCTACCCAGAAAAAATGGTGGTCTCATTGTGATGGGTGACCTACCCAAGTGGAAAGAGGAAGAGTGGTCTCATTCTTTGGGTGACCTACCCAGGGGGAGGAATGGCCTCATTCTTATGGGTGACCTACCCAGGTAAAAAAAAAGATGGAGAATGGTCTCATTCTAATGGGTGACCTACCCAGAAAAAATAGTGGTCTCATTGTGATGGGTGACCTACCTAAGTGGAAAGGAGGAAGAGTGGTCTCATTCTTTGGGTGACCTACCCAGGGGGAAGAATGACCTCATTCTTATGGGTGACCTACCCAGGTAAAAAAAAGATGGAGAATGGTCTCATTCTAATGGGTGACCCACCCAGAAAAAATGGTGGTCTCATTGTGATGGGTGACCTACCCAAGTGGAAAAGAGGAAGAGTGGTCTCATTCTTTGGGTGACCTACCCAGGGGGAGGAATGGCCTCATTCTTATGGGTGACCTACCCAGGTAAAAAAAAAGATGGAGAATGGTCTCATTCTAATGGGTGACCTACCTAGAAAAAATGGTGGTCTCATTGTGATGGGTGACCTACCCAAGTGGAAAGAATATGAAAAAGCGGTCTCGTTGTGATGGGCGACCTACCCAAAATGGAAAAAATGTGAAGTGTGGTCTCATTGTAATGGGTGACCTACCCAGATGGGAAAAATATGATGAAGTGGTCTCGTTGTGATGGGCGACCTACCTAAATAGAAAGAATGTGAAGTGCGGTCTCATTGTAATGGGTGACCTACCCAAAAATGAAAAAAATATGAAGTGTGGTCTCATTGTAATGGGTGACCTACCCAGATGGAAAAAATATGATGAAGTGGTCTCGTTGTGATGGGCGACCTACCCAAATAGAAAGAATGTGAAGTGTGGTCTCATTGTAATGGGTGACCTGCTCAAAAATGGAAAAAATATGAAGTGTGGTATCATTGTAATGGGTGACCTACCCAGATGGAAAAAATATGAAAAACGGTCTTATTATGATGGGCGACCTACCCAGATGGAAAAAAATGTGATATTACAAGTGTGAAAAAATAGGACTTACCTGGCGAAGTCCTGAGGGGATGACAAAAGAAAGGCTGGAAAACTTGGTGCTTCCTGATAATTCCCGATCATAGGGTTTGAAAACTCGGTGTTTCCTGACTGCAAAGGTTGAAAACTCGAGGCTTCCCGGTTGCAAGGTTGATCTATTCATTTCTTTGGGATTTTCCTAATGGTAGGGTTCATCCCATCGTCCTTTTATTCCATGATCAAAACCGATTCTTTATTATCATCACCAACAATGCTTCTTTCTTTTTCCACCATCTTGCTGGACCTCATTAAGGATTTTCCTGTAACAATTCAAAAATATGTGCAAATGTTTTTTTTTTTTTGAGGTTAGATGATATGCATGCATCCTTACCTGATTTGAAATATAGGTCCCCCCCTCCTTGATGCTCCATCGTCATAGGGTGGCCTTGTTTGTATCCCAAAGCTTTCTTTGTTCTTCCGATGCATTGGCTCATTCATGTGCTAGCCATCCACTCAACTGTAAATGCAGTGCCCATCCCGGGCTGTCTTCGACAATTACTGCTTGCATCATTCATCAAGCTTGACCCCGCCCCCAAGTGTGGTGCTGCTTGATTCATTATGAAGTATTTTCTCTCTTGGATTCTTCTGAGAATTATCCTTTGATTGATTGTGTGCATCATGCCAACACCCCATCAAAATTGTTAATCGGTCATGAACTTGTCTTCGGCTGAAACACCATTCAAGTATATGTAGTCATCCATAATCATGGAACTGCCACGTCATTCCGACATGCATCTCATACTTTGCAGGGAAAGGTTCATCGTTGTAAGCTCAATGTTTTCCTCAAAAAGTTCTTCTCACCCATCTAATCAGATCTTGAAAAGAAATGTATTGGCATCATCAATGATGTTCATGTTATCAACCATATTCATGCGGTGAAGTGCGCATTTGAGCTTCAGAATAGATGGTCTCATAGTCAATCTTAGTGGTATGCATATGTTCGATGTTCATTCATATGCACTCACCCGATAACATCTATCAGGAGTCATAGCTATGTTTTACAGGGTAACCCAAGATGAAGATATGAAAATATCTTTCTAGTGCAGCGTTGCTCAACAATTGCTGCTGAAGTGCACTAGATCATGTATTGTCTTTGAACAACATTGGCCCCAGCAATGATATGAATGCTCGTTCATCAGTTTATACTTAAAAAGGTCTTCATTTGTCATTGTCAGATGCTAAACATAACTTTCTTGTACTTTGATGACTCATCATTTGATTCTTTCTTTGACCCCAGCTGATCAGCATGTTGTTTGTTTTTCTTCTAAGGGCCCACTGTATTGCCCCCAGTGGTCAACGTTTCAAGCAGTGTCGAGAAATGTTGATGTCATTTTTGTCAAGGATTTTGCAAACTCAATTGATGCTCTTGTTTGAAAATCTTTCTTGTTCTGGAATCAAAACTCACATTTCAACGATCATGTCTATTGAAGTCTAATTGTTGAAATGAAATCAGAGAGATGTCTGTTTTTTGAAATATTTTTTTTTTTGAATTCAAACTTCTTTGGTCAAAGACCCAACACACTATTCAAAGCAGTCCTTTGATTGTCTTGTATCTTGAAAACAGAAATGAATCGTTGTAAGATTTAAAATGTCTTTTTCATGGTTCTTTGTGTCCGCTTTAAACTCTGATTTTGGGTATATCTTTTGATGGTCTGTGATGAAGTGATATTTTTATGAATTTCAAAAACAAGATGCTCAGGCTTTATCAAGAAAGGTTGTTTCTTTTCTTAGCATTTATTTTATCAGCATGCATAATAACCAGTAGCTTAATTCATGAAGTCACGACCCTTATGGAAAAGCTCTTCAAGTTGTGAGAGCGCCATTTATCGGTTCAAGTTGCTTGCTTGATTAAAAAGGGCTTTTAAAAGCATGTAATGCAGGCTATGGTTCATGGCTATGAAAGAAAAGAATTTCAAAGGCTCAAAAGGTGTTTGAGGGTTTCAAAAACCTAGGATCAACATCAATTATTCATCAACTGGTTTTCTATTGTTGTCTTTATAGAGGAAATGACATAGAACCTTGTTAACCTCAAAGATCAGACTTCTATTAACATAAGTCATAATGCAAATCCACATTTCCATGATGAATAACCAACCTTAATCATCTGATAACATCGTAGGCTTTATAATGGATACCAAAAGTCAACGCTTATAGCTTAGTCCTTTCTTTTTCTTTTTTTTGGTATTGATTGAAATTTCTTTTGCTTTTCATAGACGTGATAGGTGTTCTCCTTCCTTTATCTTTAACTTGTCTTTAAGTGAAGGCAATTTCAACTTCCCTTTTTTTATTCTCTTTTTTTCATAGCCTTCCTCAAAACTTTCTTATATGCCCCCAGTCTATGTGTCTTCTTCTAGCTCTCTCTCAATCATTGGACTTTTGTTCTAAGCCTTCCCCTTTATCCATTAATCATATCAATGTCTCCAACATATCTCTCATCTGCCCCCAGTGTGGGGTATGATCCTAGTCAGGGTTTCTTTTTTTGAAAGAAAATATTTCACTAGGCTCAAAATAGGACTGCAAGGGATCATATTTCAAGAAACGTGAAAGGATAACAAAGATGACCTTTTCTCATTTCAAGCAAGGTCAGTTTAAACCGATAAATTTTGACCTCATCCAGTGTAATGATTTGGACTTGTAAGAGTCAATGATTCACGAGTCCATAACTACCAAATCCACTATATGTCATTATGCATACTGCTAAAACTTAGCTATATGATGTGTGGTTCAGTTTCAGGCGGTATGAGTTCAAAATTGTTTAGTCACCTCATGTCATTTTCAAGTATCGAGTCATTTTTGTAATCAAAACACTTTTAATCTTCCAGATTGATTAACCTTTATCGCATGTTGGAGTTTGATCAAAATATTTTGTCAGAATAAAATGTTAAACATCTGTTGATTTCAAAACAACAAAGAGACAAAAGCAAGGCATGTTTCGTTGAAGGATGAGATGTGATCCCAAAACAAAATGCAGAATTCCAAAACAATATGATTGACTGTTCATCACCATTCTTGAATCAGCTTTTCTGGCAATATTTGCGTTTTGCCAAGCACTTTCGATGAACCTGGCATTCTGAAGATGTTCGGGGGACAATATAGCCAATGACACCCTCCTTCACCGACTCCACTTGTTTGTTGCTCACCAACTTTCAGACTCAATTCTTGCAATTCTTGAAACTGTTCACTTGAAATGGTTGAGGACCCCACCATGACATCACATCTCTTATCTGGATTATACCACCTAGAAATTGGTGGTTGCATGGGATTTGTCGGAGTCAAGCAAAATTCTAGAATCTGGCAGATGTTGGTCGACAAACTTAAGTGGCAGAGGAATGTCAATCTTGGCAAAGACATTTGAGCAATTGATGCTTGAGCGAGACTTGACTAGGCAAAATAACTGAGGTTTCTCAATCGAGAGCCATCTTCTGATTCAACTCTCTTCACGGTTCTGGAATCCATAACAAAACCTTCAATCCTTCACTTTTTCATAGCTCGCTCAATTCTTTCGATGATCTTCATAACATCATGTCAATCTTCCAATGTTGTTATGGTTAGTTGAGGGTTGTTGGAAAACTTCCACAAGCTAGGTAATCTTGGTAACGCACAACACCACCGCTACCGACACGTGGAATTGTGCCTTATCTCTTTTATGGGAGAAGATGATGGACATGAATCTCCTCTATTTCTTCTTTGATTCCTCTCAAACGGTGCAACAAACAAGCACCAATAGAGGGAGTTCTGCTCTGTTGAAGTTTCAGTCTTCTTCATGTTTTTCAGACCAGATCTGGCTCTTCAACCTACTAAGATGTCTTCGTGCTGAAACTGATTAGAGAAATATTTGTAGCATATGCAACTTATAAATCCCCTCTTGCATTCCCAATTTACAGAGCCATAAATGGGTTTTTGTAGAGAGAGCTCTGCCACATTGAAGTTTGACGACTGCTAATATTTTCAGACCAGGTCTGACTCTCTACCTACTACAATGTTTTGTTGGTGCCACTGGTGGGAAAAAATTTCAAAGCATATGAAATTAATACATCCCCTTTTGCATTTCTCATTGGCAGATCCACAAATAAATCTCTACAGAGAGAGCTTTACCACGTAGAAGTTCAGTGTCTAATCATGGTTTTTCAGACCAACATCTTGTGCTGCTGAACTGGAATTGAGCTCATAATTGGGGTAACTTCAAAACAGACTAATGCACCATGAACAAGAGGCTAGTAGTCGTTTGGTTCCATTAGATGATGTGGAGGCGATGAACACTTAACAGTGCAACTGGACAAGAATCAGAGTTGTCATTAGTTGATGACTGAAGGCATTGTTGTTGTTGTTCATGACTGAAAAGGAGAGGTACAACCTCAATTGACATGAACAAACAGTGTTCCCACAGAAGACTGTGCAGACACTCTCTTTCCATTTAATGCTCAACACTTGTTCGAGCAAATCTGAGTCCAGCTACTTCACCTTTGATGCTCTCAACCTTAATCTAATAATGAGGCTCTATCTGACACCTTTCTTCACTTCCATCATCTTTCTTCAATCATGTGTAGCACAACTTGTGTGGGGGACCTACCTTTTAACCCAGTACATGTATGCAATCTATATGACGAACTCACCCTTCGAGGGGTGACAATATGGTCGTAACTCTTGCATGATGGAACAAGAATCGTGATTTTTGTCCAAACTCTACAATGAAAATTTTCTGAGTGACGGCCATTGTGTCACCCACAAGTCTTGAGTTCAAGATGCTTCAAGAAGGGTTTGCTCGGATGCAAAACAATAGCACATACATCCTAAAGACAAGCTCTATTCATTTTACGTGAGACAAAGGGTAGGCTTGCTACTTAGTCTCTAAAAGGGTCTCTTGTTGTTCCAGTGATTGCCCTCGTAAAGGCAATATAGGGCCCCAGTAGGTAATGGGTTGGCACGTGTCCAACTATTACCAGTCTAAGCACTCAACAAAGAGTTGGGGTTTACACAAACTTAAACCTTGACTCAAGTCGTAAGGTAAGCTGCTAGTCCCCCACCTAACCTAAAGCCTGTGTGTGCTTTCAAAAATTAAAACTTGTGATGCATGAGAGAATTATATACAATGCATGAATAAAACACAAATAAAATAAAACAAAACACAAAAAAAACTTAAACACATCAAAACACAAAGCTTAGTCCGATAAAGTTGAAAACAATACCATCCCTAGTGGAGTCGCCATTCTGTCGCACCCCAAAAAAATCCGGCGCGCGGCATCGGCTGGCGATTTTTCTCGTTTTTGCTTTTGCTTTGAATTGGTTCGTTGGAGTCGCCACCTAGTAATTCATTGAGGGCTACTAGGAAACCTGATGTACTGGTCTTGTCAGAGATCGCGGGTAAGGGACTGGTTGTGGTTAGGGAAGGTATTAACACCCCTAACACACCCTACCTGAGGTAAGCTGCGTTGTGTTCTGATGTGATTTGAAAATTTAAAATATTAATTAAATTCTAAGGCTTGAATAAATCAGTTATTAAATCCCCGAATATATGTAGAAACTTGTTCTTACATTTTCGTGGAAAATACAACTTGATTTTATTTGTCCTTGAGATATTTAACCATATTTAAGAAAATTTAAAATATTAATTAAATTCTAAGGCTTGAATAAATCAGTTATTAAATCCCCGAATATATGTAAAAACTTGTTCTTATATTTTCGTGAAAAATACAACTTGATTTTATTTGTCCTTGAGATATTTAACGATATTTAAATTAACAATTAATTCTTTTTTGTCCTTTTTTTTATAATTCAATAACATAAATAAATAAATAAAAAACAAACATACAAGCACACACAAACATTTCCTTTTTTTTTGTTATTTATCACTTTCTCTTTTCTTTTTTTTCTTTTCCTTTTCCTTCCATATTTACAAAATACAAAAAAAAAACTCAAAACTAAATAAATATTACATTAAACAATTTGGAAATTACAAAAATGACCCCAAAACACCCCAGAACAGTGTCAGGACGATTTCTGGAGCTGCTAGAACAACGGCGCCGCCGCCAAAGATGGCAGAAACCGGTGGATCTGGAACCTTTTGCTCGTCTCTGCCTCCTTGCGCCGGCGGTGACCTGCAGCAATAACAAGAAACGCAACCACCAATTGATTTTATTTATTATTTCCTTGGTTTTTTTTTGAAATCATACTTCGGTTTCTCTTCTTCTCAGTTTCGGTTCTACTTCTTTCTCCAGATCAGTCTGTTATGGGTTTCTTCTTCTTCTCCGGTGGCAGATCGGTCGTGGAGGAGGAGCTGTCGGTGGTCGATTGAAGCAGGAACCCGGTGGCGGTGTTGAGGAGATCGGGTGCTGTGGTCGGCGGTTCGTTGCGGTGGACGGTCTGGCCCCTGGTCTGGTCCCTGGTCTGGTGAGGTGAGGGAGCGGCGCTGCTGTGGCTGGTCTGTGGAGATGACGAAAGCGTTGCCCCCTGCGCTGCTGTTCGGCCGCCGCTGGGGGAGGAAACCGAAGGGGAAGCAGCCGGCCGGTTCAGGAGAGAAAGAAGGACAGATCGGGGAAAGGTGATGAGATGGGAGATGACAGTGGAGAGGGGGAAACAACCGTGGCTTTCCTCCTTTGTAAAGGTTGGGGTAGCCGGCTGGGAGAAGGAAATGAGAAAAAAAAATTGAAAACAAAGGATCGGAGGGGGAAGGGCTCTGTTTTGATTGAGGGAGCTCAGCTCTTAGCTGGCCGAAAGAAGGGAAAAATGACGAAGGGGGAAGAAGATAGGCCGGCTGTGAGGCTATGGTTGATTCTCCGTTTTGGCTTTGAAGATGAGCGAAAATGGGGAAAATGGTGATGGCTGCTCTTTTGAGCCAAAGGAGAAGGAAGGGAAAGGGGGAAAAGGCTGCGGCTACAGTCTTGAAAAAATGGGAAGAAGGGAGCAGACCCCCGTGGCTGAGAGGGGTTCTCTGTTTTTTCGAAGAGAAGGGGGGCGACCAGCTGGTTTCGGGAGCCAGAAAAATCAAACCGGGGAGCGGCTCAGGGAGCCAAAAATGAAAACCAGCGGGGGGCGGCTGGTGTCAAGGAAAGAGTTTTTAGGTTTAGGTTTTTTGTGTTTTTTTCGGTTGAAAGTGCCAAAATTGCCCCCCCACTCTTGCAAGTGTTGGAAACCAGTATTTATAGGCAAAAAATATTGCCAAGTTTTCAAAATTGGTCCCTTAACTTTCTTTTTTTTGTAAAATTTGATTTTTCTTGTTTTTTTGTATTTTTTGAAAACGAGCAACATCAATGTCGACTCGATGAGGAAAATCAAAGATTTTAAAAATGACGCGTGAAAAGTCGAACGCGTTTGAAAATCTTTTGAAAAATTAAATTCTTTTTAGACGACGCTGAAAATGCTAAAATGATGAGAATATATTAAAAAAACATATTTTTTGGATTTTCATTGTTTTTCTCTATTTTTTTGGATTTTTTGAAAATATATCAAAAACATGGGTCAAACATTGGGTAGCAACATGCACTATCTAGTAATGTATCATAATCCCTCAAATATCAGGAAAAACATACGTAGTTTAACTTAAATTTTTAGTGATCAGTTTCTTAGTATAATTATTATCCATTTACCTATAATGTTACGATTTAGACATTTGAGAATGAAATGTGTGTGCCCTATCGAATCTTGTCTGGTCTCAACAATATAGAAATTGATTCTTTAAATAAGATTTAAATTTTTTTTCAAATCTTATTCCACCTTACGCAAA
This sequence comes from Populus tomentosa, assembly GCA_018804465.1. Classification (NCBI taxonomy): domain Eukaryota; kingdom Viridiplantae; phylum Streptophyta; class Magnoliopsida; order Malpighiales; family Salicaceae; genus Populus; species Populus tomentosa. The sequence goes on from CM031981.1 coordinate 13,244,692, forward strand.
GATTTCATATTAAATATTATTTCAGAACATGTGAAACTCATAAAAATAATTGGATATAATAATAATTCATATATAGTTCATGTTATAGCCAATATTTATATATTTATTACTATTGATTAAAACAACGTATAGCCATAATCAAAACATAACGTTTCATATATAAAATAACCCAGTGATCTTAAGTTTAATGATCAATACTTATACAATTATTGCATGAGCCTTTCCATAAACACTAATATTTATCTATATCAAATTCTTATGCAATGTAGTTTAATGAATATGTTATCTGACACGCATTTACATATAATTAGATCTAGATTTTCTCTATACATTAACTTGTGAAAACAAATGTTTCTTTTTCACAAAAGAAAGAACATATATAATTTAAAATAACCTTAATAACTCTAATTAATGTTTTTTATTAACAGAGCATTGACTAATAACATTTAGGAACACCGTTTTTTATAACAAATAAAATGTTATAATTATAATTACTTTATAATTTTCATCACAAAATATTTTTATCTCAAAAATTTTATTTTTACTATAGACTTGTTAATTAAACATCTATAAATGTTAAATATAAAAAGATGTTTTTTTTAATAATAAATATATTTGTATGAATAAAATTAATATAATGATTATAAAATATTTACATGAACAAGTATCAGATTAGACCCACAAAGGCACAAACCAAATAGTAGGGCTGAGAGATACTTGCTTTTGTAATCAATGGTGTTAGACACAACGTGATTCTGTCATCTCTTCTTTTGAAAAAAAGAACAACGAGATACGCGGCTACTTTTGACAAAAAGAACAATGAAATACGCGGCTAGAGAAATTTCCTTCCTCTTTTTCCTGTACAATTATTCCTCAGCAACAACCGGGAAATTACCTTGATCACACGCTGCTAAAGAAATTTCCTTGCTCCCTTTCCTATGCATGTTACGCTTCATCTTTGATAATTATTGCACATAATGCTAATAATTTGCAAGAAAGCATTTACATTCGTTCTCCGAAACAATATTGCCTCTACTATCCTTCAGTCCTTTCTGAGAGCTGCAATTTGATCTTTAAAGTCGCCAGGTCGGTGGAATCCGAACAACTCATACGCCATATTGAGGTAACCTTTGCGATTGTTGCTTCTGATTGCATGAATGCATGTAGTTTTACAATATTAACACTAAGAAGATTGCGAAACATGATAATTGCTACATGGGATTTTATGCTGTCATGTTTTTGATAGTATATAACCCTTCTTTGCTTCTTTGAAACTACATGTAAATTGAAAAACAAATTGAAAAATATGTTTGGGTAGTTGAAATAAATTACCGTTCCCGATTGCTGCAATTTCATAGCTTGTGGAATCCAACCAACCCTTTGTTATATAGAGGTATACCTCTTCTTTGCTTCTTTCTTGTTTTAATGTCATGGCTTTACTGATAACAATAATTTGAAAGCTTTATGTTCAAATAGGCATCATTGATGAGTTTATTGAGTTAATTCCTTGGATGTCTTCTAGAACAAGATCATTCCATTTTAGAATGCCGAAAGAAAAACGCAAACAATCCAAAGATGAATAAAATGATTCATCCTCGCGAAAGAGAAGAAAAGCTGACCTCAGTAAACTTTTTAAATGCTATTGTTTTATGCTGTGGTTGTTAAACTTGAAGTATTAGGTGAAACTCAATGAATGAATGATTTTCTTAACTTACTCTCTAATAGTGATTGCGTTGAAATTCCTACTCAGCACATTCATGTATAGGTATTGTCTTTGATGATCACTTCACATGTATCCCTTACTAGTTATAATTGCAAGATAGCAGATACCTCCTGAAATCGCTTCATTGCTAATTAATTAATCGTGCCTTAATTTCTGCAGCTGCCATGACAGAGCCAGGTTCTTCTCGATGTAGATCACAAGGGGCCTATGATGTCTTTTTAAGTTTTAGAGGAGAAGATACTCGCAAGACATTTACAGATCATCTATATACTGCCTTAGTCCAAGCAGAAATCCACACTTTTCGAGATGATGATGAACTTCCTAGAGGAGAAGAAATCTCCGATCATCTCCTCAAGGAAATTCGAGAATCAAAGATATCTATAGTGGTCTTCTCAAAAGGATATGCTTCTTCTAGATGGTGTCTTGATGAACTTGTGGAGATTCTCAAGTGTAAATATAGGAAAACTGGCCAGATTGCTCTTCCTATATTCTATGACATTGATCCTTCAGATGTGAGAAAACAGACTGGCAGTTTTGCAGAAGCATTTGTTAAACATGAAGAACGTTCTGAAGAGAAGGTAAATGAGTGGAGAAAAGCTCTTGCGGAGGCAGGAAATCTATCTGGATATAATCTCAAAGATATGCCAAATGGGTATGCCTTTTATCTATAAGATTCACTTCCACACATTTATGGAGTCATTATACATTACATATTTTACAATGTGAAACAATAAAATACATTTTGAACATAATTGTCTCGCTATTAATGACTTGCTTTTGTCTATGAACAGGCATGAAGCAAAATTTATCCAAGAGATTATCAAGGATGTGCTGACTAAATTGGACCCCAAGTACTTAGATGTTCCTAAGCACCTAGTAGGTATTGATTCGCTTGCTCATAGTATTTTTCACTTCCTAAGTACTGCAACAGATGATGTACGCGTTGTGGGCTTACATGGGATGCCAGGAATAGGAAAGACGACTATAGCAAAAGTTGTATTTAATCAACTCTGCTATGACTATGGATATGGATTCGAGGGAAGCTCATGTTTTTTGAATGTCAAAGAAAAATCAGAACCTAATGATTTGGTTCTTTTACAACAACAACTACTTGATGATATTTTAAGACCAAATACTTGGAAGATCAATAATGTTGATAGAGGAAAGGTTCGGATTAAAGAGCGACTCTGCCGCAAAAGAGTTCTTCTTGTTGTTGATGATGTGGATCATCTGGGCCAATTAAATGCTTTGATGGGAGAGCGAAGCTGGTTTGGTCCCGGAAGCAGGGTGATAATTACAACTAGAGATGAGCGCTTACTTCTTGAAGCTGATAAAAGATACCAGGTTCAAGAATTGGATCCATATGAGTCCCTTCAGCTATTATGTCAGCATGCGTTTAGGGATACGAAGCCAGCAAAAGATTATGTTGGGCTTTCGAATGATGTAGTTGAATACTGTGGAGGACTTCCTTTAGCTCTTGAGGTTTTAGGTTCTTGTTTGTATGGGAAAAACCGGGCTAGATGGGAATCTGTAATTGACAGATTGAGAAAATTTCCAAGCAGTGAAATTCAGAAAAAACTTAGAATAAGTTTTGACACATTGGATGAATTTACACTAAAGAATACATTTCTTGATATTTCATGCTTCTTTATTGGTAGAAAGAAAAAATACGTAGCAAAAGTGCTAGAAGGACGATATGGTTACAATCCAGAAGATGATTTGGGAACTCTCATTGAAAGGTCTCTGATTAAAGTTAATGATTATGGAACTCTCATTGAAGGGTCTCTGATTAAAGTTGATGATTCTGGAACGATAAGCATGCATGATCTATTGCGAGACATGGGAAGGGGGATCGTTAATGAAGAGTCACGTGAAAATCCTGCACAAAGGAGCAGAATTTGGTGTCAAGAGGATGCGTGGAATGTACTCAAGATGCAGACGGTAAGAACTCAATGCATACAGAAAAGCACATTCATGGGTATCTTTATTGTCAAACTTTTTATAAACAATCATATGAAAGTTCTATTGATTTTTAATTTTTTTTTCTTTTTTGCTTTTTAGGGAACAGAAGCTGTAAAGGGCTTGACTCTGGATGTGACAAGATCAGAAGACAAATCACTAAGCACAGAATCATTTACAAATATGAAAGATTTAAAATTACTGCAAATCAAAGGAGTAGATCTCACTGGATCTTTTGAATGGCTTTCTAAAGTGTTGACGTGGATATGTTGGCTTGAATGTCCTTTGAGATTTTTGCCATCCGATTTTACACTGGACTACGTAGTTTTTATTGATATGAAGTACAGTAATATTAGAGAACTATGGAAGGAAAAAAAGGTGCGGAACATACTAAAATGACCAAAAAGTTGTTTATTATGTAATTTATATTTACAGCTTTTGATGATTACTTCTTAATTATTTTACTCACTGCTCTGACAGATTCTCAACAATCTAAAGATCCTTGATCTCAGTTATTCGAAGAACCTTGTGAAAACACCAAACTTGCACAATTCAAGACTAGAAAAACTACTGCTTGAAGGTTGCTCAAGTTTAGTTCAGATAGATCAATCTATTGGACATTCAAAGTCTCTTGTGTGTTTGAATATTTCGGGGTGTTTAGAACTTAAGGAGCTACCGGAGTGCATGGGTGATATTGAGTCCTTCACTGAGCTTCTAGCAGATGGAATTAACAACGAGCAATTTCTCTCTTCAGTTGGACATTTAAAGTTTGTGAGGAAGTTGTCATTGAGCGGATACTGGAAGGGGAACTTACCATATCTGCCTTCACCAAATTCTTCTTGGATTTCAGCTTTTCTGCTAACTTCAACTTCCACTATTTGGAGAGTATTGGGAAAGCTAAAACTTGGTGGTTATGGTTTGTTTGAACGCGAAACTAATTGTGTTGATTTTGGAGGTTTGTCCTCTCTTGAAGAGTTGGATCTATCAAGAAATGAGATCTTCAGTCTGCCTTCTGGCATCGGCATCCTTTCTAAGCTGCGGCTTTTGACCGTTCAGGAATGCGGAAATCTTGTATCAATCCCAGAGCTTCCCTCAAATTTAGAACTTTTGAATACAGGTGGTTGCAAATCAATGCAATGGGTAAGACTACCAATCCAAGCAAAAAAATATCTAAATTTGGATATGATTGAATGTCCGGATTTAATGGAGATTGAAGGCATGGAAGGTCTAAGTAATCATGGGTGGATTATGCGCTATGTTCCCAGCTACAAGTCATCAAATAATTATAAGAAAAGTCTTGTTGAGGTGATATTTCTGTCTTTCTTGTACACAAATAAGCACACAATTGGCACATTATTTGATGTCTAATATTCAGTATTCCTTGAAATCAATATATATATATATATATATATATACACACACACACACAGGCATTATGCTACGGTGGTTATGGGTATCAAATTGTCTTCAATCGTCGTTATACGTTCAGCCACAGAGATAAGTTCACTATGATTCCAAATTGGTTCAGCTACCGTAGAAAAGGAAGTTCATTATCATTTCATGTACCTCCAGTTTTCCAAGGCTTGGTCGTTGGGGTTGTCTGGCAAGGTCGTTCACAGGGGAAGTGTAAGGTAATTATAAAAAATAAAAGCAACGGTATTAAATTGTTTAAAGCAAAGATAGACGACTGTAGATCAAGAAGTTGGTTGAGATATGTAAGTATAAGTGAGATGGAAATGAAAGAATATTCTGGAGATGAGAAATTGAAACTGCGCGTGTATTTCTGTCCAAATTATTTTCCTAGGGCATGTATCCCTGTAGTGTTTGAATGTGGGATCCATGTGATAGTTGAAAAGACAGAAGCATTTGAAGGGTCAGAGTGGAATCATGAGTCTGAAGTTGGAAGAGATAGAGTAATACCTGCACCACCATATCTGTCTCAATATACGCTTTACAATTTCATTGAGATTGACGGCAAGCAAGGTCTCAGTAATTTATCAAAACATGCCAAGCGTCGGCTTCTTGAGGTACTATTTCTGTCCCTCTTGCATATATATATATTAATCAGTGTCTAAAATCTTAGCATTCCTTGAATTCGATATTTATGCAGAAAATCTTGGATTATCATTGTCACGAGTATGATAATCCCTTCAAGGCTCGTACGGTTCCCTATGATTATTATGACTTTCCAGATTGGTTCTTTGGAGAAGGGTGTTCATTATCATTTCATACACCTCCTGTTTTCGAAGGCTTGCTCATTTGGGTTATCTGTTCAGGCGGTGGTGGGTATCAAGAATACAAGGTTGTTATAAAAAATAAAAGAAATGGTATTCCATTGTTCGAAGCTACACATGCAAGACCCTATTGCCGTCGTAGGTTGGTAAGAGTCATAAGTGCACCTGAGATGGCAATGGAAAAATACTGTGGAGATGATGAATTGGAACTACATGTTATATTGAGGTCCGAAAACAGTAAAGTGATACGATGTGGGGTCCATGTGATAGAGATAGCATATGCATGGCGCTTCGCCGATCAAATGCAAGCGGAGGATCATGACCTTTACAACTACGAGACTTCATTTGAAGGTTTAGAGGGGGATCATGACATTGACTACTACGAGACTTCATTTGAAGGGTCAGGATCATCAGATCATGAGATTGACACCCAAGAGTCCAAAGTTGAAAGCGATGGAACGATACCTTCGCCACAATATCATCTGCTTCATCATCCCCGTCATGGTTCAATGAGATTTTCTACAAGGCAGCAGTGGAAAGCTTTTTTGATTCGGGCGCTCAGCCAATGGAAAATCAGGATCATGCAAAAATTCTCACCTGATGATCTGAACTAGTCGAAGGATTGGTTTAAGAAAACTCCCCATTTTATGCCACTTAGCTATGATATTATCACCTTGTTGTGTAAAATCAACCAAATCAAAAGTTGACTTCTTTTTAATTTTAAAGTCTTGTTTCTTGTTAAATAATTAGACAAGTTATGAAATTTTTTATAGATAAATTATAATATTGTAAATTTATTTAAAAGACTATGATATTTAGATATAAATATATTATAGATTAAATTACAGAATATTGTTTATTACTTTTATCCATAAAAATATCCTTAAGTACTAATATGATATTTTCATATTTAGTTAAATTTCAGAAAATCTTTCAATAAGTCACAATTATGAACACAAAGAAAAATAAAAATATAGTTTTTATCATGCTGAAACTAATGTTTTTATTTTTTAAAGAGTTGAATTGAAAAGTGGATTAGATCCAGAACCTTTCCCTCCCTTTAACACAAATTAGCAAATCAACAAACAAGAACAAAAGTTTTTTTAAAAAATGAACTTTTTGGTCCAGCTAACATGTTCTTTCAGGTACTAAAAATTACATTAAAAAAATTCCGAGGATTTAGATTTACTTTTTAAAAGTTATTTATTTAAGTTTTATAAATCTCATAATTATTAGCATATTATTATTAATTTTAAATTTTATAAAATTAGTTAAAATATACATAAATTTATTTGTATAGCTACATTAATAATAATATAAAAAAAAAACTGCACCAAAAAGAGAAATCACTTTCATGTTGTAAAAGAAAGAAACGAAGAGCCCGTAAAACCTGGAGGAAGGATAATTGCACGCAAAAATGATTCGAATGAAATTGGGTTTTTGTTGTGAAACCAGAGACCCCACCTTTTGCCTATCTCTGTGTTCGAAATTTTTTGATGATCTCCACACTATTTGTTAGTTGAGAAGGGAGGAGAAAACAGGAGAAACTATGTAACTTCTCGCCCATTCAAAGGATCTCAAGGCTGAGCTTGCTCTCCTTCGTATTAGCAATAAACAGCAGCAGCATCACCGAAGCAGTAGCAGCAGCAGCATCACAGCACCTCCAACGGCTACTACACTCCAGGATGGGAAACAAATCAGCCACCATAATCAAGAAGATACTCCAACGGCTACTACACTCCAGAATGGCAACAACCATAATCAAGAAGATACTCCAACGGTTACTACACTCCAGAATGGCAACAAATCAGAGACAAATCAGCCTCCATAATTATGATGATCCTGTAACTATAGAAACAAAGACAACTATAGAAAGTCAATAGTTACTCTATTCCTTACTCATATATATTTACATACAGCACATATCGTAAAGTGTGTGCTTACGCCCTATTTTTAATATTAACAGAAGAAGAGAATTCTTTCAATAACATCTCCGCTGCTTTTGTTCTCTTCCTCTGCCATACTTTTCTCTTGGTATCAGAGCCTTTGAGTGAGCACACAAACAAACACAGACAAACACAAACATATCCACACAATGACTTCACTGTCACTCAATGTTGGGAACTTCATCACCCTCAAGCTTAGTCAAACAAACTACCCTTTATGGAGGGAACAAGCTCTGTCTCTTGCAGAGAGTCAGCAGCTAGTTGGGCATCTCACCAATGAAGATCCTGCACCAACAAAATTCATCACACAAGATCCAGTCAATAACTCAAACACAGAAAATACAGCACCAGTCCTAACTGAAGCTTTCATCACTTGGAGAAAATCTGATCGGCTTCTTCGTGGTTGGATTATTGGAACCTTGTCTGAAGAAGCACTTAGCCTTGTTGTTGGCTTGGAGACAGCATCTGCTGTTTGGGAAGCTCTTAAGAATGCTCATGCTAAAGACTCACAAGAACGTGAGTTTACACTTCGCCAACAAGTCACTTATTTCCAGAAACATGACAATCAATCTATGGAGGAACACATTCGCACGTTCAAAAAATTGTGTGACAGCCTTGCAGCAATTGGCAAACCAGTTTCTAACAGTGAAAAGGTTTTCTGCCTTCTCACCAGCCTTGGTCCACAGTATGAAAACTTCACAACAACCATGTTGAAGCCCCCAAGACCATCCTATTCAGAACTGGTCTCTCAGCTTCAGAATTTTGATCAGCGCCGTAACTGGTTCTCTTCTTATACGGACATGAAAAACTCACAATCTTCCCAACAGCTTGCATTTTATGGGCAGCAACAGCAGCAGCATCACCGAAGCTCCCAGCAGCCATTCTCACGCAACAATTATTCATTTTCATCCAATGGGAGAGGATTTCAAGCACAACAATCCAGAGATCAAAATCGTAGGATCACCCCTACTCAACAACAACGCCCTCCACCACCAGGAGAACGTCGCATGACCCAAACAGAAAGAGACCTTTATTGCGAGGACAAGTGCCAATATTGTGGTACAATGGGCCACATTGCTAAAATTTGCTGGTGGATACCTAAGCAAAAAACTACTCATGATAGTGAAATTCCACAAGCACTGGCAACCCTTACACTAGACAATACTGTTTGCGACACTGAATGGATTTCAGACACCGGTGCCTCAAATCATATGACAAGCAAGCCAGGTATGTTAACTGATATTCGAACATATTTTGGAACTGATTCTGTCGTTATTGGAAATGGATCTTCACTGCCAATTGTTGGTATGGGAGACTCATTTATTAAACAGAACAATACAAAATTACCTATCAATGATGTCCTACTTGTTCCTGAATTGACCAAAAATTTACTTTCAGTTAGTTAGCTAACAAAACAATTTCCTGTGAACTGTGAATTCTCTGACGTTGATTTTTGTGTTAAGGAACAAAAAACAGGACAATCTTTGATCACAGGAAGACGTAAGGGTGATCTTTGTGTCTTACACAACTCGCCAGAATTACATTTCTCTTATCGCTTTAAAACTGGATCAGCAGAAGTCTGGCACCAGCGTTTAGGACATCCTCAATTTTTTGCCGTGCAGTTATTAAAAAATAAAGGATTGATTGACGTCACAGGAGCTATGAAGATCGAGCACCTTTGTGATAGTTGTCAATTAGGAAAACTTAGCAAGTTACCTTTTTCTCATTCTAAACATTCCAGTACTGATATTTTTGAAAAAATACATTGTGATTTATGGGGACCTGCCCCGGTTTTATCTATTGGAAAATTCAAGTATTATGTTTGCCTAGTAGATGATTTCTCTAAATATACAAGGATAATTCCTATCCAAAATAAATCTGATTTTCTAACAGTTTATCTATCATTTGAAAAGTATGTTAGTAGACAATGACTCAGCACAGCAGATTACACCTCCTGATCATGTGGACAATGACTCAGCACAACAGATTTCACCCGTTCTCAGTCATGATTCCTTGAGCTCTGCAGCAGACCTTATTATTCAACATCCCTCAGGTCATCAGCAGCAGCAGCACTATCCCGCCTCAACCACTCAGCAGGAGACAAGACCCTCAATCTCGGTTCCTCATTCTATGGTCACTCGTTCTCAAAGTGCTTTGCAGGAAACTGGACACATGACCACTCATTCCCAATGTGGAATCACAAAACCAAATCCCAAATATGCATTGAACTGTATTATCTCTGCTAGCATACCCCGAGAACCTCGAACAGTGAGATCAGCACTAGTTCACCCAGGATGGAAAGCAGCAATGGAGGATGAACTCACATCTTTACATAAAAATCAAACATGGCAGCTGGTACCCCGCACCACCAATATGCATGTCATAGGTTCTAAATGGGTATTTAAAACCAAGCTCAAATCTGATGGAACCTTGGATCGCCTCAAAGCTCGTGTTGTTGCTAAAGGTTATCACCAGATTGATGGACTGGATTATACTAAAACATTCTCTCCAGTTGTCAAGCCAGGAACCATTCGGTTGATTATTTCTATAGCCCTTATCCATCACTGGCCTTTACGACAACTTGACGTTAAAAATGCATTTTTGCATGGTTTAATATCTGAAACCATCTACATGGAACAACCACCAGGAATGGCAGACCCTCATCTTCCACAGCATGTTTGCAAGCTGCAACGTGCACTTTATGGACTTAAACAAGCACCCCGTGCTTGGTTTGATCATTTCAGTACCTTCCTTCTCCAATATGGTTTCCATTGCAGCTTAGCAGATCCATCTTTATTTATTTTTCATTCTGATTATGGTTCTCTCATTCTTCTACTTTATGTTGATGATATACTCCTTACAGGAACTGGTGATATACTTGTTGCAGATTTCATCTCTCTCCTCAGTCAGGAATTTGCCATGAAGGACTTAGGACATGTTCATCATTTTCTTGGCATCGAAATTTCACAGACACAAAGTGGCCTTCACTTATCACAGTCTCATTATGCCCTTACAATTCTAGAACATGCTGATATGGTTGACTGTAAACCAATGAGTACACCACTTGAAGCAAAAACTATAGATTCATCAAATACACCTCTAATGGAAGATGTCAGCTTCTTTCGAGGACTTGTTGGCTCCTTACAGTATCTCACATTGACTCGACCAGACCTCTCCTTTAGTGTTAACTATGTCTCTCAATTTATGCATGCTCCTACAACTGCTCATTTAAAAATGGTTCGACGTATCTTACGATATGTCAAAGGAACCATTAATAATGGTCTGCATTTTACTTCTACTACTAAGCTTCATTTATCTGCTTTTTCAGATGTTGATTGGGCTGGATGTCTTACTACAAGACGTTCGACTACTGGCTACTGTGTTTTTCTTGGTTGTAATCTCATCTCCTGGTGTGCCAAGAAACAACACACTATTTCGCGCTCTAGCACTGAAGCAGAATATCGCGCTATGGCCAACACTGCCGCAGAACTTACATGGTTGACCTACATCCTTCGCGATTTACACCTTCCACTGATATCTCCACCGGTGCTCTATTGTGACAATATTAGTGCTCTCCACATTGTCGCACGTGTGCGGCGTCGCGGCGAAAATTACATAATTTGTCCATTTTCTTAATCTACAATGTAAATCTATCTATATCTATGGGGATACAAGAAAATACTGCCTTTTATTAGTAGAAAATGGAATGGGAGTCGCCACCTAGTATTTTGGTCACTAGGAACCCTAACTGGTCTTAGAGATCGGGTACGGGGACTGGTTGCGTAAAGGGAAGGTATTAGCACCCCAAATACGCCCTACCTAAGGTAAGCTGCATTGTTTTATTGTCTGATAAAAACTAAGGTGTTATTGGACTTCTAGTTGTTGGTCTGTCTATGGTTCAAGAAAAATCCTCCTCGGTAAGAAGGTCTTTATCTCATCGGGTAAAATCCTAACCGTTCTAACGTCTATACCAAAACCTTATTAATAATATTTAGGAATACGTTTTACGTATAAATTCGTAATCCCAAATACTAAAAGAAAACAAAAAGATTTTTTAGAATTTTTGAAATATTGACCTAGTTCTCATGGCTTGAATAAACTGGTTATTAAAGCCAAAATGCATGCTAATACATATATTGTTTTGAAAATTTTGTTGTGTGAAAATATGATGTTATAATATTTATATATATATATATTGGAGAGACTAGGCCGTATTTTAAAACAAAAGCAAATTTTTTGGAAAATATTATTTTTTATGCTTTGACGAAAATCGGGTATTTTAATACTGAGTTTGTATCCTTACGATATAAAAATACAACCCAATATTAATCCACTTTAATAAAAATATGCAGAAAAATCAACAACATTTTTAGGGATTTTTTTAGAAATTTTTTTTGAAAGCAAAAACATTTTTTATTCTGAAAATCTTTGATATTTTGACGAAAACCGGGTATTTTTAACACTGGTTTGGTATCTTTACGGTATAAAAATACAAACCAACATTAAACCATTTTTGACAAAAATATGCAGGAAAATCAACAATATTTTTTAAGATTTTTCAAAATATATTTTTTTATATATATAGCATATATACACACATATATTATAATATATCATAATATATAATATATAATATATTATATTATGGGGCTAGGCCGGCCCAAATAAATGGGCCAAGCTCAGCCCAAAAAATAAAAAAAAAACGGGCCGACCTCGGCCCAAAATGAAATTGGGCCGATCTCGGCCCAGCGGGGGGAAGAATTAATTTTCTTCCCCCCGCCTCCTGCATGCATAACTCTGCATGCAGGAGGCAACGCCTGCAACGAAAACGAAGGGGGAAGAAGAAAAATTACCTGGCGTGGAGGAGGCGGTCGCTGGCGGTGCTGCGGTGGCGTGGCTTGTGGACGGCGGCTCCGGGCGGTGTTGCTGTTGTCCCTAACAGCGGCGAGAGATTTCTTCCTCCTCCCCTTTCCCTTGTTTTCTTTCGTTCACGGTGGTCCTCTCCTCCTTAGTCGTTTCCCTCTGCTTTCGGTTTCGGTTTTTTTTGTTTTCGGTTTGTTTCTGTTCTTCCCTCTCTTTCGCTCGTTATTTCTCTTCTCCCTCTATCCTCGGGTCTTATTCTCTCCTTCGGTCTATCTCTATTTATAGGAAAAAAAAGGAGCAGGTGTGCCTTTTGCTAGTGCGCCTTCAATCACGCAACGGCTGGTCGGCCAGTGACCCGTTCGGTGGTCTTGTGGGGCTTCGGTGGGGGCGAGGAGAGAGAGGCGGGAAGGTTTGAAAATGGTTTTCATCTTCTGTTGCTGCTCATTCGGGGGGAAGGAGGAAGATGAACAGTGTCGTTCAAAACGACACCGTTCTGGTCTTCCTCTTTTTTTTTTTTTATATATATATGAAACGGCGTCGTTTTGGATAAAACGCGCCGTTTCATTTAAATGAGCCAAACTTCAAATCAGCCCTCCATCATTTCTTGTTCATTTCAATTGTATCCCTGCCAAATTTGGTCCCCGCCCCTCTTGTTGGCCGCGTTTTTCACTTTAGTCCTTGGCCTCTGATTTATGCAATTGAGCCCTCAATTGATTAATAAACTTTCAATTTCTTCAATTAGGCCCCTGAACCGAATAATTGCAGCCCCTCCATTTACGCGCCTCTTCCAATTTGATCCCTGGTTTCGGATTTTCTTAATTAAGTCCCTAATTGGCCATTAAACTTCAATATTTATGCAATTAAGCCCCTGATTTGGCCTAATAAATTCCTAAAAAATATATTTTGGTCCCAGAACTTAAATTTCTTTCAATTAAAGCCCAAATTGACTTAAAAAATCAATTTTTCTTGCACTCAAATCCTCTATAAATTCAATTAAAAATCCAATTAAGTCCATAAACCTCCAAATTTGGACTTTTTTCCTCAAAAATCAAATTTTTTTATCCACCAGGGCTTTTATCATTCAAGAATATATTGTCAAAAATCCATCTTTGTATTTTTATCCTCCTTGACCGATTTTTCTGACCACTTTCTGAGCGCTTCTGCCTCCTGTTATTTTTCTAACCTCCTTTGGCTATTTATTTTATTTATTTTTGTGGGGACCCGAAAATGAGTTACAACACACATGACGATCAATCCTGTCTTCCATGCACGTAGCAAGCATATTGAGCTTGATTATCATTTTGTACGCGAACAAGTGGCTCTTGGGAACCTTATTACGAATCACATTCCTGCCTTTAATCAGATTGCTGATTTATTTACTAAGCCAGTATCCAAAGCTGCCCTTCTTCGTTTCCAGAGCAAACTTTACCTCCAACCCCGGCAACGTTTGAGGGAGGGTATTAGCAATAAACAGTAGCAGCATCACCGAAGCAGTAGCAGCAGCAGCATCACAGCACCTCCAACGGCTACTACACTCCAGGATGGGAAACAAATCAGCCACCATAATCAAGAAGATACTCCAACGGCTACTACACTGCAGAATGGCAACAACCATAATCAAGAAGATACTCCAACGGTTACTACACTCCAGAATGGCAACAAATCAGAGACAAATCAGCCTCCATAATTATGATGATCCTGTAACTATAGAAACAATTGTAACTATAGAAACAAAGACAACTATAGAAAGTCAATAGTTACTCTGTTCCTTATTCATATATATTTACATACAGCACATATCGTAAAGTGTATGCTTACGCCCTATTTTTAATATTAACAGAAGAAGAGAATTCTTTCAATAACATCTCCGCTGCTTTTGTTCTCTTCCTCTGCCATACTTTTCTCTCTTCGCGTTGCTAAGGGCGGTGCTCCTAACAAGCTCTCTAAGATGTAAACACTCACAGACCCCGCCCTCATCTTTTTCTGCCTTTCTGTGTTTTTTTTCCCACTTAAATGGATTAATTGATCGATCTAGTTCTGTGTTAAGTTTAATGTGTTCTTCTTTAGGTCTTGACTTGTGGATTTAGGCAATGTTGGATTTGTTTGATTTATTGGACTTTATTAAGCTGGATTTGTTCTTAGTTGTTCGTTTAATACCGGATTTAAGTTACATCAACGTGCTTTATTGATTTAGGTAGATTATGGTGTCATTTTAGGCCATGTGAGCTGCTTTCTATAAAGAAAATGAAAATAAAAATCATTTGTTCTTAAAAAAAGTTGAAGTGATTTCAAGAATCTAGCTTGCAATTTTTTTGGGGGGTGATGGATTTGCTTTTGAAATGCGATTTTGTAGGCTTGATGCAGGTAAAATCCAGATTAAAGATGAAGCAGCTGTTGTTTATTGGAGGTTGGTGTACAACAATGCTGTTCATTGTGTATAGAACCGCAATATATTAACACACTGAGGTATGGTTTGGAATTTCGATGACTTCTTGTGTCATTTGTTGCTCCATCGACAGCGTTTCTGTTATTGAATTTACCCCTAGGTACAAATTAAGCTGCTTCTTTTTTTTTTTTTTTTACATTGAAAATAGGTTCAGCTCTAGCTTTCAGTGTTTTAATGGTGCTACTTCTGTTTCAAAAACTTGCTGGCTAGTTTTTCTCCACCACTGTCAGATGGAAGAAGAACTGTACCCCCTTGACATAAAGGTAATTTCAGAACTATCAGTTAAAATCCCAAAAGTATTGTTATTGTTCAATGTGTTCATCGTTATCTGAAGATGCTTCCGAAGAATACTAGCTGCAGGTAGCAAAAGAATACCCAAGAGAAGTAACTCAACAACTTTGAAACATACTGTAATGGTGATTGTTTGCCTTGATTCTTCCTCTGAAATCTTGACTCTTCTGTGAAACATGCAGGCTTCAAAAGGCTGTAGTTGAGTTCTTCTATATAGGTGGACAACAGAAGGATATATATATAGTCTTGCTGGCTAGTTTTTCTCCGCTACTGTCAGATGGAAGAAGAATTGTATCCCCTTGACATAAAGGTAATTTCAGAACCATCATTTAAAATCAATTAAAAGTACTGTTATTGTTCAATGTGTTCATCGTTATCTGAAGATGATTCCGAAGAAAACTGCAGGTAGCAAAAGAACACCCAAGAGAACTCAACAAATTTGAAACATATTGTACTGGTGATTGTTTGCCTTGATTCAAAACATTTACAGAGTCCATCATCCTTATCCTAATAGCATGAAACATCTCTAATTTTATCAAACAGCAATTTTATCAAATGATTAAGATTGCTGTGAAACATTAAGCAATTCTGTATTCAATCCTTTCTTAATAATACTGCAGCATCAATAACATTGCTGTTTTAAAATTCTCTTCTACTTTCTTTTCTTACATAATAATCAAACACGTAAACACCTTCAAGTTTGATAGAACTGGTGATTACATTCATGTCTGAATTCTTAGGACAACCAGACATGACATAGTCTTTTAATATCACCTGCTTGTTAGCTACTTCTTCATCACCACACAGTGCCATTATGCGCCCATTTCTTTGTCTCAACAATTACAGAGTGTTAAGATGCAGATTTTCACAGGAATACACTAGAAAACTAAGCAGAGAGAATGTCTGATAGGTGAAGGAAGAAGAAGAATGTGTTCACTGTAATTCATTACTCTGTTTTACGCTGTTACAGATCTTTTTATATCAAGCTATAGATGTGAACAAGCTTCTCACCTCAATACTAACAAACTTTCTTAACTGTCTAACATTATTAACAGAACTTTAACTGCTTAACAGAATTTTAACTGCTTGATTCTCTAATCTCTTGACATGTGGCACAATCAGGTCTTTTAATATCTTTACACAAAGGAAACTCAGAACGGGAAAATATAGAAAGAGCAATATCAGTCTGGAAATGTTTGCATATATATGAGATATCCAGATGCCAAGGGCGATCTCTATTCTCAAAGCATGATATTAGAAGTATATGTTTGAATGTTACCTGCCGGCTATTAGCTAGCATCTTGGCAAATGAAAAGAGGGGTTCTAGTAGGAAAATGAAACAATGCCCTTTAGAGGAGTGGATATTAGGTATAAATGAATGAGGGAAATTTAGGTAATTGGACAAAGAATTAATAAATATAAAAAGAAGAGAAAAACAAAAGGAAAGAAAAGAGAGAATCTGAAATTAGAGAGAGAGAGAGAACCGGTAGTGGGAAGGAGAAGAAGAAAGAGAGTGAAAGATAAAGGAAGGAGAAGATAAGTTTGAAGAAATGAGTTATTAAGGTAAGGTTTA
This sequence comes from Populus tomentosa, assembly GCA_018804465.1. Lineage (NCBI taxonomy): Eukaryota > Viridiplantae > Streptophyta > Magnoliopsida > Malpighiales > Salicaceae > Populus > Populus tomentosa. Next base: position 13,261,727 of record CM031981.1, read on the forward strand.
TGTTTTGACAAGTATAATTGTTGTCATTAGCTTTGGTTTTGGACTTGATGTGCTTTAGGGTTTTGGAGTTTGAGTTTTTTGAGTTTAATAGATGGATTGATTATAGTATGATGGGTTAATTGAATTGTTATGGGTTTTTGAGGTTTAGGTTAGAAAAATTAAGATCTGCCATTTTCAAGGAGACTAATGGATTGAGATTCTAGAATCCCGATCCATTAGTCTCAACAATTTCTTTATCTCAACAATTGCAGAGGAACTGTAGAATGGGGAAATACAGATAGAGCATTAGTCTGGAGCGCCAGTTTCTCTGTCTCAACAATTACAGAGCATTACTGCATCAAGCATCTTTCGGCCACCAACATTGATTCTCAAAGAAAATCATTACGTCGTCAGGAATGTACCTAATACCAGCCAGTCAACAAATCAACCCTTGTAAGACCAAGGGGTGACAGGACATTTTCATGCACAAGTTCATCAACTTTTGAAGAGGCTGTCTTCTCTGATCCTGCCTCTGGTTTCCAGTGCTAGCCAGGGACCCAAAAGACAGATGCTGTATAAAATATTTAATTCATTTTTTATTTTTATTTTTAATTTGTCAATGTCATGATTAGCTTAAGTTAATTAACTAATAAAATTCAACGTCTCAGGATTCACAAAATGCCAACAGAAGAGTAGGAGACAGCTTAACTACTCCCCACCCCACCTTTCTTGAGGTATAATATAAAATCTTATAGCAGTTTGGCTTTTGCTGGGAACAAAGCACCAGAATCAGCTTAAATAATCACTGCAGACATTTTATATTGTTTATGCAGAAGTTTTTCAAGCAATCCAACCTCTAGCTTGTGTGAAAATTCTTCACAAAAATCTATACATAAAAAATATTAATTCACTTGCCAAGAACAGCGAGCTCAAGAAGGTTTCTTTGGTTCTAGTTTCAAAATTATTTAATTTGATAATTCAATCTTACTGTTTCTTTCATGTTTTGGTTCTTTCTTCCAGAGTTGAAGCTATGAGTTTGGTAGCTGCTTCTGCAGATTTTCCCTGGTTTTCTTTCTAGGTTCTGCATACTTTCTGTATACAGACTACCTGTTTATTTCCTTTCTTATATAAAATAAAATGGACTTTCTAATCAAAAGAACAAAAAAAATCTGTGTATAGTTCAACTTTTTCAAGCTTTTAATTGAGCAGTTAGGGATTAAAGAAACCTGAAACCTGAGAGGTACTAGTTTTTGTTGGCTTGATAAAGAACAAGGCAGCTGCTCTTGATGTCCTTACCAGTGTTCTCTTACTCCAAAAACGTTGATCAATTATTTGCATCTGCAGCTGCATAATTAGTTGAATGAAAAAGTACACAGCTAACTTAGCATACCTCACCTTGATCCTGGTTTATCTTCTGAGTTACTAATTTTAATGATTCTTTTCTTAGGCTTGATCGATGGCGATAATGAATCTGATGACCCTACTAGAATTCGCTTTTCCCGAGATGCTAAGATATATAGCTAATGAAATACATCTACAGCTTTGTCATTTGTAAACAGAAATCACCGACTGAAAGAATTTGGAACAATATCTCATAGCACATAGATCTTAAACTTCATTCTTTGGTGACAAGAAACAAGTTAACTATAGGATGTTACAAATGCTAAGTGCAGTAAGGCTTGATAAAAGGCTTTCTAGTGCTGCAGGGAGGGCTACTTTCAAAGCCATCTTTTCATCTCTCACATCACAATAATTGGATATAATAATAATTCATATATAGTTAATGTTATAACTATTATTTATATATTCATTACTATTGATTAAAACAATATATAGTCAGAATCAAAACATAACATTTTATATATAAAATAACATAGTGGTTTTAAGTTTAATGATCAATACTTACACAATTATTGCACGAGACTTTTCATAAACACTGATATTTATCTATATGAAATTCTTATGCAATGTAGTTTAATGAATATATTATCTGACACGCATCTACATATAATTAGATTTAAATTTTCTTTATACATTAACTTGTGAGGACAAACGTTTGTTTTTCACAAAAAAAAACATATATAATTTAAAATAGCCTTAATAATTCTAATTAATGTTCTTTATTAATAGAGCATTGACTAATAATATTTAGGAACACTGTTTTTATACAAATAAAATGTTATAATTATAATTATTTTATAATTTTCATTAAAAAATATTTTTATCTCAAAAATTTTATTTTTACTATAGACTCGTTAATCAAACAACAATAAATGTTAAAGATAAAAAGATGTTTTTTTAATAATAAATATATTTGTATGAATAAAATTCATATAATGATTATAAAATATTTACATTAACAAGTATCAGATTAGACCCACAAACCAAATAGTAGGGCTGAGAGATAATTGCTTTTGTAATCAATGGTGCTAGACACAATGTGATTCTGTCATCTCTTCTTTTGAAAAAAAAGAAGAACGAGATACGCGGCTACAAAATAGGCTTCTACCACTCATTTCGTCCTCAGCGGATGCACTGTACATCTCTGGCTCAAACTTGGAAAGAGAATTGTATTTTAAATGATTTTTATTAAAAAAATATATTAAAATAATATATTTTTTTTTATTTTTAAAAAATCATTGCAACAACCCTAATCAATCAGCAACAACCAGGAAATTAACTTGATCACACGCTGCTAAAGAAATTTCCTTGCTCCTTTTCCTATTTATGATACCCTTCATCTTTGATAATTATTGCTAATAATTTGCAAAAAGGATTTATATTCTTTCTCCGAAACAATATTGCCTCTACTATCCTTCAGTCCTCATTACTTTACTCTTCAGATAACCTTTCTGAGAGCTGCAATTTGATCTTTAAAGTCGCCAGGTTGGTGGAATCCGAACAGCTCAAACACCATATTGAGGTAACCTTTGCGATGTTGCTTCTGATTGCATGAATGCATGAATGCATGTAGTTTTACAGCAATATTAACACTAAGAAGATTGCGAAACAAGATAATTGCTACATGGGATTTTATGCTGTCATGTTTTTGCTAGTATATAACCCTTCTTTGCTTCTTTGAAACTACACGTAAATTGAAAAACAAATTGAAAAATATGTTTGGGTAGTTGAAATAAATTACCGTTCCCGATTGCTGCAATTTCATAGCTTGTGGAATCCAACCAACCCTTGGTTATATAGAGGTATAGCTACCTCTTCTTTGCTTCTTTCTTGTTTTAATCTCATGCCTTTACTCCTAACAATAATTTGAAAGCTTTATGTTCAGATAGACATCTTTGATGAGTTTATTGAGTTAATTCTTTGCATGTCTTCTAGAACAAGATCATTCTATTTTAGAATGCCGACAGAAAAACGCAAACAATCCAAAGATGAAGAAAATGATTCATCCTCGCGAAAGAGAAGGAAAGCTGACCTCAGTAATAAGCTTTTTAAATGCTATTGTTTTATGCTCTCTGGTTGTTAAACTTGAAGTATTAGGTGAAACTCAATGAATGAATGATTTTCTTACCTTACTCTCTAATAGTAATTGCGTTGAAATTCCTACTCAGCACATTCATGTATAGGTATTGTCTTTGATGATCACTTCACATGTATCCCTTACTAGTTATAATTGCAAGATAGCAGATACCTCCTGAAATCGCTTCATTGCTAATTAATTAATCGGGCCTTAATTTCTGCAGCTGCCATGACAGAGCCAGGTTCTTCTCGATGTAGATCACAAGGGGCCTATGATGTCTTTTTAAGTTTTAGAGGAGAAGATACTCGCAAGACATTTACAGATCATCTATATACTGCCTTAGTCCAAGCAGAAATCCACACTTTTCGAGATGATGATGAACTTCCTAGAGGAGAAGAAATCTCCGATCATCTCCTCAAGGAAATTCGAGAATCAAAGATATCTATAGTGGTCTTCTCAAAAGGATATGCTTCTTCTAGATGGTGTCTTGATGAACTTGTGGAGATTCTCAAGTGTAAATATAGGAAAACTGGCCAGATTGCTCTTCCTATATTCTATGACATTGATCCTTCAGATGTGAGAAAACAGACTGGCAGTTTTGCAGAAGCATTTGTTAAACATGAAGAACGTTCTGAAGAGAAGGTAAATGAGTGGAGAAAAGCTCTTGCGGAGGCAGGAAATCTATCTGGATATAATCTCAAAGATATGACAAATGGGTATGCCTTTTATCTATAAGATTCACTTCCACACATTTATGGAGTCATTATACATTACATATTTTACAATGTGAAACAATAAAATACATTTGAACATAATTGTCTCGCTATTAATGACTTGCTTTTGTCTATGAACAGGCATGAAGCAAAATTTATCCAAGAGATTATCAAGGATGTGCTGACTAAATTGGACCCCAAGTACTTAGATGTTCCTAAGCACCTAGTAGGTATTGATTCGCTTGCTCATAGTATTTTTCACTTCCTAAGTACTGCAACAGATGATGTACGCGTTGTGGGCTTACATGGGATGCCAGGAATAGGAAAGACGACTATAGCAAAAGTTGTATTTAATCAACTCTGCTATGACTATGGATATGGATTCGAGGGAAGCTCATGTTTTTTGAATGTCAAAGAAAAATCAGAACCTAATGATTTGGTTCTTTTACAACAACAACTACTTGATGATATTTTAAGACCAAATACTTGGAAGATCAATAATGTTGATAGAGGAAAGGTTCGGATTAAAGAGCGACTCTGCCGCAAAAGAGTTCTTCTTGTTGTTGATGATGTGGATCATCTGGGCCAATTAAATGCTTTGATGGGAGAGCGAAGCTGGTTTGGTCCCGGAAGCAGGGTGATAATTACAACTAGAGATGAGCGCTTACTTCTTGAAGCTGATAAAAGATACCAGGTTCAAGAATTGGATCCATATGAGTCCCTTCAGCTATTATGTCAGCATGCGTTTAGGGATACGAAGCCAGCAAAAGATTATGTTGGGCTTTCGAATGATGTAGTTGAATACTGTGGAGGACTTCCTTTAGCTCTTGAGGTTTTAGGTTCTTGTTTGTATGGGAAAAACCGGGCTAGATGGGAATCTGTAATTGACAGATTGAGAAAATTTCCAAACAGTGAAATTCAGAAAAAACTTAGAATAAGTTTTGACACACTGGATGAACCTACACTAAAGAATACATTTCTTGATATTGCATGCTTCTTTATTGGTATAAAGAAAAAATACGTAGCAAAAGTGCTAGAAGGACGTTATGATTACAATCCAGAAGATGATTTCGGGACTCTCATTGAACGGTCTCTGATTAAAGTTGATTATTCTGGAAAGATAAGCATGCATGATCTATTACGAGGGATGGGAAGGGAGATCGTTAAGGAAGAGTCACCTGAAAATCCTGCGCGAAGGAGCAGAATTTGGAGTCAAGAGGATACGTGGAAAGTACTCAAGATGCAGATGGTAAGAACTCAATGCATACAGAAAAGCACATTCATGTGTATCTTTATTGTCAAACTTATTACAAACAATCATATGAAAATTCTCTTGATTTTTATTTTTTTTTGCTTTTTTAGGGAACAGAAGCTGTAAAGGGCCTTACACTGGATGTGAGAAGATCAGAAGACAAATCACTAAGCACATGATCATTTACAAAAATGAAAATTTTAAAATTACTCCAAATCAACGGAGTAGATCTCACCGGATCTTTCAAACGGCTTTCTAAAGTGTTGACGTGGATTTGTTGGCTTGAATGTCCTCTGAGATTTTTACCATCCGACTTTTCACTGGACTACGTAGTTGTTATTGATATGAAGTATAGTAACATCAGAGAACTATGGAAGGAAAAAAAGGTGCGAAACATACCAAAGTGTCTAAAATTTGTCTAGAGAACTTTTGATGATTACTTTTTAATAATTTTCCTCACTTCTCTGACAGATTCTCAACACTCTAAAGATCATTGATCTCAGTTATTCAAAGAACCTTATAAAAACACCAAACCTGCACAGTTCAAGTCTAGAGAAACTATTGCTTGAAGGTTGCTCAAGTTTAGTTGAGGTACATCAATCTATTGGACATTCAAAGTCTCTTGTGTGTTTGAATATTTCGGGGTGTTCAGAACTTAAGGAGCTGCCGGAGTGCATGGGTGATATTGAGTCCTTCACTGAGCTTCTAGCAGATGGAATTAACAACGAGCAATTTCTCTCTTCAGTTGGACATTTAAAGTGTGTGAGGAAGTTGTCATTGTGCGGACACTGGAAGGGGAACAGGAAGTTACCATATCGGCCTTCACCAAATTCTTCTTGGATTTCAGCTTTTCGGATAACTCCAACTTCCACTATTTGGAGAGTTTTGGGAAAGCTAAAACTTGTTGGTTATGGTTTGTCTGAACACGCAACTAATTGTGTTGATTTTGGAGGTTTGTCCTCTCTTGAAGAGTTGGATCTATCAAGGAACGAGTTCTTCAGTCTGCCTTCTGGTATTGGCATCCTTTCTAAGCTGTGGCTTTTGATAGTTGAGGATTGCAGAAATCTTGTATCAATCCCAGAGCTTCCCTCAAATTTAGAACATTTGGATGCATTTCGTTGCGAATCAATGCAATACATAAGACTACCAATCCAAGCAAAAAAATTTCTAAATCTGGATCTGTTTGGTTGTCCGGATTTAATAGAGATTGAAGGCATGGAAGGTCTAAGTAATCATGGCTGGCTTATTTGCTATGATACCGAGAGCAAGTTACCAAATAATGATAAGAAAAGTCTTGTTGAGGTACTATTTCTGTCTCTCTTGCACACAAATAAGCACAGAAATTGGCACATACTATATATACATTAATTAATGTCTAATATATACAGGCACTGTGCTACGGTGGTTACGGGTATGAAATTCTCTTCAATCGCTGTTATACATTCAGCCACAGAGATAAGTTCACTATGATTCCAAATTGGTTCAGCTACCGTGGAAAAGGAAGTTCATTATCATTTCATGTACCTCCAGTTTTCCAAGGCTTGGTCGTTGGGGTTGTCTGGCAAGGTCGTTCATATGGGTACGGTAAGTTAATTATAAAAAATAAAAGCAACGGTATTCAATTGTTTGAAGTAACGGTATACGTCAGAACATGTAGAAGTTGGTTGAGATACATAAGTATAAGTGAGATGGCAATGAAAGAATATTCTGGAGATGAGGAATTGGAACTGTGCGTGAATTTAAGTTTAAGTAAGAAGATGACAAAGGAAGATACAAGTGAGATGACAATGGAAGATATAAGTAATACATATATCCCTGCAGTGTTTGAATGTGGGATCCATGTGATAGTTGAAAAGACAGAAGCATTTGAAGGGTCAGAGTGGGATCATGAGTCTGAAGTTGGAAGAGATAGAGTAGTAATACCTGCACTACCATATCTGTCTCAATATACGCTTTACAATTTCATTGAGATTGACGGCAAGCAAGGTCTGAGTAATTTATCAGAAGATGCCAAGCATCAGCTTCTTGAGGTACTATTTCTAAAATCAGTGTCTAATATATATATATATTAATCAGTGTCTAAAATCTCAGCAATATTCCTTGAATTCGATACTTATGCAGAAAATCTTAGCTTATCATTGTGACGAGTATGATACTCCCTTCAAGGCTCTTATGGTTCCCTACGATTATTATAACTTTAAAGATTTGTTCCATGGAGAAGGGTGTTCATTATCATTTCATATACCTCCAGATTTCGAAGGCTTGCTCATTTGGGTTGTCTGTTCAGGCGGTGGTGGGTATCAAGAATACAAGGCTATTATAAAAAATAAAAGAAACGGTATTCCATTGTTCGAAGCTACACATGCACGACCCTATTTCCGTCGTAGGTGGGTAATGGTCATTAGTAAACCTGAGATGGCAATCGAAAAATATTGTGGAGATGGTGAATTGGAACTACATGTGATATTGAGGTCCGAAAACGGTGAAGTGGTTCGATGTGGGATCCATGTGATAGAGACACCACTTGGATTGAGCGAAGACAATCTTATATCAGCGTTGGATCATGACTTTTACAACCAAGAGTCTTTTGAAGGTTCAGAGGGGGATCATGACATCGACTACTACGAGACTTCATTTGAAGGGTCAAGATCGTCGGATCATGAGATTGACAACCAACAGTCCGAAGTTGAAAGCGATAGAACGATACCTTCGCCACCATTTCATCTGCTTCACCATCCCCGTCATGGTTCAATGAGATTTTCTACAAGGCAGCAGTGGAAAGCTTTTTTGATTCGGGCGTTCAGCCTATCGAAAACCATATCCATTCAAAAATTCTCACCTGATGATCTCAATTAGTCGAGGGATTGGTTTCAGAAAACTCCCCACTTTATGCCCACTTAGCTATGATATTATCATCTTGTTGTGTAAAATCAACCAAATCAAAGGTTGACTTATTTTTAATTTTGAAGTCTTGTTTCTTGTTAGATAGATAATGTCTTAAACAAAGTTTTTTATAGATAAATTATTATGTTGTAAATTTATTTAAAAGACAATGATATTTAGACATAAACAAATTATGGATCAAATTTTAGAATATTATTTATTATTATTGATTAAAGAATTTATTTAATATCTTTATAGAATAAAATATTTTAAAATTTAGTCTCATAATAGATAAATTTTTATTTGTTATGAAGGGTTAAATAAGATTATGTTTTCTTCTTCATTGTACTATTAATTAAAAAAAGAATTCATGGATCCAATTACTTGTCATGTATTAGAGAGCAAACACAAAGAGTAAGCACAAGGATATATATGAAGAAAGATAAAAGTTGAAAATTTAGAATTATTATAAAATCAATAGTACAATCATGATTTTACCTGATTTTAGTCCTGTAAATTTAGAATTATTGCACTGCCTTGTCAAAATTCAAAAGGGTTAAGATTTTTTTAACAAAAACAACAAAAAGAAAAGAAAAAGAAAAGCTTTCGGATCACATTACCAAATAAAATATACTAGTCACTAGTCGAAAATCCCTTAAAACCTATGAAAGAATCAACATAAATATGAACACAAAGAAAAAGAAAAATATAGTTTTTATCATGTTGAAACTTTTTTGTTTTCAAGAAGGACTTGAATTGAAAGCTGAATTAGATACGAATCTTAAAAAATATAATTCAACTGATCAGATTTTATATTTATTTTTTAGAAGTTATTAATTTGAGTCTCATAAATTTTATAGTCATTAAAAATTTATATAGTTATTACTTTTAATATTTATAGGATTAATTAGAATGCATACAAATTGAATTGAATATTCATGAAAATAAAATAAAAAACTAAAAAAAGAGAAATCACTTTCATGTTGTAAAACCTGAAGGAAGGATAATTGCACGCAAAATTGATTGGAATGAGATTGGGTTTTTGTTGTGAAACCAAAGACCCCACCTTTTGCCTATCTCTGTGTGTGTCTCTTCTTTTTAAGAAAACAAAATTCGAAACTTGTTGATGGTCTCCACACTATTTGTTAGCTGAGAAGGGAGGAGAAAACAGGAGAAAGTATCTAACTTCTCTCGCCCATTCAAAGGATCTCAAGGCTGAGCTTGCTCTCCTTCGCGTTGCTAAGGGCGGTGCTCCTAACAAGCTTTCTAAGATGTAAACACTCACAGTCCCCGCCCTCATCTTTTTCCGCCTTTCTGTGTTTTTTTTCCCACTTCAATGGATTAATTGATCGATCTAGTTCTGTGTTAAGTTTAATGTGTTCTTCTTTAGGTCTTGACTTGTGGATTGAGGCAATGTTGGATTTGTTTGATTTATTGGACTTTATTAAGCTGGATTTGTTCTTAGTTGTTCGTTTAATATCGGATTTAAGCTGCATCAACGTGCTTTATTGATTTAGGTAGATTATGGTGTCATTTTAGGCCATTTGAGCTGCTTTCTATAAAGAAAATGAAAATAAAAATCATTTGTTCTTAAAAAAAGTTGAAGTGATTTCAAGAATCTAGCTTGCAATTTTTTTGGGGGTTATGGATTTGCTTTTGAAATGCGATTTTGTGGGCTTGATGTAGGTAAAATCCAGATTAAAGATGAAGCAGCTGTTGTTTATTGGAGTTTGGTGTACATCAATGCTGTTCATTGTTTATAGAACGACAATATATTAACACACTGAGGTATGGTTTGGAATTTCGATAACTTCTTGTGTCATTTGTTGCTCCACCTACAGCTTTTCTGTTATTGAATTTACCATTAGATACAAATTAAACTGCTTTTTTTGTTTTTTACATTGAAAATAGGTTCAGCTCTAGCTTTCTGTGTTTTAATGGTGCTACTTCTGTTTCAAAAACTTGCTGGCTAGTTTTTCTCCACTACTGTCAGATGGAAGAAGAATTGTATCCCCTTGACATAAAGGTAATTTCAGAACCATCATTTAAAATCCCAAAAGTACTGTTATTGTTCAATGTGTTCATCGTTATCTGAAGATGATTCCGAAGAAAACTGCAGGTAGCAAAAGAACACCCAAGAGAAGTAACTCAACAAATTTGAAACATATTGTACTGGTGATTGTTTGCCTTGATTCAAAACATTTACAGAGTCCATCATCCTTATCCTAATAGCATGAAACATCTCTAATTTTATCAAACAGCAATTTTATCAAATGATTAAGATTGCTGTGAAACATTAAGCAATTCTGTATTCAATCCTTAATAATACTGCAGCATCAATAACATTGCTGTTTTAAAATTCTCTTCTACTTTCTTTTCTTACATAATACTCAAGCACGTAAACACCTTCAAGTTTGATAGAACTGGTGATCACATTCATGTCTGAATTCTTAGGACAACCAGACATGACATAGTCTTTTAATATCACCTGCTTGTTAGCTACTTCTTCATCACCACACAGTGCCATTATGCGCCCATTTCTTTGTCTCAACAATTACAGAGTGTTAAGATGCAGATTTTCACAGGAATACACTAGAAAACTAAGCAGAGAGAATGTCTGATAGGTGAAGGAAGAAGAAGAATGTGTTCACTGTAATTCATTACTCTGTTTTACGCTGTTACAGATCTTTTTATATCAAGCTATAGATGTGAACAAGCTTCTCACCTCAATACTAACAAACTTTCTTAACTGTCTAACATTATTAACAGAACTTTAACTGCTTAACAGAATTTTAACTGCTTGATTCTCTAATCTCTTGACATGTGGCACAATCAGGTCTTTTAATATCTTTACACAAAGGAAACTCAGAACGGGAAAATATAGAAAGAGCAATATCAGTCTGGAAATGTTTGCATATATATGAGATATCCAGATGCCAAGGGCGATCTCTATTCTCAAAGCATGATGTCGCACCCGACATCGCAGCGGCCCCCAAATTTAATTCTCTTGAATTATGGAAAAAGAACAGATTTCTAGCATCCGGTTCTTTTAGGGAAAATGTCTTGTTTGAGGAGTCGCCACCTAGTATTATTATGGTCACTAGGAACCCTAACTGGTCAACATAAATTCTATGGCTCAAGATTGGTTACGTAAAAGGGAAGATATTATCACCCCTTAAACGTTCTGCCTAAGGCAGACTGCATTGCTGGTTTTGTCTTCAATTGCTAAATTGTTTATTAGTTTATGCTATGATGATTTGTTTAAATATTCCTGACTCTGGCGCCAGTGAATATTCGAGCTCGAATAATTCCAACTCTGGCGTTGGTAAAAATTCGTAGCTGTAAAAAATTAGATCAATATTTTTTTTTATTTCCTACTCTAGCACTAGTGAATAAATAAATAAATAAAATATATTTTTTTATCATGCACATATTTTTTATTGTTTTAGCTAAATAAAATAAAATACAACGAATAAAAATAATATAAATTTAAACCGGTATTTTTATTCCTGACTCTAGCGTCAGTGAATAAACCAATAAATTTACATTATTTTTATTCATGCACACATATTTTTTATTTTTTTATTTTTTCTGTTTTTATTTTTATTTTTATTTTTCTATTTTTTCTATTTTTTTGGGGCTGGGCCCAGCTGACTTGGTTGGGTCACTGGTCTAAACCAGTGACCCGGCTGGGTGGCAGGCATGCCTTATGGACGTCTGCCCAATGGATTATAATTCACTTGCTACAGTAGCAAGTGAATTATAATTCACTGCTACTGTAGCAGTGAATTATAAATTGCAAAGGCAGCGGGGCTTACCTCAGTGCAGGAAACGAGAGGGACGAAGACGATGGTGATGGCGAAGGCGCGTTGGCTGGACAATAACCTTCTGTTTCTCTTTTTGTTTTCTTTCTTTCTGATCGTTCTTTGCTTCTCTGTTCTTCATGGGGAACGAACCCAGAATCTCTGGTTCTGTCCCTCCCCGGTTTTCCTTTGGTTTTAGTCTTTCTCCCTGTCGTGCATGACTTTCTCCTTTCTGTTTTCCTCTTGTTTCAGTGACGATGAAGGTCACAGCTTGCTGCTTGGGTTCTTCCTTCTCTGGTTTACAGAGGGGCGATTGAGAAGACAGTGATATCAATGTTGATTTTCTGGGTTTATTGCTAGTATGGGTCTCTGTTTTTGTTGATCTGTGTACTTTTTTTCTCTCTGTTTTGCTGGGTTTCTTCCCTCCGTCTTCTCTCTGTCTCCTCCTCTTGGTTCTCTCCCCCGCGAGGTTGCCTTTGCCTAGTTTTTATAAGGCCAGAGATCGATCGGCGCTGCAACGGTCGCCACTTAAATGCCCTGTAACTGGTTGCCTTCAATGATGAAACTCAAGCGTTGGCTGGAAATTGATGAAACGGAGGAAGAAGACAGTGAACAGTCGCTGCAAACGACTCTGTTTTCCAGTTCTAAAGGCTGCCTTCAATTTGGTCCCTGTAATTCTCGTACTTTTGCAATCAAGTCCCTGGTTAAAATGTAATTAGATCCTTGCATTTTCGTGTCATTTTCAAGCTAGTCCTTGGATATTAATGTTTGCAATTTAGACCCCAATTAAACCCCAAACTTTGATATTTCTTCGATTAAGTCTGATTGGATTAATTAAATTAATTTCAAGCTTAATTAAGTCTAAAAACTTATCAATTCTCCAATTAAACCCTTAATTGGATTAATTAAATTAATTTTCAAGCTTAATTAAGTCTCAAAACTTATCAATTTTTCAATTAAGTCCTTGATTTGATTAAATAGATTAATTTTAAAGTTTAATTAAACCCCAAAACTTCCAATCATGTTGCCCTTAAATGAAATTTTAATCATCGTTATTTTTTATTCTTTTCAGTAAATAAAATAATAATAATTAAAATAAAAATGGTTAAAAATTGAGTTATGACACATTATATTATATTAGAAGTATATGTTTGAATGTTACCTGCCGGCTATTAGCTAGCATCTTGGCAAATGAAAAGAGGGGTTCTAGTAGGAAAGTGAAACAATGCCCTTAAGAGGAGTGGATATTAGGTATAAATGAATGAGGGAAATTTAGGTAATTGGACAAAGAATTAATAAATATAAAAAGAAGAGAAAAACAAAAGGAAAGAAAAGAGAGAATCTGAAATTAGAGAGAGAGAGAACCGGTAGTGGGAAGGAGAAGAAGAAAGAGAGTGAAAGATAAAGGAAGGAGAAGATAAGTTTGAAGAAATGAGTTATTTAGGTAAGATTTATGTTTTGATAAGTATAATTGTTGTAATTAGCTTTGGTTTTGGACTTGATGAGATTTAGGGTTTTGGAGTTTGTGTTTTTGGAGTTTAATTGATGCATTGATTATAGTATAATGGGTTAATTGAATTGTTATGGGTTTTTGAGGTTTAGGTTAGAAAAATTAAGATCTGTCATTTTCAAGGAGACTAATGGATTGAGATTTTAGAATCCCGATCCATTAGTCTCAACAATTGCAGAGGAACTCTAGAATGGGGAAATACAGATAGAGCATTAGTCTGGAGTGCCAGTTTCTCTGTCTCAACAATTACAGAGCATCACTGCATCAAGCATCTTTCGAAATCATTACGTCGTCTGGAATGTACCTAATATATACCAGTCAACAAATCAACCCTTGTAAGACCAAGGGGTGACAGGACATTTTCATGCACAAGTTCATCAACTTTTGAAGAGGCTGTCTTCTCAGATCCTGCCTCTGGTTTCCAGTGCTAGCCAGGGACCCAAAAAACAGATGCTGTATAAAATATTTATTTCATTTTTTATTTTTATTTTTAATTTGTCAATGTCATGATTAGCTTAAGTTAATTAACTAATAAAATTCAACGTCTCAGGATTCACAAGTTAGGGCAATGGCAACAGAAGAGTAGTAGACAGCTTAACTACTCCCCACCCCACCTTTTCCCGTTGTTAAACTTGAAGTATTAGGTGAAACTCAATGAATGAATGATTTTCTTAACTTACTCTCTAGTAGTAATTGCGTTGAAATTCCTACTCAGCACATTCATATATTTGTATTGTCTTTGATGATCACTTCACATGTATCCCTTACTAGTTATAATTGCAAGATAGCAGATACCTCCTGTAATCGCTACATTGCCAATTAATCGGGCCTTAATTTCTGCAGCTGCCATGACAGAGCCAGATTCTTCTCGATCTAGACCACAAGGGGCCTATGATGTCTTTTTGAGTTTTAGAGGAGAAGATACTCGCAAGACATTTACAGATCATCTATATACTGCCTTAGTCCAAGCAGGAATCCACACGTTTCGAGATGATGATGAACTTCCTAGAGGAGAAGAAATCTCCCAACATCTCCTCGAGGCAATTCAAGAATCAAAGATATCTATAGTGGTCTTCTCAAAAGGATATGCTTCTTCTAGATGGTGTCTATATGAACTATTGGAGATTTTTAAGTGCAAATATAGGAAAACTGGTCAGATTGCTCTTCCTATATTCTATGACATTGATCCTTCAGATGTGAGAAAACAGACTGAGAGTTTTGCAGAAGCATTTGTTAAACATGAAGAACGTTCTGAAGAGAAGGTGAAGGAGTGGAGAGAAGCTCTTGAAGAGGCAGGAAATCTATCCGGATGGAATCTCAAAGATATGGCAAATGGGTATGCCTTTTCTCTATAAGATTCACGTCCACACATTCATGGAGTCATTATACATTATATTTTTTACAATGTGAAACAATAAAATACTTTTTGAACATACTTAATGTTGGGGAATCCGACCAGTGATGTACTGATAGTTGTCCATTGGAAGCTAAGCACACTAGCACAATATTTAATGTAGTTCGACAAATTGCCTACATCCACGGGAGAGGTCCATATTATTAGAGATAGAGAAAGGATAAAACAAATACATGGAGGAGAAGGATCACTTCACTCAAATTCTACTCTCAGCTCACATTGCTACCCTTGCAGCTCTTCTCTTTCTCTTTTATTCTCTTCACATACTCTCACATCTCTTTCTCATTTTGCTCTCAAATAATGCCTCTACTTATAGGCATCAATGATAAGACAATAGGCCATCAATTATGACGCAAATGGTGGCAGCACATGGGTTGCACCATTTTTGTCAATGGTTGGTGCAACTTTCATTGTAGCCTTTTGATAATGGCATCCCTATTTCTTAGGGTAGGTGCTCATTGTTGGGGAAATTCAACCGGTGATATACTTATATTTGCTCATAGGAGGGTAAGCACACTAACACAATATTTAACATGGTTCGGTAAATTATCTACATCCACGGGAGAGTCACTATTATTAGAGATAGAGAAAGAATACAAAACAAATACATGGAGGAGGAGGATCACATCCACTCTAACTCAACTCTCAGCTCACACACACACTGTTGCATATGGCGACAGCAGGGCTGTTGCCCATGGCAGCAACTCCTCTTTCTTTTTTCTTCTCTTCACCTCATTCTCTACACTCTCTACATGCTCTCAAATAATTATACCTCTTTTATAGGCATTAAATGGTAAGCTTCTCTAGCATACTTGTCAATTTTGGTGGGACAAGAAAGCCTTAATACATGCCACCAATTGTGGCATTAATGGTGCTTCCACTTGCTTGGTGGTGGGGTATTGCCACTAAATAACAATATCCTAACACACATGTCGTTGCCCATTAATGATAATCTCACAACACTTAATTCTCTCACTATTAACTTGCTTTTGTCTATGAACAGGCATGAAGCAAAATTTATCCAATATATTATCAAGGAAGTGTGGAACAAATTGTATCCCAAGGACATGAATGTTGGTACTCACCCAATAGGTATTGATCCCCTTGTCAACGAAATCAGAGACTTCGTAAGTAATGCAACAGAGAAGGTTTGCATTGTGGGCATACATGGGATGCCAGGAATAGGAAAGACGACTATAGCGAAAGAAGTATTTAATAAACTCTGCGATGAATTCGAAGGGAGCTCTTTTCTTTTGAATGTTAAAGAAAAATCAGAATCTAAGGACATGGTTCTTTTGCAACAACAACTACTTCATGATATTTTAAGACAAAATGCTGAGAAGATCAATAATGTTGATAGAGGAAAGGTTCTGATTAAGGAACGACTTCGGCACAAAAGAGTTCTTGTTGTTTTTGACGATGTGGATCGTCCAGACCGACTACTTGATTTGATGGGAGAGCCAAGTTGGTTAGGCCCTGGAAGTAGGGTAATAATTACAACTACAGATGAAAGCTTACTTCTTGAAGCTGATCAAAGATACCAGGTTCAAGAATTGAACCGGGGTGACTCCCTTCAGCTTTTCTGTAGGCATGCGTTTAGGGACACCAAACCAGCAAAAGATTATGTTGAGCTTTCGAATGATGTAGTTGAATATTGTGGAGGACTTCCTTTAGCTCTTAAGGTTTTAGGTTCTTGTTTGTATGGGAAAAACCAAGCTAGATGGGAATCTGTAATTGACAGATTGAGAAAATTTCCAAACAGTGAAATTCAGAAAAAACTTAGAATAAGTTTTGACACACTTGATGAATCTACACTAAAGAATACATTTCTTGATATTGCATGCTTCTTTATTGGTAGAAATAAAGAATACGTAGCAAAAGTGCTAGAAGGACGTTATGATTACAATCCAGAAGATGATTTCAGGACTCTCATTGAACGGTCTCTGATTAAAGTTGATTATTCTGGAAAGATAAGCATGCATGATCTATTACGAGGGATGGGAAGGGAGATCGTTAAGGAAGAGTCACCTGAAAATCCTGCACGAAGGAGCAGAATTTGGAGTCAAGAGGATGCGTGGATAGTACTCAAGATGCAGATGGTAAGAACTCATTGCATACAGAAAAGCACATTCATTATTTTATATCTTTATTGTCAAACTTATTACAAAAAATCAGATGAAAGTTCTATTGATTTTTTTTTCTTTTTAAGGGAACAGAAGTTGTAAAGGGCCTTACACTAGATGTGAGAAGATCAGAAGACAAATCACTAAGCACTGGATCATTTACAAAAATAAAATTGTTAAAATTACTCCAAATCAGTGGAGCAGAACTCACCGGATCTTTCAAATGGCTTTCTAAAGTGTTGACGTGGATTTGTTGGCTTGAATGTCCTTTGGAATTTTTACCATCCGACTTTTCATTGGACTACGTAGTTGTTATTGATATGCAGTACAGTAACATCAGAGAACTATGGAAGGAAAAAAAGGTGCGAAACATACCAAAATGCCCAAAAATTTGTCTAGAAAACTTTTGATGATTACTTTTTAATGATTTTTCTCTCTGCTCTGATAGATACTCAACAATCTAAAGATTCTTGATCTTAGTTATTCAAAGAACCTTGTAAAAACACCAAACTTGCACAGTTCAAGACTAGAAAAACTACTACTTGAAGGTTGCTCAAGTTTAATTGAGGTAGATCAATCTATTGAACATTCAAAGTCTCTTGTGTGTTTGAATATTTCGGGGTGCTCACAACTTAAAGAGCTGCCAGAGTGCATGGGTGATATCGAGTCCTTCACTGAGCTTCTAGCAGATGGAATTAACAACGAGCAATTTCTCTCTTCAATTGGACATTTAAAGTGTGTGAGGAAGTTGTCATTGCGCGGACACTGGAAGTGGGACTGGAACTTACCATATCAGCCTTCACCAAATTCTTCTTGGATTTGAGCTTTTCTGCCAACTCCAACTTCCACTATTTGGAGAGTATTGGGAAAGCTAAAACTTGTTAATTGTGGTTTCTCTGAACGTGCAACTAATTCTGTTGATTTTGGAGGTTTTTCCTCTCTTGAAGAGTTGGATCTATCAAGAAACGAGTTCTTTTGTCTGCCTTCTGGCATCGGCATCCTTTCTAAGCTGCGGCTTTTGACCGTTCAGGAATGCGGAAATCTTGTATCAATCCCAGAGCTTCCCTCAAATTTAGAACATTTGGATACATTTGGTTGCAAATCCATGAAATGGGTAAGACTACCAATCCTGTTGAATAAACTCAATCTAGAAGCACCTAGATAGTCAAGGAAGGCAACCACCCACCAGCCGCAGCCGCCAGCCACCAGCCGCAGCCGCCAGCCGCCTTCACACCGCCGGTCAACAGCCGCCTTCACACCTGGAACAGTAGATTTTTGTATTCTGTGATTTGTGTATAAATAGAATGCCCAGCTTATGTTATATGTGTGGAGAGAATAGAGAGAAACACTTGAAAGAGAAAGAGAGAGAGAGAGGGCGTGTATTAAGCTTTTGTTTTGTGTTATTTGTAAGCTTCGGATTTTGTAATAAAACCAGTGTGTTTTATCCCCTCTGAGTGTTTCAAAGCCACCACCAGTGGTTCCTCCCACCAACAATTGGTATCAGAGCCCCGTTCGTCGGAAAACAGAAGAGTTTTGGGGTATATCCGAATTTTAAAAGTTGTCCAAAACAAGTTTTGATCATTCCACAGTGTAGAGCTCATCAAGACGAACTCACTGCCGCAAAAATCAGCCTCATCGGAGTCCAGGGTAGCCCGCACGCGCCTCCTGAATATTCAGCCAGATCGCCCACGCGCATCCCACGCGCCCCGAGGTTGAAGACGACTGAGCCACACGCGCGCCATATATTGAGCCGCGCCGAGCCGTATACGCCGAGTCCTAGCCTAGCCGCAAGCCGAGTCCAGCCGAGCCACAAGCCGCGCCGTACTCCGAGCCGAGCCGAGCCTCGTTCCAGCCTTAGCCGAGCCGAAAGAATATTCCCCAGAATATTCCCGGTTCAAACCAGCGAACCGCCCGCCGTACAGAATTGGTTTTTTGACCGGTTCACCCATTTTATGACCCGATTTCAACAAAGTCAGACCGGTTCCCGACTATTTGGACCATTCCGGATCGATCTACAGTGTCCGTTTGGTCAAATTCGGCTCCTAGAAGGCGATATAGTCATTAAAAGAGCAAAATGACTACAGAAGGTACACATACACTCATCCCGAAGCTGACCAAAGACAACTATGATAGTTGGTGCATCAGATTGAAGGCATTCCTTGGGTCACAAGAGTGTTTGGATATTGTACAAACTGGTTATGATGAACCAGAGTCCAAAGAAAGAGAAGATGCTTTACAAGAGGCACAGAAGCAAGCCCTCAAAGTCAATAGAAAGAAGGACAACAAAGCAAAGACCATCATCTATCAAGGTCTTGATGAAGATACATTTGAGATCATAGCTTCCGCTGAAACGTCACATGATATATGGGAGGCTCTCCAACAGAAATACAAAGGTGCTGACAGAATCAAGAAGATTCGTCTTCAATCTTTGCGAGGAGAATTTGAGTTATTGCAAATGAAGTCCTCGGAGTCTATTTCTGATTATCACACAAGGATTATGGTGATAGTCAACCAGATGAGAAGAAATGGAGAAGCCCTCGTCGATTCTCGAATTACAGAAAAAATTTTGAGATCCTTAGATCCAAAATTCGATTTTGTTGTTGTCGCAATTGAAGAGTCCAAAGAAGTGGACAAGTTGACAGTGGATGAACTTATGAGTTCTTTGCAAGCTCATGAGCAGAAGATTCTAAAGAGAAATGGAGATAAGGCCATCGAGCATGCCTTACAAGCAAAGCTGTCTCTCAAGGACAGATATGAGCAAGGGGAGACTTCATCAAGTGGCTACACCACTCAAGGAGGAAGTCAACAATCCAGAGGAGGATTCCAGAGATTCCAAGGAAGAGGTTCTTGGAATACAAGCTTTAGAGGAAGAGGTGGCAGAAACACCACCAGAGGAGGCCGAGGCCAACAAGCATTCACTCCTAGAGGAAGAGGAGGCGGTTACAATAACCGTGACAAGAGAAATATCAAATGTTATAGCTGCAATCAATTTGGGCACTATAGCACTGAATGCAGATGGAAAGCTCCGTTGGAGACACGTGAGCAAGCCAACTATGTAGAGAAGCATGATGGAGAAGCATCTGCATTTCTTGTCCAACAAGAACTTGGCGAGAAACAAGAAAATATATGGTATCTAGATACTGGAGCCAGCAATCACATGTGCGGCTACCGAGAGTTATTTAGTAATCTAGATGAGACCAAGCAAGGTCTAGTTACTTTTGGAGATACCACAAAGGTTCCATTCAAAGGTAAAGGCAACATCCCAATCAAGTTGAAGAACGGCGATCCCAGCTACATCGCCGATGTGTATTATGTCCCAGCCATAAAGCAGAACCTGATCAGCTTAGGCCAACTTTTAGAGAGAGGATATAGTTTTTACTCGAAGAATTGTCATCTGGCAATTAGAGACAGCAATTGGAGATTAATGGCCTATGTGAAAATGTCCAAGAATAGGATGTTTCCTTTGAACATCCAGTATGATGCAACAAGGTGTTTGAGTGCCATCACCAACAGTGAAGAATGGCTTTGGCACCTGAGGCTTGGACATCTGAATTTCACGAGTATGAAGATGCTAGCAAGCAAGAAGATGGTCAAAGGTTTGCCTCACATTGATCATCCAGATGAAGTCTGTGAGAGTTGTGTCCTCAGCAAACATCACAGATTCAGTTTTGCCAAAGAAGTCAACTGGAGAGCAAAGAGGCCACTGGAGTTAGTACACACAGATGTGTGTGGCCCAATTACGCCTATGTCGACTGGACAAAATAGGTACTTCCTCACTTTTACTGATGATTTTAGTAGAAAGACGTGGATATACTTTCTGAAGAGGAAGTCAGAAGTATTCAATTGTTTTAAAGATTTTAAAGCAATTGTGGAGAAGCAAACTGGTTACACGATCAGAACCGTAAGATCTGATCAAGGTGGAGAATATACAGCAAATGACTTTGAAGCCTATTGTACACAACAAGGCATCCGACATCAGACGACGCCAGCTTATACACCACAGCTGAATGGTGTAGCAGAAAGGAAGAATCGCACGATTCTTGACATGGCCAGAAGTCTGCTCAAAGCAAAGAAGTTGCCCAAGCAATACTGGGCTGAAGCTGTATCATGTGCAGTGTATCTGTTGAATCGCTGCCCGACCAGAAGTTTGCAAGGTGTTACTCCAGAAGAAGCATGGAGTGGTCACAAACCAAGTGTTACTCATCTACGAGTCTTTGGTTGTGTGGCATATGCAAAGATCCCAGATGCAAGAAGGAGAAAGCTCGATGATAAGAGCGAGAAATGCATCTTTGTCGGATATGGTGAAAGAAAGATGGGATACAGGCTGTATAATCCCATCACGAAGAAGGTGATTACGAGTAGAGATGTTATCTTTGAAGAAGATAAATCTTGGGCATGGAATGGTGATCAAGAAGCAATCAAATGGATCAATCTTGATTTGATCCTTGAAGGTGAAGAAGTACCAACAGTACTTGTCGAAGAACCTATTGTGCCAGCAGCTGAACCACAAAGTCCGGTGCACAGATTCCCTGTATTCAACAGGAGGAACACACCAGGAGCATCATCATCAACACCACCATCAGCATCCTCATCAGAAGGACCAAGAAGGATGCGAAATCTTGAAGAGTTGTACGATACCACTCAGGTTATGGAAGATACAACTCTGTTTTGTTTCTTTGCAGATAGTGACCCATTAAACTTCAATGAAGCTGTCACAGAAGAGAAATGGATAGAAGCAATGGATGAAGAAATACATGCCATTGAGAAGAATGATACCTGGAAGCTGACTTATCTACCAGAAAACAAGAAAGCAATAGGTGTCAAATGGGTCTACAAGACGAAGAAGAACGCCAAAGGAGAAGTGCAAAGATACAAAGCCAGATTAGTGGCTAAAGGCTACAAACAGAGAGAAGGCATTGACTATGGAGAAGTATTTGCTCCAGTAGCCCGGCTAGAGACAATCAGACTGATGATCTCACTAGCTGCACAACATAGATGGAAGATCTATCAACTCGATGTGAAGTCAGCATTTCTGAATGGCTTTCTAGAAGAAGAAATCTATGTTGAACAACCACTTGGATACATTGATGCTGAAAATGAAGGCAAAGTATACAAGTTGAAGAAGGCTCTCTATGGTTTGAAGCAAGCTCCGCGTGCTTGGAATACCAGAATTGACAGGTATTTTCAAGATAATGGATTTGAAAAATGTCCATATGAACACGCAATGTATGTGAAGAAAGGAGCAGATGGCAGCATCTTATTTGCGTGCCTATATGTTGATGATTTGATATTCACCGGCAACAACCCTACCATGTTTGACGACTTCAAACGAAGCATGGTACAGGAGTTTGAAATGACTGACATTGGTCTAATGTCACATTTTCTTGGCTTAGAAGTAACGCAGAAGGAAGAAGGGATTTTTGTATCCCAAAGCGGTTACGCCAAAGATATTCTTGAAAGGTTCAAGATGGAAAGCTGCAATCCGGTATCAACTCCAGTTGAGAATGGAGTGGAATTGAGGAAGAGTAAGGTTGGAAATGTTGATCCAACTTACTTCAAAAGCTTAGTAGGAAGCTTAAGGTACTTGACATGTACCAGACCAGATATACTCTACGGAGTCGGACTCGTCAGCAGATACATGGAGACACCAGACCAGTCTCATTTGAATGCAGCCAAGAGAATTCTTCGCTACATCAAAGGCACAATGAATGAAGGTATGTTTTATACCTCAAGTAAAGACTTTAATCTTGTAGGCTACTCGGATAGTGATTGGGGTAGAGATCTGGATGAAAGGAAAAGCACAACTGGGTTTGTCTTTTTCATGGGAGACACATCTTTCACATGGTCATCCAAGAAGCAATCGATTGTCACATTATTAAGCTGTGAAGCTGAGTATGTTGCTGCCAACTCAGCCGTATGCCATTCAATATGGTTAAGAAATATGCTGAAGTTTTTGGGATTTCCTCCAGAAAGTCCTACGGAGATTTATATTGACAATCGATCAGCAATCGCATTAGCAAAGAATCCAGTGTATCATGAGAGGAGCAAACACATTGATACACGTCATCACTTTATCCGGGAACATGTGAAGAATGAAGAAGTCCAACTGATATCTTGCAACACAAATGATCAAGTTGCTGACATCTTCACAAAGCCATTGAAAGGAGAAGTATTCATCCGATTAAAGTTCATGCTTGGCATGACATCCCTAGATTGAGTTTAAAGGGGAGATTTGTTGAATAAACTCAATCTAGAAGCACCTAGATAGTCAAGGAAGGCAACCACCCACCAGCCGCAGCCGCCAGCCGCCTTCACACCGCCGGTCAACAGCCGCCTTCACACCTGGAACAGTAGATTTTTGTATTCTGTGATTTGTGTATAAATAGAATGCCCAGCTTATGTTATATGTGTGGAGAGAATTGAGAGAAACACTAGAGAGAAAGAGAGGGTGTGTATTGTGAGATTTGTGTTAATTGTAAGCTTCGGATTTTTGTAATAAAACAGTGTGTTTTATTCCCTCTGAGTGTTTCAAAGCCACCACCAGTGGTTTCTCCCACCAACAAATCCAAGCAAAAAATATCTAAGTTTGTTTCTGAATGGTTGTCCGGATTTAATAGAGATTGAAGGCATGGAAGGTCTAAGTAATCATGGCTGGTTTATTTCCTATCTTACCAAGAGCAAGTTATCAAATAATCATAAGAAAAGTCTTGTTGAGGTACTATTTCTGTCTCTCGTGCACGCAAATAAACACACAATTTGCACATACAATATATATATTAATTATTGTCTAATATATACAGGCACTGTGCTACGGTGGTTACGCATATCATATGTTCTTCAATCGTTGGCATACGTTCAGCCACAGAGATAAGTTCACTATGATTCCAAATTGGTTCAGCTACCGAGGAAAAGGAAGTTCATTATCATTTCATATACCTCCAGTTTTCCGAGGCTTGGTCGTTGGGGTTGTCTGTCAACGCTTGATAGGTCTTATTGGAATCGCCAAATTGTGTATAAGAAATAAAAGCAACGGTATTCAATTGTTTGAAGCAACTGTAAGTGATTGTGTCGGTAGAAATTGGTTGAGATACATAAGTATAAGTGAGATGGCAATGAAAGAATATTGTGAAGATGAGGAATTGGAACTATGCGTGGGATTTTATACGGGAGAAGATGCTGAAGTGTTTGAATGTGGGATCCATGTGATAGTTGAAAAGACAGATTCATTTGAAGGGTCAGAGTGGGATCATGAGTCTGAAGTTGGAAGAGACAGAGTGGGCTCCACCATATCTGTCTCAATATGCGCGTTACAATTTCTTTGAGATTTACGGCAAGCAACGTCTCGGTAATTTATCAAAAAATACCAAGGATCGACTTCTAGAGGTACTAGTTTTGTCTCTCTTGCACACAAATAAACACACAATTAGCGTGTGAGCGCGCACAAATATATATATATATTAATCGGTGTAAAATCTCAGGATTTCTTGAATTCAATATTTTTGCAGAGAATCTTCAATTATCATTTTCTCGAGTATTCTATTCCCTTCAAGGCTTTTTCCATTCCCTATTATTATTCCATCATTCCAAATTGGTTAAGCTACGATGGAGAAGGATGTTCATCATCATTTGATATACCTCCAGATTTCGAAGGCTTGGTCATTTGGGCTATCTGTTCAGGTGCTACTTGGCATCAAGAATTAAAGGCTATTATAAAAAATAAAAGCAACGGTGTTCAGTTGTTCGAAGCTACACATGCAATGCCCTATTCCCATAGTAGGTGGCTAAGAGTCATAAGTAGACGTGAGATGGCAATGGAAAAATACTGTGGAGATGATGGATTGGAACTACATGTGATATTGAGGTCCGAAAAGAGTGAAGTGGTACGATCTGGGATCCATGTGATACGTCCATTTGGACGGAGCAACTACGATCAAACTCCAGCATTGGATCATGACATTTACAACAAAGAGTCTTTTGAAGGTTCAGAGGGGGATCATGACATTGACTACTACGAGACTTCATTTGAAGGGTCAGGATCGTCGGATCATGAGATTGACAACCAAGAGTACTCCGAAGTTGAAAGCGATAGAACGATACCTTCGCCACCATATCATCTGCTTCGTCATCCCCGTCATGGTTCAATGAGATTTTCTACAAGGCAGCAGTGGAAAGCTTTTTTGATTCAAGCGTTCAGCCTATGGAAAACCATAATCATGCAAAAATTCTTACCTGATGATCTCAATTAGTCGAGGGATTGGTTTGAGAAAACTCCCCACTTTATGCCCACTTAGCTATGATATTATCATCTTGTTGTGTAAAATCACTAATTAAATAAATGTAGTATTTATTTTAGATAGCAACAGACAGATATTGTTTGTTACACACTATGAACTTCAATAAGAGATTTCATTAAAGAATTGTAGACCCTGTATGATTTAAAATAAATAATAAATCAAACAATTCAAAGTTGTACCTTCTTTTTAATTTTGAAGTCTTATTTCTTGTTAGATTATATTTTAGACAAGTTATGAGATTTTCTAGAAATAAATCATAATGTTGTAAACTTGTTTAAAAGACTATGGTACTATTTTGACATAAATACATGGTAGATCAGACTTTAAAGTATTATTTGTCACTTTTGTCTGGGAAAATATCTTTATGAAATAAGAATTTTCAAAGTTTTGTTTAATAACATATAATTTTTTATTTGTTAGGAAGTGTTCAAGTAAGACCATGTTTTCTTCATATCTGCACTATTGATTAAAGAAAGAATTCATAGATACAAGCACTTGTGGGCTCATGCATTAATGAGTAAACACAAAGGTATGCATTGAGGAAGATAATAATTAAAAATTTGGAATTATTGTAAAATGGGTAATAAAATCATGATTTTACATGATTTTACTTTATCTTAGTCTGGTTTTATCAGTTTTTTATGTTAACTCAATTTTGAACGATAATTATATATTTACTTATAAAATCATATAATTTTACAAGTTAATTCTTGATTTTAATACCTTTGACTTTTCCTATACTTTTCAGAGCCCTTGCACTGCCTTGTCAAAATTCAAAAAGATCAAAAGATTTTTTTAACAAAAAAAAAAAACCCATATAACATTACCAAACAGAATATACTAGTCACAACCCAAAATCCCTTATAACCTATGAATCTATGAATGAATCAGCATTGGTTGAAAATACTTGAATATTTTTTATTTTTTTACTTGAAATTAATATTCTTTTATGTTTTAAATCATTTTGATGTGTTGATGTCAAAAATAATTTTTTTAAAATAAAAAATATATTATTTTAATGCATTTATGAGCGAAAACACTTTAAAAAATAATCACAATCATACTCTAAAACATCCTCTTACACAAATTAGCAAATCAACAAACAAGAACAATTCTTTTTTTTTAAAAAAAAAAAAGTGAACTTTTTGGTCCAATTAACATGTTCTTTTAAGTACTAAAAACTACACCAAAAAGAGAAATCACTTTCATGTTGTAAAAGAAAGAAACGAAGAGCCCGTAAAACCTAAAGGAAGGATCATTGCACGCAAAAATGATTCGAATGAAATTGGGCTTTCTTCACGGCAGAAGTTTCTTTTTTTCCCTCGGCCAACCCATCCGGTTGAAAAGCACCAATTTCAAAAACTCATGCAAAACTCACTAAATTAAATTAGAAATTTTTAATACTATCTCACATTTAAAATATTTGTAGTGTTAAGAATTAAATTTTACATAGAATTCAATCTCTAAAAATTATATCAAAATAAATTAGATATTAACCCCTTTGATTTATAATTTCAAATAGAAAAAATTTAATGTTAAAACTTATTTTTTTAAAATACCTATCTTTTTTATTATAGAACTTTGAAGAAATGAGATGAAGGTGATGGGGGTTGTCACACCCGACATCGCAGCGACCTTAAAAATAATCCTCGATTATGGAAAAAGAACTGATTTCTGGTATCTTGTTCTTTTAGGGGAAAGGTCTTGTTTAAGGAGTCGCCACCTAATATTATGGTCACTAGGAACCCTAACTGGTCAAGAGAGATCCTATGGTACGGGACTGGTTGAGGCTAGGCAAGGTATTAGCACCCCTAACGCCCTACCTGAGGTAAGCTGCATTGTTGTTTTAATCTTAACTTGCTAAATTTTTTTGTTGATTTGTGTGTAAGAACGTATGATTTTATTGACTCTAACTTCAATGAATAAACCTAAGAAATAAATTTAAATCAATGCATGTGAATTTTTTTAAAATGATGGTTTGATCATAATAATCCTAACTCTAGTGTCAATGAATATTTGATCTCGAATATTTCCAACTCTGGCATCGGTAAATATTCCACCATAAATAATTCCAATTAAAAAATTCGACCACGAATATTTCCAACTCTGGCGTTGGTAAATATTCCACCACAAGTAATTGCAATTAAAAAATTTGACCATGAATATTTCCAACTCTGGCGTTCGTAAACCCCAAATAATTATAATAAAAAATTCCACCACGAACAATTCCAATATATATTTTGTTCCTGATCCTGATATCAGTGAATAATAAAAAAAAACATTTTTTTTTAAAACATGTGAAATTTTTAACACCAGCACATTGAAAAAAAAAATAACTCTACGACATGCAAAATTTTTTTTTACCCTTATTATGTTTTTATTTTTTATTATCTATATTTCTTAGGCGGGGCCCAGTTCAGCCCAAAAGAGACTGGACTGGGCCCAACCAGCCTGGCCACTGGCCCAAGCCAGTGGCCCGGCAGAGTTTAATTAAACTGCACGCGTGAAGCAATTTCACACGTGCAGCAACTGTGCGAAGGTAATTAAATTACCTTCGCACAGTTCTTGCATTTGCACAATTTCAAACAAGAATGAAGAGAAAGATGAGAACGGCTTGCCTGTTTCTGGAGATTGCGAGGAGGCTGGTCAGCACAGTGATTTCGCTCTCGTCTACTGTATGACCTTCCCTTTCTGTTTTCCTTTTGTTTCGGCGATGGTAAAGGTGACATCTCGCTGCTTGGGTTCTTCCTTTTTCTGATTTGCAGGGGAGAGGGACGATTGAGAGGACGATGATATTAACGTGGGATTTATGGGTTTTCTGCTTGTATTGATCTCTGTTTTTGCTGTGGGTACTACTGTTTGTCTCTGTTTTGTGGGTTTTTTTTTGTTTGTCTTGCTCGGTTTCCTCTCTGTCTTGCTCTCCTCCTCCGCGAGGTCTCCTTCACTCAGCTTTTATAGAGCCAGCGGCAGCCTCGGTGGTGGTAACGGCTGGCCTCCTAAATACTCCGTAACCGACGCCTTCAATGAAGAAACGTCCGCGCCAACGGACGAAACGCCTCTGCCTTTAATTGTAGAGCCGTTGCAGAGACGATGAACAGTTGCAGAGTAAAGAGAAAACGATGCCGTTTTGCTGGTTGCGAATTTGGTCCTTGTAATTCTTCTAATTTTGCAATCAAACCCCTGATTAAAATATAATTGGATCTTTACAATTCTGTGCCATTTTCAAGTTGGTCCTTGGATTTTAATTTTCGCAATTTGGACCGCAATTAAACCCCAAACCTTGATATTTCTTCAATTAAATCCCTAATTGGATTAATTAAATTAATTTCAAGCCCAATTAAATCTCAAAACTTATCAATTCTCCAATTAAACCCTTGATTGGAGTAATTAAATTAATTCCAAGCTTAATTAAGTCTCAAAATTTATCAATTCTCCAATTAAAACCTTGATTGGATTAATTAAATTAATTTCAAGCTCAATTAAGTCTTAAAACTTATCAGTTCTCTAATTAAGCCCTTGATTGGATTAATTAGATTAATTTCAAAGTTTAATTAAACCTCAAAACTTCTAATCATGTTGCCCTTAACCCAAATTTTAATTCATTCTTCATTTATTTTTTCATCATTTTTTTCAGTAATTTAAAATAAAAGGGTCAAAAATTGGGTTATGATAGGGGTAATATAAAAAAATAAAATGAATTGAATTCTATTTATTTCAAACATGTTAGATTTAATTTATTAATAAATTAAATTCAAATTAAATACTATAATTAAATTCAATTATGGTGGAAAATTAATTCCACACAAGCAATTAAGAAATCATCTTAAAAACAAATCATTATTATAGGTCCAACTTAAAATTAAGTTACATAACTAAACACATATTATACAAAACAACTCTAAGAAATTAAGAGTTGTTAGCAAATAATCCAAATTTTCTAGTAGACTCATGTATGAGTAAGTAAACATAACGGTATACATCGAGGAAGATAAGTATTGGAAATTTGAATATATTGTAAAATCAATAGTAAAATTATGATTTTAGTTCATTTTTATTATTTTTTACTTTAACTTAATTTTAAACAATAAATATATATTTACTCGTAAAATTATACAAGTTCACTCGTGATTTTAATACCCTTTATTTTTCCTACACTTTTGAGAGCCCTTGCCCTGCTTTGTTAAAATTCAAAGAATATACTGATAGCATGAAACATCTCTAATTTTACCAAATAGAATATACTGATAGCATGAAACATCTCTAATTTTATCAAAGAAAGATGTCTAATTCAAAGATTAATGTTGAGTTTGGTAGATTTATCTATGCTCGGGCTCAGAGCAATGCGTCCATACAACCTCATGTTGAGCAGCACAGCATCCAACATCTTTCCTCCAACAAGTTCAGTTCACACTTTCCGTCCATGGATTTCACTAGCACCACGGCAACCTAATCTTGATAAAAATAAAAATCAAATACAAAAAAAAGAAGAAAAAGAAAACAAACCAAGAATTCCAATATACAACTGTTTCTGCTAGCTTTTTCTCCATGTTGTTTTTCTCTTTTGCATTGCTAGAAAAATAGGGTGCAAAATGGCTATGACAATCATGTTTTTAGCAAAAACAATTGCCAAAACAATCATGTCATGTTATTGATTAAAACAAAATCCAGCAGAATAGTTGAAGAAAAGCATCAATTTCAAAAACTATTGCTCGTTTGGAAATCACTAAATTAAATTGAATTAGAAATTTTTAATAATATCTCATATTTAAAATATTTTTAGTGTTAAGAATTAAATTTTAAATAGGATTCAATCCCTAAAACTTATACCAAAATAAATTAGATATTAAACCCTCTGATTTACAATTCCAAATAGAAAAAAATTAATGTTAAAACTATTGTTTTTCAAAATACCCATCTTTTTTTTATAGAACTTTAAAGAAATGAGATAAAGGTGATGAGGGTAATATAAATTATAAAATAAATTGAATTCTATTTATTTTAAATGTGTAAATTTAATTATTTATAAATGAAATTCAAATTAAATAATATAATTAAATTCATTTATTGTAATTAAATAATTAAATAACTAAATTCAAATTAAATAATATAATTAAACATAACGGTATGCATGGTTGAAGATAAGAATTGAAATTTTAAAATTATTGCAAAATCAATAGTAAAATCAAGTTTTTTACTTGATTTTATATGATTTTAGTCTAGTTTTATTATTTTTTATTTTAACTCAATTTTGAACCATAAATATATATTTATAATTTTACAAGTTAACTCATTATTTTAATATCTTTTATTTTTCCTACACTTTTGGAAACCCTTGCACTGCCTTGTTAAAATTCAAAATGGTCAAGATGTTTTTAACAAAAAGGAAAAAAAGGAAAAAGAAAAAGAAAGCCTCAACAAAAAGGATATATACTGTCCAATTCTTCCTCTGATTTTGCTAGAAAAGCCTTTCTTGATTTTTTCTGCAAATTAATTGAATTATTGGCAACCTGATATTCTATGGTATTTAACTAAATATGTAAATCTGGATAACCCTCTGGTTGATTGGGATATAGTAGGCAACATTGTTGGCTTTCTAGTATTCTACACAAAGGTACGTGGACCATATATATACTGGTTAAGAGGCATTCTATGTCATCTCGGATCATACGCAAGCCTTTCCATTTGTGAGGTTCTAATCTGCATAAGATAACATCTCGGCAATTTGCACCTTCATTTAATTATTTATGGGCTTGAAAAACTTTTGTTAAAAAACAACTCCAAGGATCAAAAGATACCTTGAAAAGCCTAAAAATGATCAAAATAACTCACGTTTATTATAATAAAAGCCCAAAAGAAACCTTAATAAGATCGATCCAATAAAAAAACCAAAAAAAAAACTTAATTTAAATAATAAACTTGAGAACATAAAAAACCAAGTCAAACCTATTTGAAATTGATTAGTTTAAACCGATATTTAGTTTATTTAAAACCCTTACAGTTTACATAGTCCATCATCCTTATCCTGATAGCATGAAACCATCTCTAATTTTATCAAAGAAAGTATCTCTAATTCGAGGATTACTGTTGAGTTTGGTAGATTTATATATGCTCAGGCTTGGAGCCAAAAGATGTTAACATTTCATTGTAGCGAGTGTGTCTATATGACATGGACAAGTAGCATATAATTAACCTCACGTTGAGCAGCACAGCATCCAACATATTTCCTCCAACAAGTTCAGTTCACACTTTCCGTCCATGGATTTCACCTAGCACCATGGCAACCTAATCTTGATAAAAATAAAAATCAAATACAAAAGAAAAAGAAAACAAACTAAGAATTCCAGTATAATAGAAAAGAGGCACATCTGTGTGTTGAATTTAAAATTATTTTTTTGTGACTTTCTTAGCATAATGATGAGTTTTTGTTTTAAAATTTTTTTTTCTAATAAAAAATATTTATGTAAAAAATAAATACATAAATAAGTAAATAGAATTTTAACTAAAAACCATATTTTCTACTTGAAGATTTAAATTTTTAAATTTTTTACTAATATTTATTTTAGTTAATGTAAAATTAAATTAAAAACTATTTTTAATCTAAGGTAGAAACAAAAAAAAAAAAGGTAAACCAAAACAGAGAGAAACAACCGAACAAGAGAGAACCATTGAAAATGAAAAAAACAGAGGATAGGGGAAGAGGAAGAAATCTCTCTCTCTTTGCCATTTGAACCGCAACGCCACTGGGAGCCGCCGTCCGAGAGCCACGACACCGCCACCGCAGCACCACCAGCGAGGTAGTCCGACCAGCAGCACCGCCTCCTCCGCGCCGGGTACGCTTTCTTCCCCCTGCATTTTTTTCTTTCGCTGCATGAGTTTTCCTCCTGCATGCAAAATCGTTCTGCATGCAGGAGGCGGGGAGGGGAAAAATAATCCCCCCCCGTTTAGTTTACGTTGCTGGGCCAGGTTGATGCTGGCTCAGCGTTGTTATTTTTTCTTCTCTGGGCCAGACGGGTTCTGGCCCAGAAATATTTTTGTGTGGGCCAGAATGGTCTGGGCCAGCCTTGCGGTCAGGGCCGGGTCTGGCCCAGACAAAGATAGGAGAGTTGTTGGGCCGAGATCGGCCCAATCCCTGTTGGCCCGAGTTCGGCCCAACCCCTTTTGGGGTTGAGTCCGGCCCAGCCCACATAATATTTTATATTATTTATTATATTGTTTATATATATATATATATATATATCAAAAACAATTTTCTGAAAAATCCTTGAAAAATATTGTTGATTTTCCTACACATTTTTGTCAAAATGGCTTAATGTTGGTTTGTATTTTTATACCGTAAAGATATAAATCTGGTATTAAAATACCCGGTTTTCGTCAAAACATCAAAGATTTTGAAAATAAAAAATGTTTTTGCTTCCGAAAAATATTCTGAAAAATCCTAAAAAATATTGTTGATTTTCCTGCATATTTTTATTAAAATGGATTAATATTGGGTTGTATTTTTATACCGTAAGGATACAAATCTAGTGTTAAAATACCCGATTTTCGTAAAAAAAAAATACATATAAAAAAAAATGTTTTTTTTGTTTTAATGCATACGGCCTAGTCTCTCCAAAATAAAGAAAAAATAATTGCATCATATTTTCATACAGCAAAAGGAATTTCGAAAACAATATATGTATTAACATGCATTTTGGCTTTAATAACTAGTTTATTCAAGCCACAAGAACTAGGCCAATATTTCAAAAACAGCAAAAAAATTATTTGGTTTTCTTGTAACATTTGGGATTATGAATTTATACATAAAACGTATTCCTAATATTAAAAATAAAGTTTTTGTATAAACGTTAGAACGGTTAGGATTTTACCCGATAAGATAAAAACCTCCTTACCGAGGAGGATTTTTCTTGAACCATGGACAGACCAACCACTAGAAATACAATAACACCTTAGTTTTTATCAGACAATCAAATGATGCAGCTTACCTAAAGTAAGGCGTATCTGGGGTGCCAATACCTTTCTTTTACGCAACCAGTCCCCGTACCCGATCTCTAAGACCAGTTAGGGTTCCTAGTGACCAAAATACTAGGTGGCGACTCCCATTCCATTTTCTACCAATAAACGACAAGAATTTCTTGCCTCCCCAATATCTGCCACATAGAAATAGATTTACATTTTTTAGTTTTTAAAATGGAAACTTTATTTTCGCCGCGACGCCGCACACGTGCGACAAGGGTAATATAAATTATAAAATAAATTGAATTCTATTTATTTTAAATGTGTAAATTTAATTATTTATAAATTAAATTCAAATTAAATAATATAATTCAATTCAATTATTGTAATTAAATAATTAAACTCAAATTAAATATTATAATTAAACATAACGGTATGCATGGTTGAAGATAAGAATTGAAATTTTAAAATTATTGTAAAATCAATAGTAAAATCAAGTTTTTACTTGATTTTATATGATTTTAGTCTAGTTTTATTATTTTTTATTTTAACTAAATTTTGAACCATAAATATATATATACTCATAAAATTATATAATTTTACAAGTTAACTCATTATTTTAATATCTTTTATTTTTCCTACACTTTTGGAAACCCTTACACTGCCTTGTTAAAATTCAAAATGGTCAAGATGTTTTTAACAAAAAGAAAAAAAGAAAAAGAAAAAGCAAGCCTCCGGATCACATTACCAAATAGAATGTACTAGACTAGTCACCAACCGAAAATCCCTTAAAACGCTAAGAATGAATCAACGTAAATATGAACACAAAGAATTGAAAGGTGGATTATATAGATCCAGTCCCTTTCCCTCCCTTTAACACAAATTGGCAAATCAACAAACAAGAACAAAAAAATGGTTAGAGCTGTCCCATGTATATGCAAGTTGTCCGTGGAAATTTATACTTTTTGATTATGATGTTATTGTAGGGTTTCTCAAAAACACGGTAGAAATAATAATTTTATTTTTTAAAATAATAAATATATTTTATATGAATAAAATTAATAAAAATATCAGACTAGACCCACAAACAAAAAAGCAGGGCTGATAGATGGAATTCAGCAGGCAAATAAATGGTGAGGGCGAGGGTCTTCGACTCTTCTGAGTTTCCCGTGTGGAAAATTATGCCCATTTGATTGTGATGCTGCCAATGACATACCCAACAACGCGGTTTTGTAATCAATGCTGAAGACCCAGGAGAAAGATATAGAGCGTGTTTTGTAGGGTTATTGTGATTGTTTTTTAAATAATGTTTTATATTAAAATATATATTAATAATAATTTTTATTAGTTTTTAAAATTTATTTTTAATATCAGCATAATAAATATGAAACTTTCAAATATCTATTAGATGTTGTATTTGCTTGGGCTGGGAACTCTCCTTATATTGAAATATTTTTATTTTCAAATTAAGTTATACATTATTGGAAAACAAAGGTATCAAATAATAGGAAAACTAGAACTCAAGGGATCAAGTTGAAGTTTTTCATGTCAAAATCTAAACGATGTTTATTTTGTTTTTTTTCTTTGTTAAAGTCAGCACCTCTTATTTTAATTTTTATTTTTAACTATAATTTGAGATTGAATTTACCAAATAGACTTTTAATTCATGCTAAATATTCATAATGCAAATTGAAAGGATTGTAAGGAAAAAAAAAACATGGATGTGAAGATAATCTTAATTTTTTATATTTTTTTATTATTATTTTATTGTTGGGTTTCTCAAAAAATGGTAGAACGAATAATATTAATTTTTTTAAATAATAAATATATTTTATATGAATAAAATTAATAAAAGTGCCAGAGTAGACCCACAAACAAAAAAGCAGGGCTGAGAGATGGAATTCAGCAGGCAAATAAATGGAGATGGAGAGTGAGGGCGAGGGTCTTCGACTCTTCTGAGTTTCCCGTGTGGAAAATTATGCCATTTGATTGTGATGCACAGATTCAACTAATCCTTGTCAAGCTATCATTTGGTTTTTGACATTTTTGTGATGCACATATTCAACTTTCCAGCAAATAAACGGAGTCTAAGAAAATACGGAAAAAGAGCTGCTAAAAAATAAATATTTTTATCAACTTGGTTTCCTCGTAAAAGACCATGTATGGATCTTTTTATCAACTTACACAGGGCAATAGCTACAAGGCATGGGTCTTATTAATTATAAATGTTATGTATAAAACATTGAAGTCTTATAAGATCATACTGCAAAAGCACAAGTAACGAAAATGAAATAAAATATATATGCATCACACTAAAACAATATCAAAAGGGTTCCCTGCCCCCTTCCTCACTGATAAATTTAACCCAAAAAAAGTATTTTTAGGTATTTTTACAAAACAGTCATTGACTTCCGATTTAATCAATTTAACTCTTAATTGATTCTAAACTTTGATATTTCTTTAATTAAGCTTTTAAATTCATTAATTAAACTAATTTTAAGTTCAATTAAGTCTCTAAACTTATCAATTCATCAATTAAACCTTTAACAAATCCAAAGTTTAATTAAATCTTAAAACTCATCAATTCTTTTAATTTTACAATTCCTCCCTAGTTAATCCTTAAAAACTTTTAATTTGTGTTGTCTTGATTTAAATTTTAATCTTTCTTCCTTCATTATATTTTTTCCATTTCATTTTATAAAAATTAAAATTAAAATTAAAAAATTAAAAATTAAGCTATGACACATGCTACATCTTAGGACCATTAGCTTCGTTGACATTGATTGGGTTAATAATATCAATTATCAAAAGTCTTATCTGTGCCTAGGATTTTTATGGGCTAAGCATGCAAGCCTCGTAGCTTTGGTCTATCTGTCCTGACTTTTCATGGCCCTTCTATTCTTTTATTTTTTAAAAATATTTTTTGTATCGATTTAAATAAATATTGCAATGATGTTTCATAAATCATTCAATTATGCCATTTACATGGAGATGGAGTATGAGGGCCAGGGTCCTCTGAGTTCCCGTGTGGAAAATTAAGCCATTTGATTGTGATGCTGTAATTGTCGGTAGTTATTTTTTAAAATATATTAAAATATATTTTTTATTTTTAAAAAATTATTTTTAATATCATCATATTAAAATAATTTAAAAACATAAAAAAAATATTAATTCAAAATAAAAATATAAAAAAATTAAATTTTTTTTGAAAATATTTTCCAACCACAGTTAATATCACTGACACACCAAATATCACTGACACACCAATAAATGGTTAGAGCTGTCCCATATATGCAAGTTGTCCGTGGAAATTTATACTTTCTGATTATGATGTTATTGTTGGGTTTCTTAAAAACATGGTAGAACGAATAATATTAATTTTTTAAATAATAAATATATTTTATATGAATAAAATTAATAACAACTTTTAAATAATGTTAAAGATAAAAATAATTTTTTTAAATAATAAATATATTTTATATGAGTAAAATTAATAACAAGTATCAGACTAGACCCGCAAACCAAAAAGCAGGGCTGAGAGATGGAATTCAGCGGGCAAATAAATGGAGTTGGAGAGTGAGGGCGAGGGTCTTCGACTCTTCTTTCTCTTCACATATTCTCTACAACTCTCACACTTTGCTCTCTAAGATCATGCCTCTTTTATAGGCATCAATGGCAACTTCTCTTGCTCCTTTATCACCAATGGTGGCTGCCAAACTCATCTATTCTTCAACAAAGGTGGCTGCCAAAGTCAAGGTTGGTGGCTGCCACTAACAAGCCACCATTGTAGCCTCCTTTTTTGACAATGGTGGCTGCCAAGGATGCAATGGTTGGTGCCATCCATTTGCTGCACATGCAATGGCAACCAACCCAACAATCACCCCCTTTGCCATTCATGTAGGGCAACTGTTCGCTTACTTCTTCAGCACAAGCTTGCATCTTGCAGCTCTTCCAAGCTTACCATTCTGAGAGCATCCGTGGCCAAGTTTACAGGTACTTGCCAAACCTTTCAATCACCAGAGTCACCAAAGCATATCCTTGCTCACACCAAAGGATCACTACAACCAGATGGTCTGCCACTTCACATCTGAAGAGTGTTAACGCTTGTCTCTGGGACACAACATTCCCCTTCGAGCGTATCAATCATGCTCGGTCCGGAATGATTCATCAAGCCTTACACCAAGGCTTACAACACCCCCTCAAACGGATATTCCAAGTGTGACAGTCATTATCTGAGTATCTCAATATGATCACTAGCTCACCACTCTTCCAAGAGTCTACTCATCCAGGAGTTGCGCCTGCCCTCTGTTCCACCATAGGAACCACGCCTTACTTCTCCGTGAGTCTCTCGCTCTTAGTCTCAAGAGTCCAGGTAGCTATCCACCTTTAACAATGGAGACAACCCATTAAGGTTGATCCATATCTGTCTTCATACTCTGAGTATTACAATGCCATTACCGAGCTCACCACCTTGACAAGAGTCAACTTGTTCCCGGAACCTGCGCATGCCCTTTGCTCATTCATAACAGTCGCGTCTTAATGCTCCACAAGTCACACACTTATTGTCCAAGGCAAATGTCTTCTAGCTCATTGATCTTTAGCATGGGGGCAATATCCATGAAAGTCAATCCTGCATTTGTCTTCATACTCATCATAGCCACTTCATTGGCTATACACATGTCCACTTATATCTAGCCATTACATAGGCTCTAGGGCGTTCTGAACTGGGGCTCCTATCCTGACCCTCACACCTTCTCATGAGGTGTCTCCGCTCATCGTCATGCGGCGGTCTGAATCTGGAGCTCCTATCACGGCCCTCACACCTTCTCCTGAGGTGTCTTTGCCTTTCATAGGCAGTCGCATCCTCCTTCAGCTGGGATGCTTCAGTGGCTCCAAGATTCTCTACCACCATGTGGACTTGGGAGAGATTACTGCCACTGATTACATAGAAAGAAAAAGTTGCGGTATACTCCTCGCAATCCTCCACCTCGATTTCTATGTTTTGAGCTTCTACGCCTTTCTGCTTGACAACTCCACCTACATCACCTCTCTTTGGTGTCTTCGCCTTTCATCATAGGCGGTCGCCTTTTATCACAGGTGTTCGCACCCCTTCAATTAGGTGCCTCTACAACAGCTTATCTTTCCATCCTTGCATGCATTGGAAAGGTCCTCGCCTGTTGCTTTTCAAGAGCACAAGAGACTTCCTGTTGTACACAGTCTCTGCTCTGAGCTTCATCTGGGTACTCTTCTTCTCCTTGCACCTGTTGTCTCATCACAGTACCTCGTTGGATCCTCCAGGTACTCTTGCACAATCTTCGTGTGCCCTCGTGCAATTTCTGTTCTCTAGATTTCTCCCTATTCCTTGCTTATGTTTGATAGTAGCTCATCCTGTCACAACACCTGCCCAAGTCAAAATAGGGTGCCAATCTTCATCACCTTGCTGTATTTCTCTTCCATTATCAGGGTCTTCATCAATTCTCCCCTCGAGAAATCACAGTCACCGAATCTAACTTCTTTGGAGAAATCACCACTCCATCAGATCCTTGATCATACGGAACCCAACTGTTCCCCTTGTGTCGTCTTCCTGCTAGTCTTCAACCGTTTCATTACAAACTGCTATATATACGAAAATAGTACCGTATGGATAATCCTTCCACTAAGCAAGTTCCAGGAAAGATTAGAGGGGTCACAACGGTCCCGCTTAAAACCCAATCTCCTAGACAGAACTTCTTAGGCCATATTTATCCATCGTACTGTCTCTCCGTATATACAACCATTTGCTAGCTTTGTTGCGGCTTTCCTTTACAAGTGATCTGGGTATCCTGCTTTTATACCTGATTTCTCAACATCTGGCGAGACTACCAGTGCTTAGATTCGTCAAGATTGGTCTTCATCAGTTTTCACTCTTCACCTCTAATTGTCCACATAACCGGGTGTCCAAAGTGTCCCAATTTTGCCTTCCATCAAGGCATTACATTTCCCCATTTAATAGTTCAGCACATGTAATTGGGTAAACATGTGCACCTTCTTCTTCTTCATCTCCATTGACCACCATCAAGACCTTCAGATGCCTCCTGATTGGGCAATCTCTCTTTAATAATTCACCACTGTCATTTTTGGTCTCAAATCTGAATGATCGGACCGTACCATTGCATCCGGAATGATCAAATTAGTTGAAAACAAGTCTGAAATCGTCCAAATTGCATTTCAGATGGCTAAGATTTGATCAAAACAATTCTGGCCTGATCAACGGTTCAGATTCAATCTCAGATCCGGTTGCATGTAGACTCTGCTGCACAGAATCCTATCCCTCAGCTCGCGGCTCAGCTCCAATTCAGCTCGGCTCAACTTGGCTCGGCTCGGCTCGCGGCTGATGACGTGGCCGGTGGGTCCTACTATGCTGACATGTATATTGACTGGTCACTTGCATGCTGACATCATCGTTACATCAGGCTGATGGCATCCTCTGCATGCTATTGTTCATATTGTTCATGTCTACTATTTATAGGTCGGGTCAACTGGTATTCGGGTCGGGTCAACTTATCCGGGTGAAGAAGACGCGTGGGGCGCGTCTGCGCGCGTGGGCAGACGCCTTACCGGAGAGTGATGGAGAGTGCGGCCATGTACGACGTCTGATTTCGACGCGGTTTTCACCAATGGCTTCGTCTCTTCCTCCTCTACACAGTGGGATGGTCAAAAAACCATTTTGATAACTTTCATTTTTAAGCAAAAATCAAACACCACTTAAAACCGTCAGCTCTGATACCAATTGTTGGGGATTCCAACCGGTGATGTACTGTTAATTGTTCATAGGAGGGGAAGCACATTGACACACAATGTTTAACGTGGTTCGGCAAATCGCCTACATCCACGGGAGAGGTTCATTTTATTTAGAGATGGAGAAAGGATACAATAAATACATGGAGGAGGAGGATTACATCTACTTTACTCAACTCACTGCTCTTCCAGCTGCAATGGCTGCAGGACAGCAGCTCTCTCACTTCTTTCTCTTCACATATTCTCTACAACTCTCACACTTTGCTCTCTAAAATCATGCCTCTTTTATAGGCATCAATGACAACTCCTCTTGCTCCTTTGTCACCAATGGTGGCTGCCAAACTCATCTATTCTTCAACAAAGGTGGCTGCCAAAGTCAAGGTTGGTGGCTGGCACCAACAAGCCACCATTGTAGCCTCCTTTTTTGACAATGGTAGCTGCCAAGGATGCAATGGTTGGTGCCATCCATTTGCTGCACATGCAATGGCAACCAACCCAACAGCTTCCTCATTCTACCTCTCCAGACTGGATCACATGACAAATACAGATTCTTGACTAGAATTCCAGGAGTTTCTTTTGGTACCTTAAGTTTGATGGTACTAGCGATCACCTCCACGTCTGATTTCTTAGGCAGACCCGAGATGACATACTTCTTCAATATCACCTGCTTGTTAGCTACTTCTTCATCACCACTCATTGCCATTATGTGCCAGAAATTCCAAAACGTTAAACACACAGAGAGAAGTTTGCAATCTCTATATATATATAAGATATACAACTGTTTCTGCTAGCTTTTTCTCCATGTTGTTTTTCTCTTTTGCATTGCTAGAAAAATAGGGTGTAAAATGGCTATGACAATGATGTTTTTAGCAAAAACAATTGCCAAAACAATCATGTCATGTTATTGATTTAAAAAAAAATCCAGGAGAATAGTTGAAGAAAAGCACCAATTTCAAAAACTATTGCTTGTTTGGAAATCACTAAATTAAATTGAATTAGAAATTTTTAATAATATCTCGTATTTAAAATATTTTTAGTGTTAAGAATTAAATTTTAAATAGGATTCAATCCCTAAAAATTATACCAAAGTAAATTAGATATTAACCCCTCTGATTTACAATTCCAAATAGAAAACAATTAATGTTAAAATTATTTTTTTTCAAATTACCTATCTTTTTTTTGTAGAACTTTGAAGAAATGAGATAAACGTGATGAGGGTAATATAAATTATAAAATAAATTGAATTCTATTTATTTTAAATGTGTAAATTTAATTATTTATAAATTAAATTCAAATTAAATAATATAATTAAATTCAATTATTGTAATTAAATAATATAATTAAACATAACGGTATGCATGGTTGAAGATAAGAATTGAAATTTTAAAATTATTGTAAAATCAAGTTTTTTACTTGATTTTATATGATTTTAGTCTAGTTTTATTATTTTTTATTTTAACTCAATTTTGAACCATAAATATA
This sequence comes from Populus tomentosa, assembly GCA_018804465.1. Lineage (NCBI taxonomy): Eukaryota > Viridiplantae > Streptophyta > Magnoliopsida > Malpighiales > Salicaceae > Populus > Populus tomentosa. The sequence goes on from CM031981.1 coordinate 13,303,388, forward strand.
TATTTACTCGTAAAATTATATAATTTTATAAGTTAACTCATTATTTTATTATCTTTTATTTTTTTTACACTTTTGGAAGCCCTTGCACTGCCTTGTTAAAATTGAAAATGGTCAAGATGTTTTTAACAAAAAGGAAAAAAAGAAAATAGAAAAAAAAAAGCCTCCGGATCACATTACGAAATAGAATGTATTAGACTAGTCACCAGCCGAAAATCCCTTAAAACGCTATGAATGAATCAACATAAATATGAACACAAAGAATTGAAAGGTGGATTATATAGATCCAGTCCCTTTCCCTCCCTTTAACACAAATTAGCAAATCAACAAACATGAACAAATATGCAAGTTGTCCGTGGAAATTTATACTTTTTGATTATGATGTTATTGTCGGGTTTCTCAAAAACACGGTAGAAATAATAATTTTATTTTTTTAAATAATAAATATATTTTATATGAATAAAATTAATAACAAGTTTTAAATAATGTTAAAGATAAAAAAATATTTTTTAAAATAATAAACCCGCAAACCAAAAAGCAGGGCTGAGAGATGGAATTCAGCAGGCAAATAAATGGAGATGGAGAGTGAGGGCAAGGGTCTTCGACTCTTCTGATAGTTTCCCGTGTGGAAAATTATGCCCATTTGATTGTGATGCTGCCATACCCATCAACGCGGTTTTGTAATCAATGGTGTTAGATTGATGCCTAGACGTGTAGCACTCGCCATAACTGCTGTGGATTGCGACAATCTTTTCATCATATAAAAATAAAAATAAAAAATAAATTTATGACACACGCTCCATCTTAAAACCATTGGCTTCATTAACATTGATTGGGTTAACAATATCAATTATAAAAGTATTATTTGTGCCTCGTTTTCTTATAGGCTAAACTTGTAAGCCCCATAGCTTAGGTCTATCTGTGCTTGACATTTCTTGGCCTTTCTATTCTTTATGTTTTTTAAAAAATAAAAATCTCTTTAAATAAATAATTGCAATGATGTTTCATAAATCATTCAATTATATCATTATTTTTAAATAAATTTATAAATTTTTATGGTTATATTTGCATTATTTTTATAATTATATACAAAACTCATATGCAACATATTTTATAAAATGCACATTAATATTTAATGAGAATAGAATATATAATTGTTATTTTTGTATTGTTAATTTCTTATATTTTTTTCAAATTAATTATTCTTTATTGTTTTCATAAAGTCTCATAAAAATAATGGGGATGTTATTATTATTATTTTTTTGTTGAAAATTAGTTCACAAATCATTATAAGTTCTTATATAAAAAACCAAGCTTGTAATAGAAAATATGTTTTCATCAAAATAAAAATAAATGAAGGAATAACGAAAAGGGAATATTGGCTAAGGAAATATATTTTTCTTCTTAAAATTAAATTATTTTAATTCTGATGAATTTTTTTTATTTTTTTTAATTTTTATTCAAAAAACCTGTGGTGTTGATTAAAAAAGAAAATTTTCATGGCTTTGTCAAATAAGAAAATAAATGCATAAACAAGAAGGGATATTTTTTAATGAATAAAAATATTTTTTACTCTAGAATTTAAATCATTGAAATTCTTTGAGATATTTTTTAATCTCTATAAAATTAAATAAAAATTAATTTTAAGAATAGCCCTACAACATCAAATACGAGACTTTTCAAACATTACTCGCCTAAATATCCATTGGGTGTTGTATTTGCTTGGGTTGGGAACTCTACTTTGACACCGTTTGGCATTGCATTCCAAACGGTGTTTTGCCCAAATTAAAATTTTTTTTTTTTGCTAAAATTAAGTTCGGTTTGTACTTTTTGGATCGTTTTGATGTGCTGATGTCAAAAATGATTTTTAAAAAATAAAAAAACATCATTGACATGTATTTCGGCACGGAAAGCTATTTGAAAAGCAACCGCTACCACACTGCCAAACACACTCTTATATTAAAATATTTTTATTTTCAACAGGAACTAAAAATTAAGTTATACATCATTGGAAAACAAAGGTATCAAATGACAGAAAAACTAGAACTTAAGGGATCAAGTTGAAGTTTTTCATGTCAAAATCTAAACCATGTTTATTTTGTTTTTCTTGTTTTAATTTCTATTTTTAACTATAATTTGAGATCGAATCCACCAAATAGACTTTTAAGTCATGCTGGAATATTCATAATGCAAATTGAAAGGATTGTAAGAAAAAAAAAACCATGCTAATTGTCGCACGTCAGAAAATCCCCGCGCACGGCATCGGCTGGCGATTTATGTCTCTCGTTGCTGCGTTGCTTGAATTGGTTCGTTAGGAGTCGCCACCTAGTATTTATTGGGGTTACTAGGAAACCGGATTTACTAGTCTTGTCAGAGATTCTCGGGTAAGGGACTGATTGTGGTTAGGGAAGGTATGAGCACCCCTAACACACCCTACCTGAAGTAAGCTGCTTCGCGGACTTGATGTGTTAAAGAAGTTTTAAAAATTTTATCTTTTCATCGGATTTTAGAAATACAACTTCGGTACAAGTTTATACTTCTACACCTTTGATCCGATCAAAATATTAAATCCTTCTTTAATCCTGCAATTTATCATAAAAAATTTACAAACAAAATACATGCACCACATTCAAGCTTCGTGAGCTTGATATAATTTTTAAAATAAAATTTTAACCCACTTCTAAAGCTTCGATACATCAGTTATTAATTCCCAGAATATATGTAGGAACATGTTCTTACATTTTCATGAAAAATACAACATGATTTTATCCATCCTTAGAATTTGTGCATGTAAAATTAAACAATTACTTCTTTTGTCCCTTTTTTATTTTTATAATTCAACAACATAAAATAATAAAAAAAAAGAACACCAACACACACACTCTCTTTTATTATTATTTTCTTTTCTTTTCTTCTTTTTTCTTTTACATTCACATATTACAAATTTAAAATAAATAAACAAAAATTACATTAAAACTTTAAAATTCACAAAATGGTCCCTAAAAAATCCAGAAATTGCAGGGAAGGACTTCTAGGGGCTGCATGAACAGTTCCGGCGGCGCGTGGATACACGCGCCACCGCTGAGGAAACCGGCAACCGGTGGATCCGGCTCGTCTCTGTTTCCTCTTCTTTTCCTCGCCGGCGGTGGGGAGTAACATCACCTGCAAAGAAGAAAAAAACGCAATCCAGTTGGTTTTAGTTTTGTTCTCGGTCACGGATCTGTTTTTCTTCTCCGTTTTGGGATCTGTTTTTAGGGCTTCGTCGTCTTCTTCTCTGCTGCAGGTACTTGGGCGTGGCTGGTTGATGGTGGATCTGCTCCTGTTTTGGCTGAGGAAGCTCAGCTCTTAGCTGGCTAGAAGAAGGGAAAAATGACGGAGGGGGAAGAAACGCTGGATGGTGGTCTGTCGGTGTCCGGAGGGAAGCTCTTGGTCGCTGCCTGGAGATCGATTGAAGAAGGAGAGGGAAACGGTGGTGTGGTTGATTCTCCGTATCTGGCGAGAAGAAAAGGAAATCTGATCCGAAAGGGGCTGTGCAAGGGCCCTGGCCGAGTGAGAATCGGGTATGGGGTTCAGCTGATTTTGGCTTTTTGGCCGAGAGGAAGATTAAGGAGACGGGGAGAGGGCTGTCTTGGCTTCTCTGGTTTCGGCTTTGAAGATGAGCGAAAATGGGGAAATGGTGATAGCTTCGGGTGAGGAAAAGAAACCAACGGGGTTCCTGGTGGCGAGCTGGAGAGAAAATGATGAATGGCCGCCTCTGTTTTTTTTCTCTTTTGTGGCCAAGGGTGGAAGGAAATTAAAACCGGGGAAGGGTATGAGGACGCCTCTGAAAAATGGTTTTAGGGGAGGAGAAACCGCGGCTGGCTGGCTGGCTTGCTTTGCCCAGGCAAAGGGGGGGGCTGAAGGTAGAAGAAAAATCCCACCGGGGGAGCGGCTCCGGGCGGCTGGTGTGAAAGATAGAGTTCCTTTTTTAGGGTTAGGTTTGCTGCATTTTTGCTTTTGAAAGTGTCAAAATTACCCCTTTTACAAAATGAAACCCCCCCGATTTGTGTGTTAAATGTTGCTATTTATAGGCAAAATATTTTCGGGTTTTCAAATTGGTCCCTCAATTTTTGTGTTCAATTTTACTTGGTAAAAATTAAATTTGATCTTAAAATTTCAATCTTTTCAATTCAGTCCAAATTAAGCTCCCAAACTTAATTTTCATCAATTAAGCCCCCAAATTAATTTGACCCATTTAAAGTATAATTAAGTTCTTACACTTAATTAAATCCTTCAATTGGACCTAAATTAATTCTTAAACATAATTAAAATTTAATTTAGCCCATGATTAAATCAAATTGGCCCATTAAAAATTTAATTATGTCATTGGACTTAATTTTTATGCAAATTCATCCAATAATCATTTAATTTAACCTTCGAATATGCATTTAATTTGACCTTCGATTTTTGCCTATTTTGCAGTCTTTTTTTATCAGTTTTCTCCATAGTGCCAGCCTTTATTTTATTTTTTTGATTTTTATTTTAAAAAAAGTGAATTTTGGGGAATAACCCAAAATTGGGTTATGACAGTTGCCCCCCTCTTTACAATGCTTATGATAGAAAGTCTCGTAGGAGACTTTAGATAGTAAGCGTTGTAAAGAAGAAAAAGAAAGATTTTTTTTTTTTTTTTGAAAATTCAAAGATTTTGAAATGGTCGAATTGTCATGGGTGACCTACCCGGGTGAAAAACACGAAGATGTTTTAAAGTAGTGAAAAATACAGGGATTTTTCAAAGTGGAGAAAAATACAAAGATTTTTCAAAGTGGTCTTGTTGTAATGGGTGACCTACCCAGGCGAAAGGCTTTGAAAAATACAAAAATTTTCAAAGTGGTCTTATTGTAATGGGCGACCTGCCCAAGTGAACAACACAGATTTTTTTGAAGTGGTGAAAAATACAAAGATTTTCCAAAGTGGTGAGAAATGCGAAGATTTCTCAAAGTGGTGAAAAATGCGAAGATATTTCAAAGTGATGAGAAATGTGAAGATTTCTCAAGGTGGTGAAAGATGCAAAGATTTTTCAAAGTGGTCTTGTTGTAATGGGCGACCTGCCCAGGTGAAAGGTTTTGAAAAATACAAAGATTTTTTTTCAAAGAGATGAAAAATGCAGAGATTTTTCAAGGTGGTGAGAAATGCGAAGATTTCTCAAAATGGTGAAAAATTTTGGAGGTGGTGAGAAAAGCGAAGATTTCTCAAAATGGTTTTATTGTTATGGGCAACCGGCCCAAGTGAAAAAGTTTGAAAGTGGGGAGAAATGCAAGGACTTCTCAAAATGGTTTTATTGTTATGGGCAACCGGCCCAAATGGAAGAATTTTGAAGGTGGGGAGAAATGCAAGGACTTCTCAAAATGGTTTCATTGTTATGGGCAACCGGCCCAAATGGAAGATGAAAAGAGTTTTGAAAGAGGTCTTATTATAATGGGTGACCTGCCTGGGCGAAAAGGAAAAATGTCTGAAAGGGACGACATGATAGGACTCGATGGGGAACGAGGACTGAAGAGCGCACTCGAAAGGAGGTAGGGTTAGAAAAAACACACTACCTAAGAGGTGAGTGCTCCAAGGCGCACTCTAAAGGAGGTAAATAGGGCTAGAAAGCACACTACACAAGAGGTGAGGGCTCGAAGGAGCTCTCAAAAAGAGAGGCAGGGTTTGGAAAACACACTACCTAAGAGGTTAGGGCTCGAAGGCGCACTCTAAAGGAGGTAGGGTTGAAAAACACACTACCCGAGAGGTGAGGTCTCGAAGATGCACTCGAAAGGAGGTAAGGTTTGAAAACGCACTACCTAAAGTGGTAAGGGCTCAAAGGTGCACTCGAAAGGAAGGTAGGGTTAGAAAAACACACTACCTAAGAGGTGAGTGCTTCAAGACGCACTCTAAAGGAGGTCGGGTTGGGAAACACACTACCCGAGAGGTGAGGTCTCGAAGGAGCTCTCAAAAAGAGAGGCAGGGTTTGGAAAACACACTACCTAAGAGGTTAGGGCTCGAAGGCGCACTCTAAAGGAGGTAAATAGGGCTAGAAAGCACACTACACAAGAGGTGAGGGCTCGAAGGAGCTCTCAAAAAGAGAGGCAGGGTTTAGAAAACACACTACCTAAGAGGTTAGGGCTCGAAGGCGCACTCTAAAGGAGGTAGGGTTGAAAAACACACTACCCGAGAGGTGAGGTCTCGAAGATGCACTCGAAAGGAGGTAAGGTTTGAAAACGCACTACCTAAAGTGGTAAGGGCTCAAAGGTGCACTCGAAAGGAGGTAAGGTTGGAAAACGCACTACCTAAAGTGGTGAGGGCTCAAAGGAGCATTCAAAAGGAGGTAGGGTTAGAAAACCCACTACCTAAAGTGGTTGAAGGCTCTAAAGCGCACTCAAAAGGAGGTATGGTTAGAAAACGCACTACCTAAGGTGGTGGATGGCCCTAAGGCGCACTTAAAAAGGAGGCAGGGTTGGAAAACACACTACCTAAGATGGTTGAGGCTATAAAGCGTAACTCAAAAGGAGGCAGGGTTGGAAAACACACTACCCAAGATGGTTGATGGCCCTAAGGCGCACTATAAAGGAGATAGGGTTGGAAAACACACTACCTATAGGTGATCGAGGGCTCAAAGGTGCACTCAAAAAGAGGTAAGGAGGTAAGGTTAAAAAATACACTATCTAAGGGGGTTAATGGCCCTAAGGCGCACTTAAAAAGAGGTAAGGTTAGAAAACACACTACCTAAGGTGGTTGATGGCCCTAAGGCGCACTTAAAAGGAGATAGGGTTAGAAAACGCACTACCTAAGATGGTTGATGGCCCTAAGGCGCACTTAAAAGGAGGCAGGGTTAGAAAACACACTACCTAAGATGGTGAGGGCTCAAAGCCACACTCAAAAGGAGGTAGGGTTAGAAAACACACTACCTAAAGTGGTTGAAGGCTCTAAGGCGCACTCAAAAGGGGAGGTAAGGTCAAAAAACACACTACCTAAGATGGTTAAGGGCTCTAAAGCGCAATCAAAAAGAGGCAGGGTTGGAAAACACACTACCTAAGAGGTGAGGGCTCGAAGGAGCTCTCAAAAGGAGGTATGGTTAGAAAACACATTACCCAAGGGGTGAGGGCTCAAAGGAGCTCTCAAAAAGAGGCAGGGTTAGAAAACACACTACCTAAGAGGGTTAGGGCTCGAAGGCACACTAAAAAAGAGGTAGGGTTAGAAAACACACTACCTAAAGGGTGACTGCTCCAAGGAGCTCTCAGAAGGAGGTAGGGTTGGAAAACACACTACCTAAAGGGGTTAGGGCTCGAAGGCACACTAAAAAAAGAGGTATGGTTAGAAAACACACTACCTAAGGGATGAGTGCTCCAAGGGGCTCTCAAAAAGAGGCAGGGTTGGAAAACACACTACCTAAGAGGGTTAGGGCTCAAAGGCACACTAAAAAGAGAGGTGATGGTGAGACACCGATCTGTCAAGGATGAAAGTAATGCATCATGATCAATATGCATGTATACTTACCTGAGAAATATAGGTCCCCTTTTTCTTCATAGAGTTCTCCTTTTCTCAGAAGTTTGAGTCTCTGATAGTAAGCTTTGATGGCTCTTTTCGCTCTTGCTTACTCGAGTCATATCTTGTGATCTTGACCTCTAGGAAAGACTTGATGTCATCATACTTCTTTGTTCTTCGCCCATTTTATCTCAAGGGTTGCCCATTTTGCCTAATAGTTTCTTAGAAAAGGAATCATGGAGCCAACTCTACCAGATGTTTTTGATTGCCCCCTAGCTTGATCATGCCCCCAAGTATTCAATTCGGGTTTAGGGATGAGGCTATGTGAAGGAAGGTTTAATAAGGAGTTGTTGTCATGCAGAATTTTTGGAATTTCAAAGTTATTCCGGACACAGAAATCATTTTGACATTGATTCAAAGCAAACTCATTCTGAAGAAATGCAAGTGATTCCTATGGAGAGGTTTTCAGAAGTGATGACAACCTTTTGTTTTGGTTTAAAGATGAAGTGACACCTGGTTGGTCACAAAAAGTTGAAATTTTCAATTTGAGGGTTATTGAGAACCGTTGGTGAAAATGTGAAGAAACATGAAGTAACATCTGGTTGGTCACAAAAGGTTTAAATTTCAATTTGAGGGTTATTGAGAACCGTTGGTGAAAGTGTGAAAAACACGAAGTGACATTTGATTGGTCACAAAAGGTTTAAATTTCAATTTGAGGGTTATTGAGAACCGTTGGTGAAAGTGTGAAAAACACGAAGTGACATTTGATTGGTCACAAAAGGTTTAAATTTCAATTTGAGGGTTATTGAGAACCGTTTTCAAAGCATTCATTTTATTTGCATGAATAATGATTTTATTTCGCATGAGAAAGCACTGCCTACCGATCCAGATTGCTTGCCTTTGATCAGAAAGGGCTTGATTAGGCACGTAATGTAGGCTTGGGCTTTTGGCTATGAAGAAAATGATATATGTAGGCTCAAAAGGTGTTTAAGGGACTTTAAGACTAAGGATCATAAGTGCTTATATCCCAAACTCTTTTGTTCATTCATTTCTGGACCTTGGAATTGATTTGTAAAATGGTCCACGGTACCCCCCAGTGTTGGGCTGGGCTCTTTCTCTTTGTTTTTGTTTTCTTCATTTGATTTTGAGCATCATTGCATTGGCCTTGTTTCTTGCTCAAAATTTTTGGATCCTTTGGATTTTTCTTCATGCCCCCCTAGCTTTATATGGGCACCTTTGATGATTGAGAATTTTCTTTTATGCCCTCTAGTATTGTTTGGGCACTTTCATCATTGAAGACTTTTTCATGCCCCCAAGAGTTATTTGGGCACTTTCAATCATTATGGATTTTTAGCACTTGCCCCCCAGTATAGGGTGCGATCCTAGCCAAGGTTATTTTTCAAGAAAAATTTATTAGGCTCAAAAGGGGACTGCAAATGATATATTTCAGCCTTGTGAAAGGATTATCAAAGATGGCCTTTCTTCATCTCAAATGCATGCATTTAGGATCGGTAAGCCTTGCTTTCATGCGAGTATACAAAGTAATTTCTTATTATTCATGCAATCAAAACTCAGCTTTAGAGTCACTTCATGGTGTTTTTTTTTAGGGTTTTCTAGGTGTATGGTTACCTCTCTAAGGAATCACCTGAATTTTCAGAACTTGTTTGTTTTGGACAAACACCAACATGATTTCTATTTTTGTACTAAACTTTGAATTCCCAAAAATCCTTGTGAAAACATGTATGATCATGCATTGTTTTGGGAAGAAAAGGGAAACGCACCACAAGATTTTGGGCGCGATGGTTTCATGCTTAAAGGTTATGCTCAATGTGTTATTTGCATGAAACAACAAAAATGGAGACATGTGATGAACACAGGAAAACACATGATCTTATTAACAAGAAAGGCTCAGTGGACAGGGAAAGTCTTGTGGAATTTTGAGCCAAATTACCAACAAAAACTGGAATAGGTTGAAACCAAAAATCAAGTTTTTGGAGGCATGATCAAACAGAGGTAGTTATTTCTAGCAGAACAATAACAGGCTCCACCTTACAACGATGATGTAATTCCCCTTCAGATTGTGTTGAAGCTCTTGATCATGTTACCCCCTAATTTCTTCGGGTTGAGTTGAGGCTAAACAAAAATAGTTGGCCGAATGGAAGGAATTTCCCTAGAGGTATTTCTTAGTATTTGCTCGAGTAAGCTAGAGGTGAGTCAAACTTGTGTTCAGAGACTCAAACTCTTCTTGAAAATGGATGTTGCAGCGAGCGCGCTCTTTGTCTCCAATGTTTTTCTCTCAAAATCAGGTGTGGTAGACTCGGAGGGGACCTACTTTTTATTCTGGTGCATGCATGACAAATGTATGAACATGAAGTCTATATGATGGACTCGCCCTTCGAGGGGTGACAACATGGTCGTAACTCTTGTATGATGGAATAAGAATCATGATTTTTGCCCAAACTCTACAATGAAAATTTTCTGAGTGACGACCATTGTGTCACCCAAAAATCTTAGAGTTCAAGATGCTTCAAGAAGGGTTCGCCCCGATGCAAATAAATGATAACACATACAACCTAAGGATAGGTTCTATTCATGTGTGAACATGGGTAGGTTTTCTACCTGGTCTCAAAAGGGTCTATGAACTGCCCAGTGACCACCTTACGTGAAGGCAGTATAGGGGTTTACAAGGAATGGTTGGGGCATCGTGTGACCGCCATTACCGAGTAAACACTCAGCTCATAGTTGGATGTTTCACAAATCTGAACCCCGACTGAAAGTCATGAGGTAGACTGCTACTCCCCACCTAACTTAGAAGCTTGTATGTGCTTTCAAAAATAAATACGTGATGCATGAAACAATTCTAAAAGATGCATGCATAAAATAAAACAAGACAAAAATGGCAAAACTTAAACACATCAAATACACAAAGCTTAGTCCAATATTGTCAAAAACAGTACCTCCCCAGTGGAGCCGCCATTCTGTCGCACGTCGGAAAATCCCCGCGCGCGGCATCGGCTGGCGATTTATGTCTCTCGTTGCTGCGTTGCTTGAATTGGTTCGTTAGGAGTCGCCACCTAGTATTTATTGGGGTTACTAGGAAACCGGATTTACTAGTCTTGTCAGAGATTCTCGGGTAAGGGACTGATTGTGGTTAGGGAAGGTATGAGCACCCCTAACACACCCTACCTGAGGTAAGCTGCTTCGCGGACTTGATGTGTTAAAGAAGTTTTAAAAATTTTATCTTTTCATCGGATTTTAGAAATACAACTTCGGTACAAGTTTATACTTCTACACCTTTGATTCGATCAAAATATTAAATCCTTCTTTAATCCTGCAATTTATCATAAAAAATTTACAAACAAAATACATGCACCACATTCAAGCTTCGTGAGCTTGATATAATTTTTAAAATAAAATTTTAGCCCACTTCTAAAGCTTCGATACATCAGTTATTAATTCCCAGAATATATGTAGGAACATGTTCTTACATTTTCATGGAAAATACAACATGATTTTATCCATCCTTAGAATTTGTGCATGTAAAATTAAACAATTACTTCTTTTGTCCCTTTTTTATTTTTATAATTCAACAACATAAAATAATAAAAAAAAAGAACACCAACACACACACTCTCTTTTATTATTATTTTCTTTTCTTTTCTTCTTTTTTCTTTTACATTCACATATTACAAATTTAAAATAAATAAACAAAAATTACATTAAAACTTTAAAATTCACAAAATGGTCCCTAAAAAATCCAGAAATTACAGGGAAGGACTTCTAGGGGCTGCATGAACAGTTCCGGCGGCGCGTGGATACACGCGCCACCGCTGAGGAAACCGGCAACCGGTGGATCCGGCTCGTCTCTGTTTCCTCTTCTTTTCCTCGCCGGCGGTGGGGAGTAACATCACCTGCAAAGAAGAAAAAAACGCAATCCAGTTGGTTTTAGTTTTGTTCTCGGTCACGGATCTGTTTTTCTTCTCCGTTTTGGGATCTGTTTTTAGGGCTTCGTCGTCTTCTTCTCTGCTGCAGGTACTTGGGCGTGGCTGGTTGATGGTGGATCTGCTCCTGTTTTGGCTGAGGAAGCTCAGCTCTTAGCTGGCTAGAAGAAGGGAAAAATGACGGAGGGGGAAGAAACGCTGGATGGTGGTCTGTCGGTGTCCGGAGGGAAGCTCTTGGTCGCTGCCTGGAGATCGATTGAAGAAGGAGAGGGAAACGGTGGTGTGGTTGATTCTCCGTATCTGGCGAGAAGAAAAGGAAATCTGATCCGAAAGGGGCTGTGCAAGGGCCCTGGCCGAGTGAGAATCGGGTATGGGGTTCAGCTGATTTTGGCTTTTTGGCCGAGAGGAAGATTAAGGAGACGGGGAGAGGGCTGTCTTGGCTTCTCTGGTTTCGGCTTTGAAGATGAGCGAAAATGGGGAAATGGTGATAGCTTCGGGTGAGGAAAAGAAACCAACGGGGTTCCTGGTGGCGAGCTGGAGAGAAAATGATGAATGGCCGCCTCTGTTTTTTTTCTCTTTTGTGGCCAAGGGTGGAAGGAAATTAAAACCGGGGAAGGGTATGAGGACGCCTCTGAAAAATGGTTTTAGGGGAGGAGAAACCGCGGCTGGCTGGCTGGCTTGCTTTGCCCAGGCAAAGGGGGGGGCTGAAGGTAGAAGAAAAATCCCACCGGGGGAGCGGCTCCAGGCGGCTGGTGTGAAAGATAGAGTTCCTTTTTTAGGGTTAGGTTTGCTGCATTTTTGCTTTTGAAAGTGTCAAAATTACCCCTTTTACAAAATGAAACCCCCCTGATTTGTGTGTTAAATGTTGCTATTTATAGGCAAAATATTTTCGGGTTTTCAAATTGGTCCCTCAATTTTTGTGTTCAATTTTACTTGGTAAAAATTAAATTTGATCTTAAAATTTCAATCTTTTCAATTCAGTCCAAATTAAGCTCCCAAACTTAATTTTTCATCAATTAAGCCCCCAAATTAATTTGACCCATTTAAAGTATAATTAAGTTCTTACACTTAATTAAATCCTTCAATTGGACCTAAATTAATTCTTAAACATAATTAAAATTTAATTTGGCCCATGATTAAATCAAATTGGCCCATTAAAAATTTAATTATGTCATTGGACTTAATTTTTATGCAAATTCATCCAATAATCATTTAATTTAACCTTCGAATATGCATTTAATTTGACCTTCGATTTTTGCCTATTTTGCAGTCTTTTTTTATCAGTTTTCTCCACAGTGCCAGCCTTTATTTTATTTTTTTGATTTTTATTTTAAAAAAAGTGAATTTTGGGGAATAACCCAAAATTGGGTTATGACACTAATACAACAAAAAATATGAAATTAGAAAGATTAAATGTTTAATAATTAAATTGAAAAAAAAATCATGGATGTGAACAGTATAATACATAGTGTAATGTGTCTGACACAATAATGAACTAAACTGGGCTAAAGTGATTGTGCCACCTCTTTTAGTTATATCCATAATTTTCTTTTTAAAAAAAAAAACAAAAAACAAAAAACATTCTTTAAGCGAAGATTTTGGTTAGACTGACGCCTGGTCAAAGTCTTCTTTGGATAAAAAGAACCCGGCTGTAAGATCACTGACACACTGTAGAATTTCCACGAAGGTCACCAATAAATGGTTAGAGCTGTCCCATACATGCAAGTTGTCCGTGGAAATTTATACTTTTTGATTATGATGTTATTGTTGGGTTTCTTAAAAACACGGTAGAGCGAATAATCTTAATTTTTTCAATAATAAATATATTTTATACTAATAAAATTAATAACAAGTTTTAAATAATGTTAAAGATAAAAAAAATATTTTATATGAATAAAATTAATAATAAATAACAGATTACACCTACGAACCAAAAAGCAGGGCTGAGAGATGGAAGCAGCCAAATACATGGAGACGGGAGTGTGAGGGCGAGGGCCTTCTGAGTGGAAAAAGATTTATACTGAAGAGTCAAGGAGGTTCATGAATAGTAGATATGGGAAGAAAAGTGGTTGAGCTTCTTGAGCGAAGGTTCAATGATAATACAGCCATCGTCTCGAAGTCTATAGCCCTTCGTCTGTTCCCAACTAAACTTCTTGAGAAACACTGTTATTTTACAAGAACAAAAACCCATAAATTCCAAACAAAACAATTGTGTGTGGAAAAAAAAAAAAGAGTTAGTGTTCATACGCGCATTGACTGACAGGAAGAAGTCTTTAATAACTCACAAAATAGGCTTCTACCACTCATTATTCATCCTCAGCGGATGCACTGTACATCTCTGGCTCAAACTTGGAAAGAGAATTGTATTTTAAATGATTTTTATTAAAAAAATATATGAAAATAATATATTTTTTTTATTTTTAAAAAATCATTGCAACAACCCTAATCAATCAGCAACAACCAGGAAATTACCTTGATCACACGCTGCTAAAGAAATTTCCAAGCTCCTATTCCTATATATGATACCCTTCATCTTTGATAATTATTGCTAATAATTAGCAAAAAGGATTTATATTCTTTCTCCGAAACAATATTGCCTCTACTATCCTTCAGTCCTCATTACTTTACTCTTCAGCTAACCTTTCTGAGAGCTGCAATTTGACCTTTAAAGTCGCCAGGTTGGTGGAATCCGAACAACTCAAACACCATATTGAGGTAACCTTTGCGATTGTTGCTTCTGATTGCATGAATGCATGTAGTTTTACAGCAATATTAACACTAAGAAGATTGCGAAACAAGATAATTGCTACATGGGATTTTATGCTGTCATGTTTTTGCTAGTATGTAACCCTTCTTTGCTTCTTTGAAACTACATGTAAATTAAAAACAAATTGAAAAATATGTTTGGGTAGTTGAAATAACTTACCGTTCCCGATTGCTGCAATTTCATAGCTTGTGGAATCCAACCAACCCTTTGTTATATAGAAGTATAGCTTATACCTCTTCTTTGCTTCTTTTTTGTTTTAATTTCATGTCTTTACTCATAACAATAATTTGAAAGCTTTATGTTCAGATAGACATCATTGATGAGTTTATTGAGTTAATTCCATTTTAGAATGCCGACAGAAAAACGCAAGCAATCCAAAGATGAAGAAAATGATTCATCCTCGCGAAAGAGAAGGAAAGCTGACCTCAGTAAGCTTTTTAAATGCTATTGTTTTATGTTCTCTGGTTGTTAAACTTAAAGTATTAGGTGAAACTCAATGAATGAATGATTTTCTTACCTTACTCTCTAATAGTAATTGCGTTGAAATTCCTACTCAGCACATTCATATATTTGTATTGTCTTTGATGATCACTTCACATGTATCCCTTACTATTTATAATTGCAAGATAGCAGATACCTCCTGCAATCTATTCATTGCTAATTAATTAATCGTGCCTTAATTTCTGCAGCTGCCATGACAGAGCCAGATTCTTCTCGATCTAGACCACAAGGGGCCTATGATGTCTTTTTGAGTTTTAGTGGAGAAGATACTCGCAAGACATTTACAGATCATCTATATACTGCCTTAGTCCAAGCAGGAATCCACACTTTTCGAGATGATGATGAACTTCCTAGAGGAGCAGAAATCTCCGATCATCTCCTCAAGGCAATTCGAGAATCAAAGATATCTATAGTGGTCTTCTCAAAAGGATATGCTTCTTCTAGATGGTGTCTCAATGAACTTGTGGAGATTCTCAAGTGCAGAAAGAGGAAAACTGGTCAGATTGCTCTTCCTATATTCTATGACATTGATCCTTCAGATGTGAGAAAACAGACCGGCAGTTTTGCAGAAGCATTTGTTAAACATGAAGAACGTTCTAACGAGAAGGTGAAGGAGTGGAGAGAAGCTCTTGAGGAGGCAGGAAATCTATCTGGATGGAATCTCAAAGATATGGCAAATGGGTATGCCTTTTCTCTATCCGATTCACTTCCACACATTTATATAGGGAGTCATTATACATTATCTATTTTACAATGTGAAACAATAAAATACTTTTTGAACATACTTAATTGTCTCGCTATTAATGACTAATGACTTGCTTTTGTCCATGAACAGGCATGAAGCAAAATTTATCCAAGAGATTATAAACGATGTGCTGACTAAATTGGACCCCAAGTACTTACATGTTCCTAAGCACCTAGTAGGTATTGATCCGCTTGCTCACAATATTTTTCACTTCCTAAGTACTGCAACAAATGATGTACGCATTGTGGGCATACATGGGATGCCAGGAATAGGAAAGACGACTTTAGCAAAAGTTGTATTTAATCAACTCTGCTATGACTGTGGATATGGATTCGAGGGAAGCTCATTTCTTTTGAATGTCAAAGAATCAGAATCTAAGGATATGGTTCTTCTACAACAACAACTTCTTCATGATATTTTAAGACAAAATACTGAGAAGATCAGTAATGTTGATAGAGGAAAGGTTCTGATTAAAGAACGACTCTGCCGCAAAAGAGTTCTTCTTGTTGTTGATGATGTGGATCATCTGGACCAATTAAATGCTTTGATGGGAGAGCGAAGCTGGTTTGGTCCTGGAAGCAGGGTGATAATTACAACTAGAGATGAACACTTACTTCTTGAAGCTAATCAAAGATACCAGGTTCAAGAATTGGACCCATATGAGTCCCTTCAGCTATTCTGTCAGCATGCGTTTAGGGACGCCAAGCCAGCAAAAGATTATGTTAAGATTTCGAATAATGTTATTGAATACTGTGGAGGACTTCCTTTAGCTCTTGAGGTTTTAGGTTCTTCTTTGTTTGGGAAAAACCAAGCTAGATGGGAATCTGTAATTGCGAGATTGAGAAAATTTCCAAACTGTGAAATTCAGAAAAAACTTAGAATAAGTTTAGACACACTGGATGAACCTACACTAAAGAATACATTTCTTGATATTGCATGCTTCTTGATTGGTAGAAAGAAAGAATACATAGCAAAAGTGCTAGAAGGACGTTATGGTTACAATCCAGAAGATGATTTGGGAACTCTCATTGAAAGGTCTCTGATTAAAGTTAATCATTCTGGAATTCTCATTGAAAGGTCTCTGATTAAAGTTGATTATTCTGGAACAATAAGCATGCATGATCTATTACGAGAGATGGGAAGGGAGATCGTTAAGGAAGAGTCACTTGAAAATCCTGCACAAAGGAGCAGAATTTGGATGCGTGGAAAGTACTCAAGATGCAGATGGTAAGAACTCAACGCATACAGAAAAGCACATTCTTGTGCATCTTTATTGTCAAACTTATTACAAACAATTATATGAAAGTTCTATTGATTTTTATTTTATTTTTTGCTTTTTTAGGGAACAAAAGTTGTAAAAGGCCTTACACTGGATGTGAGAAGATCAGAAGACAAATCACTAAGCACAGGATCATTTAGAAAAATGAAAAACTTAAAATTACTGCAAATCAATGGAGTAGACCTCACCGGATCTTTCGAACAGCTTTCTAAAGTGTTGACGTGGATTTGTTGGCTTGAATGTCCTTTGGGATTTTTGCCATCCGATTTTACACTGGACTACGTAGTTTTTATTGATATGAAGTACAGTAACATTAAAGAACTATGGAAGGAAAAAAAGGTGCGAAACACACCAAAATGCCCAAAAACTTGTCTATTATGTAATTTATATTTACAAGTTACAACTTTTGATGATTACTTAATGATTTTCCTCACTGCTCTGACAGATTCTCAACAATGTAAAGATCATTGATCTCAGTTATTCAAAGAATCTTGTTAAAACACCAAACTTGCACAGTTCAAGTCTAGAGAAATTACTGCTTGAAGGTTGCTCAAGTTTAATTGAGGTACATCAATCTATTAGACATTCAAAATCTCTTGTTTGTTTGAACATTTCGGGGTGTTCACAACTTACGGAGGTGCCGGAGTGCATGGGTGATATTGAGTCCTTCACTGAGCTTCTAGCAGATGGAATTAACAACGAGCAATTTCTCTCTTCAGTTGGACATTTAAGGTGTGTGAGGAAGTTGTCATTGCGCGGACACTGGAAGGTGGACAGGAAGTTACCATATCAGCCTTCACCAAAGTCTTCTTGGATTTCAGCTTTTCTGCCAACTCCAACTTCCACTATTTGGAGAGTATTGGAAAAGCTAAAACTTGTTAATTGTGGTTTCTCTGAACGTGCAACTAATTCTGTTGATTTTGGAGGTTTTTCCTCTCTTGAAGAGTTGGATCTATCAAAAAATGAGTTCTTCAGTCTGCCTTCTGGCATCGGCATCCTTTCTAAGCTGCAACTTTTGACCATTCAGGAATGCGGAAATCTTGTATCAATCCCAGAGCTTCCCTCAAATTTAGAACGTTTGGATGCATTTGGTTGCAAATCAATGCAATGGGTAAGACTACCAATCCAAGGAAAAAAATATATACGTCTGTTTCTGTTTGGTTGTGCGGATTTAGTAGAGATTCAAGGCATGGAAGGTATGAGTAATCATGGCTGGATTATTTCCTATGTTACCAAGAGCAAGTTATCAAATAATTATAAGAAAAGTCTTGTTGAGGTACTATTTCTGTCTCTCTTGCACACAAATAAACACACAATTGGCACATACTATCTATACATTAACTAATGTCTAATATATACAGGCACTGTGCTACGGTGGTTACGGGTATCAAATTCTCTTCAATCTTTGTCGTACGTTCAGCCACAGAGATAAGTTCTCTATGATTCCAAATTGGTTCAGCTACCGTGGAAAAGGAACTTCATTATCATTTCATGTACCTCCAGTTTTCCAAGGCTTGGTCGTTGGGGTTGCCTGTCAATGCTTGATAGGTCTTTTTGGTGCCGCCAAATTGTGTATACAAAATAAAAGCAATGGTATTCAATTGTTTGAAGCTTACATGTGCGATTCGGCCGCTAGCAATTTGATGACATACATAAGTAAAAGTGAGATGGCAATGGAAGAATATTGTGAAGATGAGGAATTGGAACTGTGCTTGGGACTTTATATGGGAGAAGACGCTGAAGTGTTTGAATGTGGGATCCATGTGATAGTTGAAAAGATAGATTCATTTGAAGGGTCAGAGTGGGATCATGAGTCTGAAGTTGGAAGAGATGGAGGAATACCTGCACCACCACATCTGTCTCAATGTGCGCTGTACAATTTCTTTGAGATTGACGGCAAGCAAGGTCTGAGTAATTTATCAAAAAATACCAAGGATTGGCTTCTTCAGGTACTGTTTCTGTCCCTCTCGCACACAAATAAACACACAATTGGCGCGCGCGCGCATATATAGCATGTGTATATATACAGATATTAATCAGTGTCTAAAATCTCAGCATTCCTTGAATTCACTATTTATGCAGAGAATCTTTGATTATCATTTTCGCGAGTATTTTATTCTATCATTCCAAAATGGTTCCGCTACGATTGGAGAAGGATGTTCATTATCATTTGATTTACCTCCAGATTTCGAAGGCTTGGTCATTTGGGCTGTCTGTTCAGGTTGTGGTGGGTATCAAGAATACAAGGCTATTATAAAAAATAAAAGCAACGGTATTCAGTTGTTCGAAGCTACACATGCAAGACCCTATTTTCATAGTAGGTGGGTAAGAGTCATAAGCAAACCTGAGATGGCAATGGAAAAACGCTGTGGAGATGCTGGATTGGAACTACATGTGATATTGAGGTCCGAAAACAGTGAAGTGGTACGATGTGGGATCCATGTGATAGATCCATTTGGACGGAGCATATACGCTCAATCTCCAGCGTTGGATCATGACCTTTACAACTGCGAGACTTCATTTGAAGGTTCAGAGGGGGATCATGACATTGACTACTATGAGACTTCATTTGAAGGGTCAGGATCGTCGGATCATGAGATTGACAACCAACAGTCCGAAGTTGAAAGCGATAGAACGATACCTTCGCCACCATATCATCTGCTTCATCATCCCCGTCATGGTTCAATGAGGTTTTCTACAAGGCAGCAGTGGAGAGCTTTTTTGATTCGGGCGTTCACCCTATGGAATATCAGAGCCATGCAAAAATTCTCAGCTGATGATCTCAATTAGTCGAGGGATTGGTTTAAGAAAACTCCCCACTTTATGCGCACTTAGCTAGCAAAATTATTGGACTAATGGGCTGTGGTTGTTTAAAAAAACTTATCCACCAAAATCTTCATGGGTGTTAAATGCCAATTGTCTCTAATATTTGTTTTCTTGACTATTTTAAGCAATTGAGTAATTATCTATATTTTAAGAGACTACAGGAAAAGAGCTGCGAAAAAATGAATATTTATATCAACTTGATTTCCACATAAAAGACCATACACGAATCTTTTTATCAACTTACATAAAAAGTCTGAATTGCATAGAGTACTCTAACTAAGAAATCCAAAAGAAATAGAAACTTTAAAATGAAAAGGGTGTCAAAGGATTATATACCTCAACGACCCTCCTGAGCATTGGTTATCCTTCAATTACAAGCAAATCAAACTAGTACCAAATTTGGTGGAAACAAACTATTAGTTATTTTTATGTTTTTTTTAAAAAAATATTGTTATACTTTTATAAGTTTTAGATATTGTTTGTAACACTCCATGAACCTCAACAAGAGAATCATTAAAGAATTGTAGACTTTGTATGAACTGAAACGAATAATAAATCAAACAATTCAAAGTTGTAACTTCTTTTTAATTTTGAAGTCTTGTTTGTTGTTAGATCATGTCTTAGACAAGTTATGGGATTTTTTATAGATAAATCATAATATTGTAAACTTGTTTAAAAGACTATGGTATTTTGACATAAATACATGGTGGATCAGACTTTAGAGTATTGTTTGTCACTCTTGTCTGTAAAAATATCTTTATGAAATAAGAATTTTCAAAGTTTTATTTCGTAATAGATAATTTTTTATTATTAGGAAGTGTTCAAACAAGACTATGTTTTCTTCATCTCTGCACTATTGATTAAAGAAAAAATCAATAGATATAAGCACTTGTGGGCTCATACTTTAGTGAGTAAATACAAGGGTATTCATTGAGGAAGATAATAATTAAAAATTTGGAGTTATTGTAAAATGGGTAGTAAAATCATGATTTTATCTAATTTTAATTTGATTTTATCTTTTTTTTTTATTTTAACTCAATTTTGGATGATAAATATATATTTACTTGTAAAATCATATAATTTTACAAGTTAACTCGTGATTTTAACACCTTTGACTTTTCCTACACTTTTCAAAGCCCTTGCATTGCCTTGTCAAAATTCAAAAGGGTCTAAAGATTTTTTCAACAAAAAGAAAAAAAAGAAAGCCTCCTATCACATTACCAAACATGATATACTAGTTACTAGCCCAAAATCCTTTATAACCTGTGAATGAATCAACATTGGTTGAAAATATAAATATATTTTTATTTGAAATTAATTTTTTTGGTGTTTTTAAATTATTTTGATGTGTTGATGTCAAAAATAATTTTTAAAAAACTAAAAATGTATTATTTTCATATATTTCTAAGCGAAAATACTTTAAAAAATAATCGCAATCATACTCTAAAAGCATCCCTTTACACAAATTAGCAAATCAACAAACAAAAACAATTTTTTTTTTAAAGGTGAACTTTTTAATCCAACTAACATGTTATTTAAGTGCTAAAAACTACACCGAAAAGAGAAATCACTTTCATGTTATATAAGAAAGAAACGAAGAGCCCGTAAAATCTGAAGGAAGGATCATTGCACGCAAAAATTATTGGAATGAAATTGGGCTTTCTTCACGGCAGAAGTTTATTTTTTCCCTCTCCTAACCCAACCGGTTGAAAAGCACCAATTTCAAAAACTCATGCATGTTTTGAAATCACTAAATTAAATTAGAAATTTTTAATAATATTTCATATTTAAAATATTTTTAGTGTTAAGAATTAAATTTTACATAGAATTCAATCTCTAAAAAATAAATAAAAATAAATTAGATATTAACCCTTCTGATTTATAATTTCAAATAGAAAAAATTTAATATTAAAACTATTTTTCAAAAAATACCTATCTCTTTTTTTACATAACTTTGAAGAAATGAGATGAAGGTGATGACTATAATATAAAAAAATAAAATGAATTGAATTATATTTATTTCAAACATGTAAATTTAATTTATTAATAAATTGAATTCAAATTAAATACTATAATTAAATTTAATTACGGTGGAAAATTGATTCCACACAAGCAGTTAAGAAATCATCTTTAAAAAAATCATTATTATAGGTCCAACTTAAAATTAAGTTATATAACTAAACACATATTATACAAAACAACTCTAAGAAATTATGAGTTGTTAGCAAATAATTCAAATGTGCTATTGGACTCATGTATGAGTAAGTAAACATAAGGGTATGCATGGAGGAAGATAAGAACTGGAAATTTGAAAATAATGTAAAATCAATAGTAAAATTATGATTTTAGTCCAATATTATTATTATTTTTTATTTTAACTCAATTTTGAACAATAAATATATATTTACTTGTAAAATTATACAAGTTCACTCGTGATTTTAATACCCTTTACTTTTCCTACACTTTTGAGAGCCTTGCACTGCCTTGTTAAAATTCAAAATGGTCAAGATTTTTGTAACAAAAAGGGAAAAAAAGGAAAAAAAAAAAAAAAAAAGGCCTTCGGATCACATTACCAAATAGAATATATTGATAGCATGAAGCATCTCTAATTTAATCAAAGAAAGATATCTTTAATTCAAAGATTAATGTTGAGTTTGGTAGATTTATCTATGCTCGGGCTCAGAGCAATGCGTCCATGCAACCTCATGTTGAGCAGCATAGCATCCAACATCTTTCCTCCAACAAGTTCAGTTCACACTTGCCGTCCATGGATTTCACTAGCACTACAACAACCTAATCTTGATAAAAATAAAAATCAAATACAAAAGAAAAGGAAAAAGAAAACAAACCAAGAATTCCAGTATAATAGGAAAGAGGAACATCTGTGCAAGTTCGTTAAAAATGCATTTTTAACGCGGCACGAAAAATACAAAATAAATTTGGATTGTAAAAACGGATCGTGAAATTGTAAAATCATAAAAAGTTATTTTTGTATATTTTAAAAATGTTTTTTTAAAAAATATAGACTATTTATTTTCTTCAAATTATTTTTTTATGATTTAAATCATTTCAATATATTGATATCAAAAATAAATTTTAAAAAATAAAAAACTAATATTTATATGTACAATTGAGCAGGTAAATATCATTTAAATTGATTGATGAAAGAAGTTGATTAATTAATTGTTATACTATAAGAATAATACGAATCATTATGTGTAAAATTATAATGAATGATACTTTTTAAAATAATTTTTTATTTAACAATATATTAAAATATTTTTTATATTAATATATTAAAATTATATAAAAATATTTTTTTAATGTTAAAAACACTTTTAAAAAAAATCTAGAAACATAAACAAAAACTGTGCAAATTGCCAAATACCTATTAATATGAGCGAGTCTGAAAACCTTACTTGGCCATGTCATGCTATAAGTATAGTCTTTACAGCTTTACTTGGCCATGTCATGCTATAAGTATAGTCTTTAAGGTATAGCCAAGGTCATGTTGATGTGAGCTGGAGGGTTGGAGCCTGACGTATATAATTCTTGATGAAATTATAAAAACAGTTCTAAAATCGTGATTTTATATAATTTCACTTTATTTTAACTTGATTTTAATTAATTTCGAGTTTTTCAAATGATTTTGCATGTTTATATTGACTCGTAATGATTTTACAAGTCAACTCGTGATTTTAACAATCTTGAATATGTGTGTTGAATTTTGAACAGTCCCTTTGTTTCTGTAATGAGACTGCGCTCTTCCAAAATCAGGTCACCTTTCCTATAGTCTGGATGACCTGAATCCAGAACTCTAGCCACCCCATGCATTTCCACTTAAAGGCTGCATAGTTTTGAATAGCCACATATCAGTTTGAGCTGAACTCCTAGGGAAAATTATATATATATATATATATATATATATATATATATATATATATATATATATATATATATCAACGAACTACAAGATAAAGAGAATGAGGAGGCATGAGTGACTTACCAAACCGGGCATGTAGTAATCGATATAAGATCCTTCACGCTTCCTCATTCTACCTCTCCAGACTGCACTACCAGAAACTCGTTAAATACCAACGGAATCCCCGACGGAATATTTCTGTCGGTATTTTTCGGTCGAAATTACCGATGGAATATTTTCGTCCGTAATTCGGTCGGTAATTACCGACGGTTATATAACTGTCGGTAATTACCGACCGAATTACGAATGGAAAGTTCAGAATTAATGAAAAAAGGGTAGGTACCTGGGCGGAGGTTTTGGCGGGTGATTTTTCCGACAGAATCAGCGACGGATTCAAAACCTGGGACCCGTACGGGTGACGTGACCGATTCACCGTCAAAAATACTGACGGAATCACCGACGGATTTGAATGCCAGATTCATACGGGTGACGTGACAGGTGCACCGTCAAAAAATACCGACGGAATCACCGAGGGATTTGAAAAAGCAGGTCCTTGCGGTGACGTGTCGATTCTCCGTCACAATTAGCGACAGAGTCACCGACGTATTCACCGACGGTGTTATTCCGTCGGTGAGTCCGTCGGAAAAAGTGAATATATGGCCGCCCTGCCAACACTCTCCTCCCCCATTTCTCCTTCTTCTTCCTAATCCTAAGTCTCCCCATCTGCAAATAACCAGCCCCCCCTCGCCCCCAAACAAAAATCTTTCTCATCTCAGTAGTTGTATTTCTTGAAGTTTTGTGATCACAACATCCGTGTTCTGATTTGCCGACGGATTTTATCAATTTTTGTAAGTAATTCTATCTGTTTAAATTTTAACATTTAAATGTCAATTTTATTGTTTTTTTAGTATATGTATTTTTATTAGTAGATGTACATGTTTTATTGTTATTTCTCAAACAAACTTGTAGTTTATGAATGTATAATTTTATACCTGTTATGGTTTGTTTTAGATTTTGTAAGATTGTATTTGTTTGTAAACTGTTAAAACTTTGTGGAATTACCGAATTAAATGTTATGTTTTGAAATAATTAATAGCTTGCTTAATGGGTCCTATTTGCGGCGTTCGACTGGCGATTTGTTTTGTTTTACTGATTTGGTTCTTTGGAGTCGCCACCTAGTATTTTGGTCACTAGGAAACCTAACTGGTCTTTTAAAGATTCTAAGGTAAGGGACTGGTTGTGTAAAGGGAAGGTATTAGCACCCCTAGTACGCCCTACCTAAGGTAAGCTGCTTAGTGTTTGGTTTGCTCTATAATCTATGGTGTTGGTGTTTTCTAGTCCCGTCAATTTTCCTAGATTTGTTCCAAAAAAACTAAAACAATTTATTTTAGGTAGAAATCCAAAGAGATCCCATGTGCTTTGAAAGCTCATTTTTCCATTAGTATTTCAAGAGTTTGCGACTCGTAAATCGCAAGGATTTCATACTTTCACGGCTCGTAAACCGTGGAGTAAATTTTTTGAAAATTTGAAATGTCCTCTATTATAATCAAGGCTTCTTTCAAGAATGTGTGCGGATTTATTACCCCCAATAATATTTTGGATATTCGTCCTTTAAGGATTTCTTTATCCAAACATTAGCGGTGAATAATGGATGAATTTCCTCCCCCCAAAATAAGATTTTTATAGTTTTTGGAATATTGGCCAATACCCTTTGGAGTTTTACAAAGATGTTGTAAAATCCAGAAATGCAAGAAAATAATTTGTGTTTAAGAAATCTATGCGAAAACATACTTTCAAAGCTTCCAATATTTGTTTTTTATATAAAAAGAACATTCAAAACATGTTAGAGTATTGGCCGTATGCAACACGCAAGAAAATATTTTTTTTTGTAAACATTTTTTTTTTACAAAAACCGGGTATTTTAATACTGAATTTGTATCTCCACAGTATAAAAATACAAACCCATATAAAACAAAAAATATATGAAAAGAAAACAACAATATTTTTTTTACTTTTCAGATTTTTTTTTAATATATATATATATATATACATGCAAAATATAATATAATAATATAATATAATTTATAATATATTAATATATTAAGTGGGCTGGGCCGGCCCAACTAACTGGGCTGGACTCAGCCTTAAAAGTCGTTGGGCTGGACTCGGCCCAAAGGGGATTGGGCCGATCTCGGCCCAAGAAATATCTACCTTGGTCTGGGCCGGACCTAGCCCAGACTGCCGGGTTGGGCCAGAATCCCTCTGGCCCGTCCCACATATTTCTAGGCCAGAAACCATCTGGTCCAGAGAAGAAAAAACTACAGCACGGGGGGGGGGGGGCCCACCTCCTGCATGCAGAACGATTCTGCATGCAGGAGGCAAACTTATGCAAGCTTCGAAAGAAAAAATGCGCAGGAGGAGGAAGCGTACCTGGCGCAGCGGAGACGACGGCTTGCTGGCGGTGCTGAGGTGGAGGCGGTGGCAGCGTCCTAGCTCACGGACGGCGACTCCTCACGGCGATTTCCAAACAGTCCGGCGACGTCCTCTCGGTTCGTTTGCTTGGTTTTCGTTTTCTAAATTCCCTCCCGGCTTCAAACTTTCACTCTTCTCTTGGTTTTTTTGGGTTTTCGGTGGCTCTCTCTCCTTTGTTGGGTTGTTTCTCTCTCTCTCTCTCTCTCTTCGTTTTTTAGTTTTCTTCAGGTTCCTCTTTCTTTTCTTTTTTTTACTCTGTTTCTTCTCTATTTATAGGGATACCAGGGCATGGCTTTATCATGGCCGCATGGGGAGTGGGGCAACGCTGGTCGGTCAGTCGGCAGGCGCCGCTACCAAGGCGTGTTTCCCTTGGTTTCGGCGGTGCGGCGGGTGGTCGGCCATTGGCTTCAGTTTCGGTGGTCCCAAGGCGTGGAGCGTCGGGTCATAGCACGCGAGGAGAGAGGCGGGAACAAAACCCCGGTTTTCCTCTTCCCTGCTGCGCATACGGGGGGAAGAAGAAAGGGAAACAGTGCCATTCAAAACGGCACCGTTTGGTCTTTCTTTTTTTTTTTCTTTTAAAATGATGAAACGACGTCGTTCCGTTTTGAATTTTCTTTTAAAATTCAAAACGGCACCGTTTCATTCAAATGTGGCGCCAGAAATGCGCCAATGTTCAGATCAGGCCCCCAATTATTTTTGTTCATTTCAATTGCGTCCCTGCTAATTTCGGTCCCTGCCCCCATAGTTGGCGCGTTTTCCACTTTAGTCCTTGGCCTCTGATTTATGCAATTTAGCCCTCAATTGATCAAAAAACTTCCAATTTCTTCAATTAGGCCCCTGAATCAATTCAATTGCAGCCCCTCCATTTACGCGCCTCTTCCAATTTGGTCCCTGGTTTCGGATTTCCTCAATTAAGTCCCTAATTGGCCATTAAACTTCAGTATTTATGCAATTAAGCCCCTGATTTGACCTAATAAATTCCTAAAAAATATAATTTGGCCCCAGAACTTAAATTTCTTCGAATTAAAGCCCAAATTGACTAAAAAATCAATTTTTCTTGCAATCAAATCCTCTATAAATTCAAATAAAAATCCAATTAAGTCCATAAACATCCAAATTTGGGCTTTTCTCCTCAAAATTCAAATTTTCCTTCTCAATAGGGCTCTCATCCTTCAAGAATATACTGTCAAAAAATCCGCCTTTGCATTTTTAAACTCCTTGACCAATTTTCTGAGCGCTTCTGCCTCCTGTTATTTTTCTAACCTCTTTTGGCTATTTATTTTATTTTTTATGGGGACCCAAAAATGGGTTACAACAGATGCCCCCTCTTTATAATACTTACGGAGCAGGGGTTTTGCGCAGTAAGTGTTATAATGATAAACCCAAAACGGAACTCCCGAAACTGATCTGGTCGAAGGTTGATTGATCTAAAACTTTGTCTTTGACAACAATCCTCCTCAGCCCAAAAACTATGATCAAAACTTATTCATCTCGAGATCCCTATCCGGCGATCCTCTGAATTCTTACTTCAGTTTGATCAACATGGAATTCCATCCGAGATCCCATCTGGCGATCTCTTTAAATCAAAATCTATAATTGTAGCTTACTCAACTTGGAATCCCATTTGGCGATTCCCTTTTAACCAAAGCTGAAATATGAGGTCCCTTCTGGCGACCCTTGATGAATATCGAAATACGAGATCCCTTCTAGCGATCTCTTTTAACTTGGAATCCCATCTGGCGATTCCTTTTAACTAACCAATACAAAAATATGTGTGTGGTCTCATTATGATGGGTGACCTACCCGAGTGGAAAAGGGGAAGAGTGGTCTCATTCTTATGGGTGACCTACTCAGGGAGAAGAATGGCCTCATTATTATGGGTGACCTACCCAGGTAAAAAAAAGATGGAGAATGGTCTCATTCTTATGGGTGACCTACCCAGAAAAAATAATGGTCTCATTGTGATGGGTGACCTACCCAAGTGGAAAAAGGAAGAGTGGTCTCATTCTTATAGGTGACCTACCTAGGAGGAAGAATGACCTCATTATTATGGGTAACCTACCCAGGTAAAAAAAAATGGAGAATGGTCTCATTCTTATGGGTGACCTACCTAGAAAAAATAATGGTCTCATTGTGATGGGTGACCTACCCAAGTGGAAAAAGGAAGAGTGGTCTCATTCTTATGGGTGACCTACCCAAGTGGAAAAAGGAAGAGTGGTCTCATTCTTATAGGTGACCTACCCAGGGGGAAGAATGGCCTCATTATTATGGGTGACCTACCTAGGTAAAAAAAAAATGGAGAATGGTCTCATTCTTATGGGTGACCTACCCAGAAAAAATAATGGTCTCATTGTGACGGGTGACCTACCCAAGTGGAAAAGGGAAGAGTGGTCTCATTCTTATGGGTGACCTACCCAGGGGGAAGAATGACCTCATTCTTATGGGTGACCTACCCAGGTAAAAAAAGATGGAGAATGGTCTCATTCTAATGGATGGAGAATGTTCTCATTCTAATGGGTGACCTATCTAGAAAAAATGGTGGTCTCATTGTGATAGGTGACCTACCCAAGTGGAAAGGGGGAAGAGTGGTCTCATTCTTATGGGTGACCTACCCAGGGGGAAGAATGGCCTCATTATTATGGGTGACCTACTTGGGTAAAAAAAAGATGGAGAATGGTCTCATTCTAATGGGTGACCTACCCAGAAAAAATGGTGGTCTCATTGTGATGGGTGACCTACCTAAGTGGAAAGGGGAAAGAGTGGTCTCATTCTTATAGGTGACCTGCCCAAAGGGAAGAATGGCCTCATTCTTATGGGTGAGCTACCCAGGTAAAAAAAATGGAGAATGGTCTCATTCTAATGGGTGACCTACCCAGAAAAAATGGTGGTCTCATTGTGATGGGTGACCTACCCAAGTGGAAAGGGGAAAGAGTGGTCTCATTCTTATGGATGACCTGCCCAAAGGGAAGAATGGCCTCATTCTTATGGGTGACCTACCCAGGTAAAAAAAAATGGAGAATGGTCTCATTCTAATGGGTGACCTACCCAGAAAAAATGGTGGTCTCATTGTGATGGGTGACCTACCCAAGGAAAGAATATGAAAAGCGGTCTCGTTGTGATGGGTGACCTACCCAAAAATGAAAGAATGTGAAGTGCGGTCTCATTGTAATGGGTGACCTACCTAGATGGAAAAAAATATGAAGTGTTTGGTCGCATTGTAATGGGTGACCTACCCAGAAAAAAGGTTGACAATGGCTCAAAGGCGCACTTGAAAGGAGGTAGGGTTAGAAAACACACTACCTAAGAAGTGAGGGCTTAAAGGCACGCTTAAAAGGAGGTAGGGTGAGAAAACACACTACCTGAATAGTGGTGGCTCAAAGGCACACTCGGAATGAAGTAGGGTTAGAAAACGCACTACCTAAGAAGTGAGGGCTCAAAGGCACGCTCAAAATGAGGTAGGGTTAGAAAACACACTACCTCAGAAATGGTGATGAAACACCGATCTGACAAATGTTGAAAGCAATGCATTATGGTCAATATGCATGTATGTTTTTGTTACCTATCTTGGAAACATAGGTCCCCCTTTCGTCGTAAACTTCTTCGAGCTCTTGTTTCAACCTTTTCTCATGAACCGAAATATACTTCATATCCTCTTAGTGAAGAGATCTCTGGTTCCTTATGGGGCCCTTTCTTGCTCCATTGAGTTTTGTGCTTTATTATTCTAAAAGGAAAAATTGGTTTTGTTCATGAAAACTAAAACTTTTAATGCAATTAGCAATTCTCATAAAAGATGCTTTTTTTAGAAGTTTTTATTATGACACCCCTTTTGGGCTTGGGTTCACTATGGACCCCTATGTGCACTTCGTGCACTTTTTGCCCCCTAGTGTGATGTGCAACTATATGTCAAGCAGATTTGATTTGGTTCTCTCCAATTGATGGAGTCATCTCCTTAGTCATGCCATAAAAAAGGTTCTTTTAAGTAAAAGATTTCAAATGCTATGAGATCATATGTTTATATATATATATATATATATATATATATATATATAAAAGGCTCTTTACAAAGAGAATTCATGGCCAGAATTTATTTTATTGACTGGGAAATTACGAAATACATCAAGCGTAGTATTTCCTTACAGAGTCAGAATTCACAGGCCTAACTAGATCTTCTCCATCCATTCTAATAGTAACAAAGCTCCTCCTGAGAATGCTTTCTTCACCACGTAAGGCCCCTCATAGTTAGGCGCCCATTTACTCTGATCTTCTCCAGGTAAAGGTAATATTTTCTTTAGTACAAGATCTCCTTCATGGAATCCTCGAGGTCGAACCTTCTTGTCATATGATTTAGCCATCCTTCTTTGGTAGAGTTGATGATGACAGATAGCAGCTATCCTCTTTTCACTGATCAGATTCAACTGTTCATATCTAACCTTTGCCCATTCTACCTCTTCTAGCTTAGAGTCTAACAGCACCCTCAATGATGGGATTTCCACTTCTAAAGGCATCACTGCCTCCATTCCATACACCAACATGTATGGGGTGGCTCCTGTTGAGGTTCGAACTGCGGTGCGATATGCATGAAGGGCAAATGGCAACATCTCGTGCCAATCCTTATAGGTGACTACCATCTTCTGAATAATTTTTTGGACATTTTTATTAGCAGCTTCTACTGCACCATTCATCTTTGGTCTATATGGCGAAGAATTGGAATGCTTGATTTTCCATTTAGTGCAGAGCTCTATTATCATCTTGCCGTTGAAATTCTGGGCATTATCAGTTATAATCTTTTCTGGTGGACCATACCGACATATCAAATCTCTCTCAATAAATTTCTTCACCACTTTTTGCGTCACATGAGCAAATGACCCAGCTTCTACCCATTTTGTGAAGTAGTCGATAGCTACGAGAATAAACCTATGACCATTGCTGGCTTTTGGGTTTACAGGTCTAATCACATCAATTCCCCATATCGTGAAGGGCCATGGAGATGTTAAGTTAAACAGAGGAGTCGGAGGAGCATTGATTTTGTCACTGTATACTTGGCACTTATGATATTTTCGGACATAATCGATGCAATCCTTCTCTAATGTCATCCAGAAGTAACCGACTCTTTGTATCTTCCTGGCTGTCATAACCCAATTCTGGGTTATTCCCCAAAAATCAATTTCTTTTTTCAAAATAAAAATCAAAAAATAAAATAAAGGTTGGCAACGTGGAGAGAGCAGACCGAGCAATCAACCTGCAATTTTCGGAGGAATTTCAAGGCCTAATTGTACCCCATTATGCCCAAGAATAGAAAAAAAAATGCAAATTCGAAGGTCAAATTAAATGATTATTGGACGAATTTGCATAAAAATTAAGTCTAATGACATAATTAAATTTTTAATGGGCCAATTTGATTTAATCATGGGCCAAATTAAATTTTAATTATGTTTAAGAATTAATTTAGCTCCAATTGAAGGATTTAATTAAGTGCAAGGACTTAATTATACTTTAAGTGGGTCAAATTAATTTTATTTGGGGCTTAATTGGTGAAAAATTAAGTTTGGGAGCCTAATTTAGGCTTAATTAAGAAGATTGGAATTTTAAGAGACCAAATTTAATTTTTACCAAGTGAATTGATTGAAATCAGGGGCCAAATTACAAGAAAATTGAAGTTTAATGGTCAATTAGAGAATTATATTGAAATAAATTGAAAGATGGAGGACTAAATTGAAAATCAGCAAAAATCCTGAATTTTAACCCAAAACGACGCCGTTTTTGCGTAAAAAAAAAAAAAAAGGGTTACTGTTCATCTTCTTCCTCGCAAAGCTGCCCGAGTGGCTGCTTTCCAGACGCTGTTTCTCACTCGTGTGGCCCCCAAATCCGACAACGCATGCACCGACATGTCCATCTGAAATCCCTTTATCCCGTGGAGTGGTCCGGTCGGGTTGACAATCTTGGAAACGGCTCCGTTTATTGGCCCAAAGTGGCACCCTCGGGCAGTCTGCAGCCTTGGATTGCCAAATTTTGCAGTTCGAGGTGCACACTTTGAGCCAACGGTTGAGATGCTTCCCAACTGAATCAAGGGCTGAAATTTTTCTCCAACGTAGACAATATTGCCCTCTTCCACTGCCTATAAATAGAGTCGGAATTGATGGCCTGAGGGAGGAGAAAATCGGGTCCAAAGTAAGCCAAAAAACCAGCCTTCCTCCCTTTTCCTGCTGTAGATTTTCTTCTTTTCTTCCTCTTCCAGCTCCAGCCAACTCCACCGCGGTTTCCACCACCAGCTTCAGGTCCTCCTCCTCCAGCCAGCCATCGCCGCCACGCCAGGTGGTCCGCTCACCTTCCTCTTCTTCTTCGCCGTCACTGTTCACGCATGAACAATAGACGTGAATGATAATTCATGTCTACTGTTCATGCAGTATATGATATCCCTTTTTCTTTTTTGTTTTGTTTTTTTTTTTTTAAAAATCATTTCAAAAATATTCAAAAAAATCATATAAAAAAATTGTGGTTTTCTTAAATATTTTTCCACCAAGTTTTGCTTAATATTGGGTTGTATACTTACATTGTAAGATACAAGTCCAGTATTAAAATACCCGGTTTTTTTTGTAATATTTTAAAAAATTTCAAAAAGAAAAAAAATACTTTATCGCATACGGCCAAGTCCTAAAAAATTTTCAAGCATGTTTTTTTCAAAAAAATTGCATCTCTCACGTTTTGAAAATCCAAAAAAATGGATATCATAACTAGTTTATGATTATCCATTAGGGTTTGACCAAAATATCAAAAACATTTTTCCAATCTTTTTTTCTAGGATCCAGATGTAGACTTTAATATTTGAAAGGTGTAAAATTACATGATAAAGTACACCCTCAAGTATTAAAGATACAAGGTGTAAATAAATGTCATTCATACTTTAGAACGGTTAGGATTTAATCCAATAAGGTAGAGACTTTCTCATGAACATAGATCTATCTTGAACCTTAGAATGACCAACGAATAGAAACTCGGCCTAGAAAAACACATCAAGTCAACGAAGCAGCTTACCTCAGGTAGGGTGCGTTAGGGGTGCTAACACCTTCCCTAACCACAATCAGTCCCTTACCCGCGAATCTCTGTCCATGACCAGTCCACCAGGGTTTCCTAGTAACCTCAATTAAATACTAGGTGGCGACTCCTAACAAACTAATTCAAGCAACGCAACAACGACGAGACATAAATCGCCAGCCGATGCCGCGCGCGGGATTTTCCGACGTGCGACAGAATGGCGACTCCACTGGGGAGGTATTGTTTCTGACAATATTGGACTAAGCTTTGTGTAATTGATGTGTTTAAATTTTGTCGTTTTGTCTTGTTTTATTTTATGCATGCATTTTATAGAATTGTTTCATGCATCACGTATTTATTTTTGAAAGCACACACAAGCTTCTAGGTTAGGTGGGGAGTAGCAGTCTACCTCATGACTTTCAGTCGGGGTCCAGATTTGTGAAACATCCAACTATGAGCTGAGTGTTTACTCGGTAATGGCGGTCACACGATGCCCCAACCATTCCTTGTAAACCCCTATACTGCCTTCATGTGAGGTGGTCACTGGGCAGTTCATAGACCCTTTTGAGACCAGGTAGAAAACCTACCCATGTTCACACAATGAATAGAACCTGTCCTTAGGTTGTATGTGCTATCATTTATTTGCATCAGGGCGAACCCTTCTTGAAGCATCTTGAACTCAAGATTTTTGGGTGACACAATGGTCGTCACTCAGGAAATTTTCATTGTAGAGTTTGGGCAAAAATCATGATTCTTGTTCCATCATACAAGAGTTACGACCATGTTGTCACCCCTCGAAGGGCAAGTTCATCATATAGACTTCATGTTCATACATTTGTCATGCATACACCCGGATGAAAGATAGGTCCCCTATCGAGTCTACAACACCTAATTTTGAAAAAAAAAAAAAAACTTTGGAGATAAAGAACGTGCTCACCGTGACGCCAAGAAGAGTTAGAGTCTCTGAAAGCAAGAGTTACGACCATGTTGTCACCCCTCGAAGGGCAAGTTCATCATATAGACTTCATGTTCATACATTTGTCATGCATACACCCGGATGAAAGATAGGTCCCCTATCGAGTCTACAACACCTAATTTTGAAAAAAGAAAAAAAACTTTGGAGATAAAGAACGTGCTCACCGTGACGCCAAGAAGAGTTAGAGTCTCTGAAAGCAAGTGTGGCTCGCCTCACTAGCTTACTCGAGCATATACTGAGAAATGCCTCTAGTGAATGTCCTTCCAATCGGCCAACTATTTTTGTTCAACTCAACCCGAAGAAATTAGGGGCTAACATGATCAAGAGCCTCAACACAATCTAAAGGGGAATTGCATCACCGTTGCAGAATGGAGCATGTTCTTGCTCTGCCAAAATAACTACCTCTGTTTGATCATGCCTGCAAAAACTTGATTTTTTATTTCAACGTATTCCAGTTTTTGTTGGTAATTTGGCTCAAAATTCCACAAGACTTTCTCTGTCAAATGAGCCTTTCCTGTTAATAAAATCGTGTTTTCTTTTTTTGTGTTCATGCAAATAACATATTGAGCACACCTTTTACTCATAAAACCACTTCACCAAGAATTCTTTGGTGTCTTCCCTTTTTTTTTTTTTCCCTTTTCTTCCCAAAACAATGCATGTTCACAAGGATTTTTGGGAATTCAAAGTTTAGTACAAAAAAGAAATCATTTTGATATTTGTCCGAAACAAACAAGTTCTGAAAATTAAGGTGATTCCTTAGAGAGGTAACCATACACCTAGAAAACCAAAAAAAAAAAAAAAACACCATGAAGTGACTCCAAAAGCTGAGTTTTGATTGCATGAATAATGAGAAATCACTTTGCATACTTGCATGAAAGCAAGGCTTACTGATCCTAAATGCATGCATTTGAGATGAAGAAAGGCCATCTTTGATAATCCTTTCACAATACTGAAATATATCCTTTGCAGTCCCCTTTTGTGCCTAATAATTTTTTCTTGAAAAATAACCTTGGCTAGGATCACATCCTACACTGGGGGGCAAGTGCAAAAATCCGTAATGATTGAAAGTACCCAAATAACTCTTGGGGGCATGAAAATTCTTCAACGATGAAAGTGCCCAAACAATACTGGGGGGCATAAAAGAAAATTCTCAATCATTAAAGGTGCCTATACAAAGCTAGGGGGCATGAAGAAAAATCCAAAGGATCCAAAAATTCTGAGCATAAAAAAAAGCTAATGCAATGATGCTCAAAATCAAATGAACAAAAACAAAGAGCAAGAGCCCAAGCCCAACACTAGGGGGCACCATGGACCATTTTACAAATCAATTTCAAGGTCCAGAAATGTATGAACAAAAGAGTTTGGGATATAAGCACTTGTGGTCCTTAGTCTTAAAGTCCCTTAAACACCTTTTGAGCCTACATATATCATTTTCTTCATAGCCAAAAGCCCAAGCCTACATTACGTGCCTAATCAAGCCCTTTCTGATCAAAGGCAAGCAATCTGGATCGGTAGGCAATGCTTTCTCATGCGAAATAAAATCATTATTCAAATGAATGCTTTGAAAACGGTTCTCAATAACCCTCAAATTGAAATTTAAACATTTTGTGACCAACCAGATGTCACTTTGTGTTCTTCACATTTTCACCAACGGTTCTCAATAACCCTCAAATTGACATTTAAACCTTTTATGACCAACCAGATGTCACTTTGTGTTCATCACATTTTCACCAACGGTTCTCAATAACCCTCAAATTGAAATTTAAACCTTTTGTGACCAACCAGATGTCACTTCGTGTTCTTCACACTTTCACCAACGGTTCTCAATAACCTTCAAATTGAAATTTAAACCTTTTTGTGACCAACCAGATGTCACTTCATCTTTAAACCAAAAGCAAAAAGTTTTCATCACTTCTGAAAACCTCTCCATAGGAATCACTTGAATTTCTTCAGAATGAGTTCGCTTTGAATCGATGTCAAAATGATTTATGTGTCTGGAATAGCTTTGAAATTCCAAAAATTCTGCATGAAAACAACTCCTTGTCAAACCTTTCTTCATATAGCCTCATCCCCAAACCCGAATTGAATACTCGGGGGCATGATCAAGCTAGGGGGCAATCAAAAACATCTGGTAGGGTTGGCTCCATGATTCCCTGTCTAAGAAACTATTGGGCAAAATTTGCAATCCTTAAGATAAAAGGGGCGGAGAATAAAGAAATGATGGCATCAAGTCTTTCCTAGAGGTCAAGATCGTAAGATATTTCTCGAGTAAGCAAGGGGGACAAAAGCCATCAAAGCTTACTTTTAGAGACTCAAACTTTTAAGGAAAGGAGAACTCCATGAAGAAAAGGGGACCTATATTTCTCAAGTAAGTATACACGCATATTGATCATGATGCATTACTTTCATCCTTGACAGATCGGTGTCTCACCATCACCTCTTTTTGAGCGAGTTGCTGAGTCCTCATCATTTAGATAGTGTGCTTGCTAGCCCTATCTGCCTCTTTTTAAGAGCCCCTTGGAGCACTCATCCCTTAGGTAGTGTGTTTTCTAACCATACCTCTTTTTTTTTTAGTGTGCCTTCGAGCCCTAACCCCTTTAGGTAGTGTGTTTTCCAACCCTACCTCCTTTTGAGAGCTCATTGAAGCAGTCACCCTTTAGGTAGTGTGTTTTCTAACCCTACCTCTCTTTTTAGTGCGCCTTCGAGCCTTAACCCTTTAGGTAGTGCGTTTTCCAACCCTGCCTCTTTTTTTTAGCGCGCCTTTGAGCTAACAACCCTTTTAGGTAGTGTTTTTTCTAACCCTACCTCTCCCTTTTAAATGCGCCTTAGGGCCATTAACCCCTTAGGTAGTGCGTTTTCCAACCCTATCCCTTCTTGAGTGCGCCTCAGAGCCTTTGACCATCTTAGGTAGTGTGTTCTCCAACCCTGCCTCTTTTTGAGAGCTCCTTTGAGCCCTCACCCCTTGGGTAATGTGTTTTCTAACCATACCTTCTTTTGAGTGCGCTTTAGAGCCTTCGACCTATTAGGTAGTGCGTTTTCTAACCCTGCCTCTTTTTAAGTGCGCCTTAGGGCCATCAACCCCTTAGGTAGTGTGTTTTCTGACCCTACCTCTCTTTTGAATGCGCTTTAGAGCCCCCAACCATTTTAGGTAGTATGTTTTCTGACCCTACCTCCCCTTTTGAGTGCGCCTTAGAGCCTTCAACCACTTTAGATAGTGTGTTTTCCAACCCTACCTCCTTTCAAGTGCGCCTTAGAGCCATCAACCATCTTAGGTGTGTGTGTTTTCTAACCCTGCCTCTTTTTCAGTGCGCCTTAGGGCCATCAACCACCTTAGGTAGTGCGTTTTCTAACCATACCTCCTTTTGAGTGCGCTTTAGAGCCTTCGACCACTTTAGGTAGTGGGTTTTCTAACCCTACCTCCTTTCGAGTGCACCTTTGAGCCCTCACCACTTTAGGTAGTGCGTTTTCCAACCTTACCTCCTTTTGAGTGCACCTTTGAGCCCTCACCACTTTAGGTAGTGCGTTTTCAAACCTTACCTCCTTTAGAGTGCGCCTTGGAGCACTCACCTCTTAGGTAGTGTGTTTTCTAACCCTACCTCCTTTCGAGTGCGCTCTTCAACCCTCGTTTCCCATCGAGTCCTATCATGTCGTCCCTTTCAGACATTTTGCCTTTTCGCCCGGGCAGGTCACCCATTATAATCAGACCTCTTTCAAAACTCTTTTCATCTTCCATTTGGGCCGGTTGCTCATAACAATGAAACCATTTTGAGAAGTCCTTGCATTTCTCCCCACCTTCAAAATTCTTCCATTTGGGCCGGTTGCCCATAACAATAAAACCATTTTGAGAAATCCTTACATTTCTCCCCTCTTTCAAACCTTTTTACTTGGGCCGGTTGCCCATAACAATAAAACCATTTTGAGAAATCTTTGCATTTCTCACCACCTCCAAAATTTTCACCATCTTGAGAAATCTTCGCATTTCTCTACCACTTTGAAAAATCTTTGCATTTTTCATCACTTTCCACCTGGGCAGGTCGCCCATTACAACAAGACCACTTTGAAAAATCTTTGCATTTTTCACCACTTTGAGAAATCTTCGCATTTCTCACCACTTTGGAAAATCTCTGTATTTTTCACAACTTGAAAAAATCTTCGTGTTTTTCACCTGGGTAGGTCACCCATGACAATTCGACCATTTCAAAATCTCTAAGTTTTCAAAAGAAAAATCTTCTAGTTTTTGCTTTGAGTGTGCTTTCTAGCCCTCAAAAGGATTCATCATTTCTCAATATGATGAGTCAACCATCTCATCCTTTTTTCTTCTTTACAACGCTTACTATCTAAAGTCTCTTAAGAGACCTTCTACCGTAAGCATTGTAAAGAGGGGGGCAACTGTCATAACCCAATTCTGGGTTATTCCCCAAAAATCAATTTCTTTTTTCAAAATAAAAATCAAAAAATAAAATAAAGGTTGGCAACGTGGAGAGAGCAGACCGAGCAATCAAGCTATAATTTTCGGAGGAATTTCAAGGCCTAATTGTACCCCATTATGCCCAAGAATAGAAAAAAAATGCAAATTCGAAGGTCAAATTAAATGATTATTGGACGAATTTGCATAAAAATTAAGTCCAATGACATAATTAAATTTTTAATGGGCCAATTTGATTTAATCATGGGCCAAATTAAATTTTAATTATGTTTAAGAATTAATTTAGGTCCAATTGAAGGATTTAATTAAGTGCAAGGACTTAATTATACTTTAAGTGGGTCAAATTAATTTTATTTGGGGCTTAATTGGTGAAAAATTAAGTTTGGGAGCCTAATTTAGGCTTAATTAAGAAGATTGGAATTTTAAGAGACCAAATTTAATTTTTACCAAGTGAATTGATTGAAATCAGGGGCCAAATTACAAGAAAATTGAAGTTTAATGGTCAATTAGAGAATTATATTGAAATAAATTGAAAGATGGAGGACTAAATTGAAAATCAGCAAAAATCCTGAATTTTAACCCAAAACGACACCGTTTTTGCTTTAAAAAAAAAAAAAAGGGTTACTGTTCATCTTCTTCCTCGCAAAGCTGCCCGAGTGGCTGCTTTCCAGACGCTGTTTCTCACTCGTGTGGCCCCCAAATCCGACAACGCATGCACCGACATGTCCATCTGAAATCCCTTTATCCCGTGGAGTGGTCCGGTCGGGTTGACAATCTTGGAAACGGCTCCGTTTATTGGCCCAAAGTGGCACCCTCGGGCAGTCTGCAGCCTTGGATTGCCAAATTTTGCAGTTCGAGGTGCACACTTTGAGCCAACGGTTGAGATGCTTCCCAACTGAATCAAGGGCTGAAATTTTTCTCCAACGTAGACAATATTGCCCTCTTCCACTGCCTATAAATAGAGTCGGAATTGATGGCCTGAGGGAGGAGAAAATCGGGTCCAAAGTAAGCCAAAAAACCAGCCTTCCTCCCTTTTCCTGCTGCAGATTTGCTTCTTTTCTTCCTCTTCCAGCTCCAGCCAACTCCACCGCGGTTTCCACCACCAGCTTCAGGTCCTCCTCCTCCAGCCAGCCATCGCCGCCACGCCAGGTGGTCCGCTCACCTTCCTCTTCTTCTTTGCCGTCACTGTTCACGCGTGAACAGTAGACGTGAATGATAATTCATGTCTACTGTTCATGCAGTATATGATATCCCTTTTTCTTTTTTGTTTTGTTTTTTTTTTTTTTAAAAATCGTTTCAAAAATATTCAAAAAAATCATATAAAAAAATTATGGTTTTCTTAAATATTTTTCCACCAAGTTTTGCTTAATATTGGGTTGTATACTTACATTGTAAGATACAAGTCCGGTATTAAAATACCCGGTTTTTTTTGTAATATTTTAAAAAATTTCAAAAAGAAAAAAAATACTTTATCGCATACGGCCAAGTCCTAAAAAATTTTCAAGCATGTTTTTTTCAAAAAAATTGCATCTCTCACGTTTTGAAAATCCAAAAAAATGGATATCATAACTAGTTTATGATTATCCATTAGGGTTTGGCCAAAATATCAAAAACATTTTTCCAATCTTTTTTTCTAGGATCCAGATGTAGACTTTAATAT
The DNA here is from genome assembly GCA_018804465.1 of Populus tomentosa. Lineage (NCBI taxonomy): Eukaryota > Viridiplantae > Streptophyta > Magnoliopsida > Malpighiales > Salicaceae > Populus > Populus tomentosa. The sequence goes on from CM031981.1 coordinate 13,343,432, forward strand.
TTGAAAGGTGTAAAATTACATGATAAAGTACACCCTCAAGTATTAAAGATACAAGGTGTAAATAAATGTCATTCATACTTTAGAACGGTTAGGATTTAATCCAATAAGGTAGAGACTTTCTCATGAACATAGATCTATCTTGAACCTTAGAATGACCAACGAATAGAAACTCGGCCTAGAAAAACACATCAAGTCAACAAAGCAGCTTACCTCAGGTAGGGTGCGTTAGGGGTGCTAACACCTTCCCTAACCACAATCAGTCCCTTACCCGCGAATCTCTGTCCATGACCAGTCCACCAGGGTTTCCTAGTAACCTCAATTAAATACTAGGTGGCGACTCCTAACAAACTAATTCAAGCAACGCAACAACGACGAGACATAAATCGCCAGCCGATGCCGCGCGCGGGATTTTCCGACGTGCGACACTGGCCATCACATGTCCACTAGCATGAGTTGAGCAAATCCCTTCATGGACTTCCTGTACCGTACTTTTTGCCTTAAATTCATCCAAACATCTCAACAAAGTCCCTTCGGATGATTTCTTATACAAAATCTCCCCATCAAGATAAAAATCCATTGCCAACCTTCTCAAGGTCTTTTTGTCGATTTTGGATGCCCCCATGGGATATGCCTGGTTTTGGATGAAATTCTTGATATCATAGTACCACGGGTTTCCAACCACTTCTCTTACGACTAAGCAGCAATGAGCGGGGTTATTTCTGATATTGATGTGTACTGGCTGTACCTTATGCCCAAAGTCTATCTTGGCCATAGATGCTAGTGTGGCCAAAGCATCTGCAAACTGGTTCCCTTCCCTTCCCAGATGGGTGAACTCTATTTCCTCAAATTCTTTAGTCAGCTTAGAAAGGTATTCTTGGTAAGGCCTTAACTTCTCTTCTTTGGTTTGCCATTCTCCTTTCACTTGGCAAATGATCAGCATTGAGTCTCCATACACATCTATCTTTTTGATGTTCATCTCTAATGCAGCCTCTAAACCAAGAATGCAAGCTTCATACTCAGCCGTGTTATTAGTGCACCCGAACTGCAGCTTAACTGAAACCGGATACTGCTTCTTATCAGGAGAGATTATCACTGCACCTGCTCCGTTACCACATACATTTACAACACCATCAAAGTACATAACCCACCAATTTGATTTCTCTTCCTTGATTGCAAACACATCTTCATCGGGAAAGTCAAAGTTTAATGGCTCATAATCTTCCATAGCATGGTCAGCCAGGTGATCGGCAATAACACTCCCTTTCATGGCTTTCCTTGTCATATGTACTATGTCATACTCAGCCAAAAGAACTTGCCATCTTGCAATTCGGCTAGATAGATAAGGCTTTTCACAAATGTACTTTAATGGGTCTAATTTGGAAATTAATCACGTAGTGTGATACAACATATACTGACGTAATCTCTTTGTAGCCCATGCTAGTGCGCAACACAGCTTCTCAATCACAGTATACCTAGACTCATATTCCGTGAACTTCTTGCTTAGGTAATAAATGGCCCTTTCCTTCCTTCCAATTTCATCATGTTGCCCAAGCACACATCCCATTGCTGTTTCGGTTACTGTTAGGTATAAAATCAATGGCCTTTCTGGTACGGGAGGAACAAGCAGAGGTGGATTTAGCAAGTACTGCTTGATTTTCTCAAAAGCTTTATCACACTCTTCATTCCATATTCCAGGGTTCTTCTTCCTTAACAAACGAAAGATCGGGTCACAAGTCGCGGTTAATTGGGATATAAACCGAGCGATGTAATTCAACCTTCCTAAGAAACCTCTCACCTCCTTCTCAGTCTTGGGGGGTGACATAGATTGAATAGCTTTTACTTTTTCAGGATCCACTTCTATCCCTTTATCACTCACCACAAACCCCAACACCTTACCGGATTTCACCCCGAATGAATACTTTGCTGGGTTTAGTCTCAACTTATATTTCCTTAACCTTTCAAATAATTTCTTCAATATTTGGACATGATTCTCTTTCTCTTTAGATTTAGCAACCACGTCATCCACGTATACTTCAATCTCTTTGTGCATCATGTCGTGAAACAAAGTCACCATAGCCCTTTGGTAAGTGGCCCCAGCATTCTTTAAACCAAATGACATGACTTTGTAGCAAAAGGTTCCCCATGGTGTTACAAAGGTTGTCTTCTTCCTATCCTCTTGCGCCATTCTTATCTGATTGTAGCCTGAAAATCCATCCATAAAGGAATATGTGAAGCTGCGTGCTGCATTATCAACTAACATATCTATGTGAGGTAAAGGGAAATTATCTTTAGGGCTAGCCCGGTTTAAGTCCCTAAAGTCCACGCAAACTCTGATTTTACCTTCCTTTTTGGGTACCACCACTATGTTTGACACCCATTGTGGATACTTCACTACTTCCAAAAAACCAGCGTTCCATTGTTTTTCAATTTCTGCCTTTACTTTGATTAAGATCTCCGGATGAGTTCTCCTTAACTTCTGCTTAATCGGCTTGCATCCTTCCATCAATGGTATTCTATGTACTACAATTTCCGTATCCAAACCAGGCATATCCTCATAGGACCAGGCAAAGACATCTACATAATCTTTGAGCAGTGCAATCAACTCTTCCTTTGCTTCAGGGGTGATCAAAGTCCCTATCTTCAGCTCTCGCTTGATTTCTTCATTGCCTACATTTATGGTTTCAAGTTCCTCTTTAGCGGGCCTCCAAGCCTGTTCGTGTTGTTCTATTAATTTTGTGAATTCCCATATGTTTTCCTCCTCCCATTCCTCATCTTCTACAACCACTATGTATTCTTTAAATTTTGGCCATTCATTCTCAATGTAAAGTGCTTGTGGAGGATCCACTTTCAGGGTTCCTGAAAGCGAAAAGTGATGTGTAAATGCATAGTAAGACATCAAGATGAATTTTGAAAATGCATGATCTCATTAAAAACAAAAGATTGGCTCAAAAACAAAATGAAATCCAATTGACATCTTGAGCCTTGATTGTCAATGAATAAAAACAAAACAGAAAAAAGGCAAACAACATAGATAAAAATATAATCCAACAATCATTGTTGATTACATTTTAAAAACCAATGGAGCTTCTTGGGTCTCCCAATTCTGGAACTTCTCCCCTTCGGCTAGCTTTCGAACAAAAGTCTTGACGGTGACTTCTTCCAAAGTGTGGATGGTTAATCGTGGCAGCTCTTCATCCCTCCTTTCGGATTCAATTTTCTCAGCAATGTCCTTGACTTGATTTTCCTCCAGAGTGTTTATATTCATTGAAGAAAGCTTCTGAAGGAGGTTTCCATGTCCCCTATCAGGTTGCATCACATATGCGGCCTTTGGAAATGAAATCCTGATTGGAGGGATGGCTAAGTTTTCTTCTTCAGGCTTCCTTCCTTCAATCCTAGCCATTCTCTTCTCCCTTCTTGTACCAGCAGCTCGTTTGTAATCCTCTTTCTTGGGCTTATATCCAAGCCCAAACCTCTGTTCTGCAGCTTTCAATTTGATTATATCCATCCATTGAAGCCTTCCTTGCTCAATGTCATATGGGAAAGGAATCTTGTTTTTCAAAAAACTTTTAGCGGCTATTTTGGTGGCTTTCGAGATTTCTGGCTTCCTCACCACAGTGTTCTCGGGCACCCACTCGGTATTCACAATCTCAAATGCATGAAGGTTTCCGTCCTTACAATCTTCTGCTTCAATGAATTGAACCGCCACATTTCTTACTATCGATATAGTCTCCTCAGCCTTAATAGTAACCAGGACACCGTTGGCAATGTACTTCAAACATTGATGTAGCGAGGAGGTGACAGCTCCCGCAGAATGTATCCATGTCCTTCCTAACAACATGCTATAGGAAGGGTGGATATCCATCACTTGAAGGGTTACTAGAAAGACTTGTGGACCCACAGCTAGTTCGACCTCAATTGACCCCACCACTTGCCTTGGTGAGCCATCATACGCTCTCGCCGTCATCACACTGGGTTGCATATGTGAGGGATCTATCGGCATTTCATCCAGCATATGCCTTGGTAACACATTAAGGGTCGAGCTGTTATCGATGAGAACCTTGCCGACGAGACAATCTTTGCATCGGACCGTGACATACAAGGGCTTGTTATGTCAAGTTCCTTCGGCGTCAAGTTCATCTTCCGTGAAATACAAGTAATTGGCAGCATGGATCCTCCCTACTAGATGCTCCATAGTCTTTTGTTCAATATCTTGGGGCACATAGGCCTCATTCAGTACTTTTTGCAAAGCATTACGATGTGGCTTAGAGCTGAGTATTAATGACATGATGGAGATCTTGGCAGGGGTCTTCTTCAACTGATCCACTATACAGTACTCACTATGCTTCATCAATTTCAGGAACTCATTTGTTTCTTCCTCAGTCACAGGTTTATTCACCTTAAGCTCTTTATCGAGGTCCAACACCTCCTTGCCTTTAGCCTTTCTTTGTCTTTCTAGTTCTTCAGGTGTGAAACAACGACCACTCCGAGTTAGCCCACTTATCTCAGTTCGGAACAGCGGCAAAGGAGTTTCAATATTCGAGGTATAACCATAATCTCCAGGCATCACTCCATAGTCTACTTTGCTTGCATATGAGGGCCTAGTTAATACCAATTTTGAGCGACCATTAGTTGTTGATTGGATTCTACATTTCTCTTGATTCTCTATCATCTCTACCTCTTCATTGTCACTTACGGCCTCAATCCTTAACTCTCCTAGAGTTAGCATTCTTGCAACCTTTTGATGAAATTCAATGCACTCATCAATGTGATGCCCTTTCTTTTTATGGAAAGGGCAAAAGTTACTTTCCCATTTGCAGCACTCAGTTGATTTTTCCAAATGTCCAGACTGCACCAACATAAAGTATAACTTTGTCATGGTCACTTTCAACACCCTCTCTTTGCTACCAATCTCCATGTTATTCACTCCACCCCTACTAGCAACATGTTTGGGTAAAGGGTTTGAATTCTTATTAGGCGAATCTTCGAAAGTGATCCATCCAACTTTGATCAGTTGCAACACCTTTCTTTTAAAAGCAAAGCAAGCCTCAATGCTATGACCCGCGTGACCAGCATGGTATTCATAAATTACCTCGGGGTTGTACCAGGTAGGGAAAGTGGTTGCATAGGTGATACGGGTAGGGGAGCTATCTGCCCAATACTCAACAGCTTGGCATACAACTCTTTTAAGGTTATTGGTAAAGGTGGTAATTGTTCTTCTGATGGTTGGTTATCCTTTCTTTGGTAATTGCTTTGGTTATTTGCTGGGAATTTTATTTGATTGGGTTGGTTTGGAATGGGGGGTTTGGCAAAATTAATACTAGTGACTTGGGTGGTAGGTATTTGGTAGTTTTTGCTTCTCCTTTCTAGGCTATTCACCTCATTTTCTTTCTTTTTCCCAATGAAATCTCTCTTCTTTATAGGTTCTGCAATTCTCCCACTTCGGATTCCTTGTTCAATCCTCTCAGCAATCCGCACAACATCATAGAAATGTTGTGCTGAACTACCCATAAGGTGTTCATAGTATGGAGCCCTAAAAGTATTAGCAAACAGTGTCACCATTTCTGTCTCTATTAGTGGAGGTTGTACATTGATAGCTTGGTCATGCCACCTTTGAGTATAAACCCTCACGGACTCTTGAGTTCCTTTCTCCATGGTAATCAGACTGGTCCTATCAGAAGCAATCTCAAGATTAAACTTGTATTGCTTTAAGAAAGCATCTGCCAGGTCCGTCCACTTCTTAATCCTAATGTTGTCTAACCTCGTATACCAACTGAGGGCCAATCCAGTCAGGCTATCCTAGAAGAAGTAAATTAACATTTTATCATCGTGGATAACTTCTGCCATTTTGTTATAGTAGGAACGGAGATGGGTCTTTGGGCATTCCATCCTAGTATACCTAACAAACTCTGGCACTCTGAACTTCTTTGGAATAACAATGTTAGGCACTAAACATACTTTAGCGACCCTAATTGGGTCAAATAAATCATTTCCTTCAATTTCCCTTAGCCTCTCTTCTAGTGCAGTCCACTTATCATCCCCTTCATGATTAGAGAATTTGAAGTCATGTGGATCTTCGTTTGTTAAATCCATTGTAATAGGGATTTGGATGGGCCGAGCAGGATTAGGACTCTGCTTAGTTGGTGTATTTGCCCCTATGTTTATAGGTGCGACAGGAATCTGAGCTGCTACTGGTGCTTCATCAGGTCGAGCAGACGTTCCCTCTCCATCTCTAGCTCTCAATATTTGCTCTAACATACTGGTTAGGTGCGCCACATCACTCCGAACTCCTCCAAGTTCTCTTTGGTACTGAGCTTCTGGTTGTGACCTTTCTTCGTTTTCCATTCTTTTTCTTTGTCGAGTGTTGTGGATTCTATAAGGGGGACCTATGTTTCTTAATCTGCAGATGCATGCATAGATGTATGAGAAATGTATGATTGTGATGGATGCATGATTGAAAAATGCATGTTTCATTGGGTATGGATGCAGCCTTTTTGTGAACGAATAACAGCCATCACATTATAAGCATTCTCTTGTCACATTGCTTTGATAGGAGTTCTGCCTTTCGAGTTGTTTGCTTGAATCATGTTCACCAAGAGATAAATTTTGCATAAGAAGATGGGTCAACGCCCTTTTCATTAACGCTTGGATAAAATACATTTAGAAATAAAAGAAATACAACATGCTAATCCCTTTCCTCCATAAACTCTTTAGCCAAAGGTAAGAAAGCAAAACCACGGTTCTCAATCTTCCCTAGAAAGGCATTGTTTTCAGCTAGGCTTCGGCGATAGCGAATGATGTCTCCTCCCACATTCCGCGCATTGATTCTAATAATTCGAGCGTGTGCAGCAGCTTCGTCCATTTGCTCATCTGTTTTGGTCATTTTTTCTATGAGCAACATGTTGGTTCTGTTCAAAGCCGTGTTGTTGGCGTCGATTTGATCCTTGTGCTTTTCCATTGCTATTAGCTTCTCGTCTAAATACTTCACCTTTTCACGTTCTTTGTCAAGCTTTATCCTCATAACTTTTATCTCATTCTTCTTGACCGCTAACTCTGCTTCAACATCCTGGAAACCTCTCCTTTCGCTTTCCCACTCCATATATTTCTTATTCAAAACCTCATACTTCCCAATCCTATCCATTAGTTCGAATTGCACTTGCGCAAATTTTTCTTGGTAATATTCTGCACTTTCTTGGCAATCGCTAAAGTCCATCTCCATTGCTTCAAGTTCAGAGCAACTTTGCATCCAATTCAAACTCACCCCTTTAAGCTCCTTCTCACTTCTTTCCCTAGCAATCTTCTCCTCACCCAGCTTTAACTCAAGCTTTGTTATTTTCGCATCTCTAGACTGTATTTGCTCATCTAGAAATGTTCTCCTTTTATCCTCTTCTAGCATCATTTCTTCCAACATTGCCTTGTCTTTTCTGCTCTTGCTCAACTCTATTCGCAGTTTTTCCACTTGCCTTCTCAATTCATCTTCACTGTTAACCCTTTTTCTCTTAATAGGCTCCTCTACAGTTTGAGGAGATTTGACTTCTACACAAGGCATGGCTGAAGCAGCTGAATCATCTTCAATGTTAACCCTTTTTCTCTTAATAGGCTCCTCTACAGCTTGAGGAGATTTGGCTTTTATGCCAGGCATGGCTGAAGCAGCTGAGTCTTCCCATTTTAATATCCTTCGCTCGCATTTGGATCTTTTAAACCTTCTATCTCCACCAACACTAGATCTTCCAATCTTGTTTGATGATCTCCAAAACCTCTTCTGCCATGGGATCTTTGAACAAACCAGAGAATTGAGCAATTCCCATAGTCCTGGGAACGAACTGCATGCACCTAAGTTGTCTTACCACTAAGGCAGGAGCATAACTCACATAACCTGTAATCCCCACTAATGGCACCCAACGCCTTTGTCCACAACTCATTAGTACCTTCACGGTCATTACCCATGGGGCTCTCCACTTAAAATCGCTATTAGGTAAACCCTCTAATTTATCAACCCAACCTTGGTTGTCTAGATCTCCCCATTCTTCTTCTTCTACCAACTTTAGGGGTTTTTGGGTGAACCACCAAAAATTATTGAAGACAGGTTTTTTTGTTTCGATATGGCTAACCATCCAAATATACAACAGTTGCGTGCAGCATCTCATTATTCCTTTTCCGGCCCTCCTACAATGGTTAAGTGTCAGAATTGTTTCGGCTAAAATAACAGCCACTGGATTGATTTGTGTATTCTCATACTCCACATAAGCAGCAGCGGCCTCCAAACTCACTAAACCAGTCTAACTTGGGAACAACACAAGGCCAAATATACCCAAGGCAATCAATCTCTCTTTTTCTAACCCTGACTTCTTTTCCAATTCTAGCATCCTCCATTTCAAACCGGTACCATTCTTTTCCAGAAACTTTTCCAAGTTGGAGATTCTGAGCAGTTTTGACAGTTCAGGGATGATCTTGTCGGATCTCAAAGGGGAATAAATCCGATACAGGTCGTTGGGAAACTCGGTCAACAATCCATATTCCTCAACCGTGGGGCACAAGTCTATGCTTCCAAAGGAAAAACATCGGTAGTCTGGATCCCAAAAATGAACTAAAGCTCGCACAGCTGGGCTTAAAACTTCTACCTTTGCGATTTCCATCAAACGTCCGTACTTCCTAAAAAATGCATCTTTATCCACATTCTGAAAATGAGTCGTTAATTTGTTCACCTCATTCAATATGCAATTCAGGTTCTTGATTGGTGACATCTTCTTAGCATCTCTTCTAAGGCAGTCTCCTTCAGTCAATTGTGACAGTTCAGAATTTTTTCCATACTCTACGATGGAAGATTTAGTGATGATGGCCATTTCGTTCCCAAATCCTGCAATTCAAAATGCATTGGGGTTTAGACTTGTTTTGATGCAAAAGATATATTGGAACATACACCCTAAGGATAGGTTCTAGTTCCTTTACGTGAGACATAGGGTAGGTTTACTACTGGGTCGCTAAAAGAGGGTCTCTTGTTGTTCCAGTGATCACCCTCGTAAAGGCGATATAGAGGTCCAGCAGATAGTGGGATGGCACGTGTACCAATCACAATCAGTCTAAACACTCAGCAAAGAGTTGGGGTTTACACAAACTTAAACCTTGACTCAAGTCATAAGGCAAGCTGCTAGTCCCCCACTTAATCTTAAAGTTACATGTGTGTGCCTTCGAAAACATAATAATAATAATAAAAGTGATGCATGACTATGCCATGTATGATAGAATGTAAAGATGTATGCCAAAACTTTTAAACAAAGCATCATAAGAAAACAAAAACCAATAACAAATAGCGTAAACAAACAAAAAATCAAGCTTAGTCCAAGGGTCCCCAGTGGAGTCGCCATTCTGTCGCACCCTCAAAAAATCCATTTGCGGCGTTCGACTGGCGATTTTTTTTGTTTTACTGATTTGGTTCTTTGGAGTCGCCACCTAGTATTTTGGTCACTAGAAAACCTAACTGGTCTTTCAGAGATTCTAAGGCAACGGACTGGTTGCGTAAAGGAAAGGTATTAGCACCCCTAGTACGCCCTACCTAAGGTAAGCTGCTTGGTGTTTGGTTTGCTCTATAATCTATGGTGTTGGTGTTTTCTAGTCCCGTTAATTTTCCTAGATTTGTTCCAAAAAAACTAAAACAATTTATTTTGGGTAGAAATCCAAGGAGATCCCATGTGCTTTGAAAGCTCATTTTTCCATTAGTATTTCAAGAGTTTGCGACTCGTAAATCGCAAGGATTTCATATTCACGGCTCGTAAACCGTGGAGTAAAAAATTTTGAAATGTCCTCGATTATAATCAAGGCTTCTTTCAAGAATGTGTGCGGATTTATTACTCCCAATAATATTTTGGATATTCGTCCTTTAAGGATTTCTTTATCCAAACATTAGCGGTGAATAATGGATGAATTTCCTCCCCCCAAAATAAGATTTTTATAGTTTTTGGAATATTGGCCAATACCCTTTGGAGTTTTACAAACATGATGTAAAATCCAGAAATGCAAGAAAATAATTTGTGTTTAAGAAATCTATGCGAAAACATACTTTCAAAGCTTCCAATAATTTTTTTTATATAAAAAGAACATTCAAAACATGTTAGAGTATTGGTCGTATACAACACGCAAGAAAACTTTTTTTTTTTGTCAACATTTTTTTTTTTTACGAAAACCGGGTATTTTAATACTGAATTTGTATCTCCACAGTATAAAAATACAAACCCATATAAAACAAAAAATATATGAAAAGAAAACAACAATATTTTTTTTACTTTTCAGATTTTTTTTAATATATATATACATGCAAAATATAATATAATTTATAATATATTAATATATTAAGTGGGCTGGGCCGGCCCAACTAACTGGGCCGGACTCAGCCTCAAAAGTTGTTGGGCCGGACTCAGCCTCAAAAGTTGTTGGGCCAGACTCGGCCCAAGAAATATCTACCTTGGTCTGGGCCGGACCTAGCCCAGACCGCCGGGTTGGGCCAGAATCCCTCTGGCCCGTCCCACATATTTCTGGGCCAGAAACCATCTGGCCCAGAGAAGAAAAAACTACAGCACAGGGGGGGGGGAATTATTCCCCCCCCGCCTCCTGCATGCAGAACGATTCTGCATGCAGGAGGCAAACTTATGCAAGCTTCGAAAGAAAAAATGCGCAGGAGGAGGAAGCGTACCTGGCACAGCGGAGACGACGGCTTGCTGGCGGTGCTGAGGTGGAGGCGGTGGCAGCGTCCTAGCTCACGGACGGCGACTCCTCACGGCGATTTCCAAACAGTCCGGCGACATCCTCTCGGTTTGTTTGCTTGGTTTTCGTTTTCTAAATTCCCTCCCGGCTTCAAACTTTCACTCTTCTCTCGGTTTTTTTGGGTTTTCAGTGGCTCTCTCTCCTCTGTTGGGTTGTTTCTCTCTCTCTCTCTCTTCGTTTTTTAGTTTTCTTTGGGTTCCTCTTTCTTTGTTTTTTTTTGCTCTATTTCTTCTCTATTTATAGGGATACCAGGGCATGGCTTTATCATGGCCGCATGGGGAGTGGGGCAACGCTGGTCGGTCGGTCGGCAGGCGCCGCTGCCAAGGCGTGTTTCCCTCGGTTTCGGCGGTGTGGCGGGTGGTCGGCTATTGGCTTCGGTTTCGGTGGTCCCAAGGCGTGGAGCGTCGGGTCATAGCACGCGAGGAGAGAGGCGGGAACAAAACCCCGGTTTTCCTCTTCCCTGCTGCGCATACGGGGGGAAGAAGAAAGGGAAACAGTGCCATTCAAAACGACACCGTTTGGTCTTTCTCTTTTTCTTTTTTTTTTCTTTTAAAATGATGAAACGGCGTCGTTTTGGAGAAAACGCGCCGTTTCATTCAAATGTGGCGCCAGAAACGCGCCAATGTTCAGATCAGCCCCCCAATTATTTTTGTTCATTTCAATTGCGTCCCTGCCAATTTCGGTCCCTGCCCCCATAGTTGGCCGCGTTTTCCACTTTGGTCATTGGCCTCTGATTTATGCAATTTAGCCCTCAATTGATAAAAAAACTTCCAATTTCTTCAATTAGGCCCCTGAATCAATTCAATTGCAGCCCCTCCATTTACGCGCCTCTTCCAATTTGGTCCCTGGTTTCGGATTTCCTCAATTAAGTCCCTAATTGGCCATTAAACTTCAGTATTTATGCAATTAAGCCCCTGATTTGACCTAATAAATTCCTAAAAAATATAATTTGGCCCCAGAACTTAAATTTCTTCGAATTAAAGCCCAAATTGACTAAAAAATCAATTTTTCTTGCAATCAAATCCTCTATAAATTCAAATAAAAATCCAATTAAGTCCATAAACATCCAAATTTGGGCTTTTCTCCTCAAAATTCAAATTTTCCTTCTCAATAGGGCTCTCATCCTTCAAGAATATACTGTCAAAAAATCCACCTTTGCATTTTTAAACTCCTTGACCAATTTTCTGACCATTTTCTGAGCGCTTCTGCCTCCTGTTATTTTTCTAACCTCTTTTGGCTATTTATTTTATTTTTTATGGGGACCCAAAAATGGGTTACAACAGTATTGCAGAGTGGTAATTTCTGTTAATTTATATATATATATATATATATAAATATATATATAAATTAACAAAAATTACCACTCTGCAATACCATCGATAAAACTTAAAAAGGACCCATTAAGCAAGCTATTAATTATTTCAAAACATAAAATTTAATTTGTATGGACGTTGATAAATGATAATGAATATTTAATATTTATGAGAAGTTGTGATTGGTTTGTTGGATAATCTCGAGGTAAAGTAATATATTTACAAGTTTATTTACCTAACTTAGTTAATTAATATATACATGATGTCATCATAATTTTATAGAGGTTCGATAGAAGTCATGGATGATCGTTCATGGATGTATCTAGATTCACCCCAAGGACTGCGGAGGATGGATTATTGTAACGTGGTTCAGGGTTTTATTAATTTCGCAACATCTATTCCCAGAAATTTTACTGGAGGCGGTATTAGGTGTCTATGCAGGAAGTGTCAAAATAAAAAGTATCTGCATCCAGATGTTGTAATGATGCATCTTCTACACAAAGGGTTTGTGGAGGATTACCAGTGTTGGTATGCACATAGAGAGGTATTTGTTAGTAATAGGAGAATGAAAGAAACGATGGTTGGGTCAACTTCTAGTGCTAGCAACGTGCATGAAGCGGCAAATGACAACACTAACCCTTACAGAAACATGGTTATGGATGCAATGAGAATGAATCAAGGTAATGTAAGTCAATGTCCAATCGTAGAAGAAGAACCTAATGCAGAGGCAGCTAGGTTTTTTTATTTGTTGAAAGATTCTGACAAACCATTATGGGATGGCTGCACAAATCACAGTAAATTGTCGGTCGTGGCACAGGTGTTCACCATCAAGTCAGATCACGGGCTGAGTGAGGCCGGGTATGACAAAATTATTGATTGGGCAAGAAGCATTTTACCTGAAGGGAACAGGCTGAAAGAGAACTTCTATGCTGCGAAGTCCATGATGAAACCCCTCGGTTTAGGATACCAGAAAATTGACATGTGCCCTAACTTCTGCATGTTATACTACCTTGAAAATGCTGAGATGACCGAGTGCATGACATGCGGGCATTCTCGTTACAAACCCAGAACTGGCAGGGGAAAGACTCTAGTGGTGTTTAAAAAACTTAGATATTTCCCGATCACACCTAGACTGCAGAGGTTATTCATGTCACGAAGGACTGCTGAGCACATGACATGGCACCAAACACATGATGCGGTTGATGGTGTGATGGTGCATCCTTCTGACGGCGAAGCGTGGAAACGCTTTAACAGTGTGCATCCTGACTTTTCAGCTGAATCAAGGAATGTCCGTCTTGGGTTGTGTACAGACGGATTCAACCCATTTGGGTCATTTGCTGCTCCCTATTCTTGTTGGCCGGTCATACTCACAGTTTATAACTTGCCACCGGGAATGTGTATGAGGCCGGAGTTCATGTTTTTATCTACTGTCATACCCGGTCCAAGCAGCCCGGGGCGGAATATAGATGTTTGTCTTCAACCGTTGATTGATCAGCTGGCGCAGTTGTGGTCCTCCGGAGCTCTGACTTATGATATATCGAGGAAACAAAATTTCCTTATGAAGGCGGCTTTGATGTGGACTATCAATGATTTTCCAGCTTATGGAATGCTTTCTGGTTGGACACATGGGAAACTCGCATGTCCATACTGCATGGAAAACAACAAGGCATTCACGCTATCAAACGGAGGTAAAGCTTCTTTTTTTGACTGTCACCGTCGCTTCTTGCCACTTAATCACAGGTTCAAAAAGAACAGAAAAGATTTTTTTGTTGGTAGAGTTGAAAAAGATGTTGCATCCCCGCGTCTTTCTGGTGAAGAATTGCATTATGTTGTATCAGAGTACGGTGACATTGTGTTTGGCCTTCAATCAGGTAAGCAATAGTTTCCTGGTTTTGGTTTGACCCATAATTGGGTAAAGCGAAGTATCTTTTGGGAGCTTCCTTATTGGAAGACCAATCTTATCCGCCATAACCTTGACGTCATGCACATCGAAAAGAACGTGTTTGACAATATTTTCAACACCATCATGGATGTGAAGGGGAAGACAAAGGACAACATCAAGTCTAGATTGGATATAGCTTTATACTGTAACCATAAAAATATAGAGTTGGTTTATGAGGAGTCACGGGTCGCAAAACCAAGGGCAAGCTTCGTGTTAGAGAAAAACGCACAACTGCTAGTCTACAAATGGCTTAAGAGTCTGCGTTTTCTGGATGGACATGCATCGAACATATCAAGGCTTGTTAACATAGATGACTGCAGATTGTATGGAATGAAGAGTCATGACTGCCACGTGTTTATGCAAACACTCATCCCATTAGCTTTTCGTGATTTGTTGCCAAAGGGAATATGGGATGCACTGACGGAGATCAGTCATTTCTTCAAAGATATATGCTCCAACAAGTTGAATGTTGAGCACATTGAGAGGCTTCAAACGAATATCATCGAGACACTATGCAAACTTGAGATGATATTCCCTCCTTTATTTTTTGACTCAATGGAGCATCTCCTATACATCTACCGTTCGAGGCAAAAGCTGGAAGACCGGTCCAGTATAGATGGATGTACCCATTCGAACGGTGAGATATTACAGTTGCAATGGAATTCATATCTAAAAGTTTTTTTCATGTTTTTCTTAATTGGAAATACTTGAATTGTAATTCAATGCAGGTACTTGTTTAATCTCAAGAAAAAGGTTAAGAACAAGGCGCATGTTGAGGCTTCGATATGTGAGGCCTATATTGTTGAAGAGATATCAACATTTATCTCGTACTATTTCGAACCTCATATGAGAACAAGAATCAATCGCGTTCCACGGCATGACGATGGCGGTAAAGTGCCTTCCAGTGGGAACTTGTCAATATTCTCCAAAACTGGACGACCCACACCTAAAAATGCCGTACGAGGAAGATATTTGTCGGAAATAGAATTCAAACAAGCACACAACTATGTTTTATTTAACTGTGATGAGCTGAGACCATTTATTCAGTAAGTTTATATATGTGTAATACTAATTAAACTTTGTCAGTAAAATATTGGTAATTATATATTATGAAATCATACACTCATTATCACTTGCAGGCAACATCGACAATATTTGCTCTCCAATAACTCGCAGCTGACCGACTCCCAGATCTTTCAGTTACAAGATGAACAATTTGCCACATGGTTCAGAACACATGTAAGCACTATCACAAACTCATTCTAACTTGCAAAATTATTGTACGTATGCATGCCATTATGAGATTCTCGTTCATTTACCGTTTATTGATGTACATTACATGTATACAAGGTTTATCAAATGGGAAGAAGTGCGTCTAAGTCATTGTCTTCACTAAGCCTCGAGCCTGAAAGAAAAGTTAAGTGCTACAACGGGTATTTTTTCAATGGATATGTTTTCCATACTGAAGAATACGGGCAAGGAAGAAAGACATACAACTGCGGTGTTTGTGTTAAAGGATCCACAAGTAGTGAGTTAGAAGTTGACTACTATGGTAGATTAGAAGAGGTTGTCGAACTACAATATCATAGCGAGCAGAATACAATGTTTTTATTCAAATGCTATTGGTATGACACAACGGACAGAGGAATCAGAGTTGATACGCACCATGGTCTAGTCGAAATCAACTCAAAAGCTAGACTCCGCAACATAAACGATGTCTTTGTTTTCGCTAAGCAATGTCAACAAGTTTATTACACATACACCCCTTCATTTAGAAAGGATCGATCAAGAGTTGATTGGTTGTCCGTTTTAAAAACAAAACCACGGGGTCGTGTCGAGGTTGTTCAGGATGAGAACGAAGAAACAAGTGTGCGGGATGAAGTCTTTCAAGTTAGTGAGTTGGTTGAACCATATCGAGTTGCTCCTTCGATTGAATTGGAAGAAAATTCAAATTTTTGTGTTTCCGATGATAGTCTTGTTGATGTTGACGTAGAGGAGTTGAACGTTGTTTTGAGCTTTAGCGGACAAGCAAATGTCGATGAAGAAGATGATATCCATATTGAAGATTGCGATGAAGGTGATGGCTATTCAATTGATGACGAAGAAGAAGAAGATAATTCTGACTAATTCTGTGTAAAACCCTTTTCTTAATGTAATTTACATTATGGATGATATATTTTGAAACATGAAATATATATTTATTGTTTAAGCATTGTTGCTATTGTTTTATGCAATGAACAGTTTGTCATTGAATTTTTTGCAGGAAGGTAAACAGAAAATACAAACACAACACCTAATGTACATTGAAAATCACCGACGTCCATACCGACGGACCACTGTCAGTCGGCATCTCACAAAGAGTTCAAAAATAATTACACCGAAATGCCAAATCACCGACGTCCATACCGACGGAATGAGGTCTGTCGGCATCTCACAGAGAGTTCGAAAATAATTACACTGAAATGCCACAATCACCGACGTCCATACCGACGGACCACTGTCCGTCGGCATCTCACAGAGAGTTCGAAAATAATTACACCGAAATGCCACAATCACAGACGTCCATACCGACAGACTTAAGTCCGTTGGCATCTCACAGAGAGTTCGAAAATAATTACACCGAAATGCCACAATCACCGACGTCCATACCGACGGAATGAGGTCCGTCGGCATCTCATAGAGAGTTCGAAAATAATTACACTGAAATGCCACAATCACCAACGTCCATACCGACGACTTTATCGACGTATATACCAACGTAATTGGTCCGTCGGTAAGTTGTCGGTGGACAAATTTTACCGACAAAAATACCGACGGAATGCACGAATTCCAAAGGGTGCGAATTGAACGCACCTCTGACCGTGTCATATTACCGATGGAATCACCGACGGACCGCGAAAAATTTGGAGGGTAATTAAAAAATTCGGTGCGAAATTCAAAACTTACCGACGGATTTTGACCTGTTACCGACGGATTTAAAAAATTAATAATTTTTTTAATATCCGTCGGTAAATCCATCGGTAAATCTGCCATATAACTTCCAGCCCTGCCGCTTCGCTTTATTTTTTCTTCTCCTCCGTTTTTCTTCTCCTCCACTGCCTCTGCTGCCCTCCACATTTGATTTTTTTGCTCTCAATCTTTCAAGGCTCTCTCCTTCAATCTCTAGCAAGATTAGTTGTTGTTTTCATCATATTAAAAGGTATGTGGTTTTTTCTATTTTAGTTTATTTTCTTTTATTTTAGTTTTAGTTGTTTTTATTTTTGTTATTTTGTTGTTTTGGTGTATTTTTTTGTAATGTAGGTAAAGTTTTGAATTGGACACATTATTAAGGTATGTATATTTCGTTCCTTTTCTTGATGTAGTTTTTTTTTTTTTAATTTTTTGAATATTTTTTATTATTGTGTTGTCATAATTGGTATTAGTTAATTTATTAGATAATTGTTGTTAAAATTGAATTTAACGTAGAATTAGTAATTGACTATGTTAGAATAATTAGTAATTGTTAGTCAATATTTTTTTTTTATTTATTGAATATAATTTATTGTTGTATTGTCATATATAATTCTTGATTAATTTGTTAAATTATTATTGTTAATGTTGAATTTACCTTAGAATTAGTAATTGCATTTGTTGGAATAATTAGTAATTGCATATGTTTTTAATTGTTAGTTTATATATTTTTTTAATTTATTGAATAAATTTTATTGTCGTATTGCCATAATGAATATTTAATAATTTGTTGAATTAATATTGTTAATGTTGAATTTATCTTAGATTTAGTAATTGAATATGTTGGAAGAATTATTAATTTTACTCTAACTTGATGATTTGTGTTTAATTGTTTCTATTTATTTTGAATTTATAGTTTTGTTGTATTGCCATAATTATTGAATAATTTGTTGAATTGTAATTGTTAATGTTGAATTTATCTTAGGATTAGTAATTGAATATGTTGGAATAATTAGTATAGATTGGGTCAATTGGTTGTGGCTATTGTTAATATTTGCAGGTTTGTGGATTTGGGTAGTATCCAAGTATAAAGGAGGTGCTGCCGAATTTTTTTTAACATTTCAATTGAATTATATATTTATTTATATAAAATTGGTTAGATGCACAGAATGAAATCCAGAGCTTCACTTCCGGTCGCATCAAGTTCGTCTAGCAGCGACGAAGACATTTCCTTAGGTGCCTCTCAAGAAGAGGCACATACACCACTTGTGCCGTCAGCTGATGCTGCCTCTTCCAGCGCTGCTTCACATCGCAGAAGCGGCCTGCCTTCGCAGCAGAATCGATGGACCCGTAAGTACGAGGCACAATGGAAGGATGATCTTTCAATGTAAGTTTGTTAAGGTTTTAATTTTTTTTTTAAAAAAACAAATTTAAAACAAATTTATGAAGTCACTATTTAATTAATTTCAATTCTTTTCAGGTTCACAAACATTGAGGCCACCCGAGTAATATCATCGGCGTTTAAAGCGTCGATGGAGATTCCATTGTTTCAATGGAGTCAGATATCCAGACATCCTGAATGGATGCCTCAAATCAATGCATGGTTTTCCAGATTTGAGGTTCGTGTTAATATATAATTTCAGCTTATTTCTAATAAATTCTTAATATAATTGAAAATAAATTATTAACATTTTTAAAAATTATTTTTTATACACAGAATCGATTCTGCTGGGACGAGGAACATAACAATGTTGTGAGGAGGGTATGGAAAAATCACGCGGCAACTAGGTAACATCGAAAACAATACAACTTTTTTTTACAAAAAAATTTATGTTTTTAAATGTAATTTTTTATTGCGTTAAGTAGGTTGCGTGATTTTTGGTACAAAGCCCAAAAAAAGGCAAAAAAAACTGTGAGGGATAGGGGGTTCTAAGGCTGGAACGATGTTGCGGTTTGGAGGGATTTCAAACCGATATACATCCCGGAGGATATATGGCCGCACTATCTTGAGCACGTGACGTCTGAGCGGTTCACACGATGCTCATAATCCGGTGCTGGCAACCGGAATCGGCCCATTCATGGCTCGGTGACAACGCACACCGGCGACTCTGTTCCGTTTGCTGCACATGCAAAACGGATGGTAAGATTAATTTAAATGAAATATATTGTTCAATTAATTTGTTGTTAATAAATTTTTTTCATTATAGGCTACGTCTCTTAGACGTGAGCCGAGCCCTATGGAGCTGTTTGTGGAGATGCACGTGCGGAGTCAAGACCGCCAAAAAGGGGTGCAACAGTTCGTTGATAGCCGCGCTCAACATTTTGTGGTATGTTTATTCAACCATTTTATTTTGTTAAGTTATTATTATGTTTATTGAATTGAATATGATGATTACTTTTTTTATTTTCAGGAGACATATAATAATCGGTTGAGGGAGACATACGGGGACGATCCTTCGACCCATCCGGAATTTGATCCGGATTTGTGGATGGAGGCTGGATCGTCAGGTGGACCTGATAAGAATTGGGTTTACGGGCTCTCCAACACTAGGGCCGACAACTTGCGGGCGATCCGTACTGCTTCAATCGTCAGGAGCTCCCTATCAGTATTGAGCTCCCAATCTAAGGAGTTTGTGGCCTTGCAGCAAAGGTGCGACCACCTATAAGAGACGTACACACAACTCAAAGAACAATACACAGCAGAATCTGCACAACAAAGAGCAGCCTATGAAGAGCTTCGTCAAATGGTCATCAACATGACACAAGGCAGAACATGTGCACCCAATCCAAGTTGGCCGCATAACAGCCAGCCTCCTCCTCCTCCTGATCCTCCTCAACCTCCTTTATATTAATTTTTGATAAACATTATTTACATTTAATGTTTTTTTTGAACAATTTCATTTTGTAATGAATATTATTTATCTTTCATTTTTTGTTTTTGATGCTTAATATAATTTTTATTTGCATAATTAGTTTTATTACCATTAATTTATATCATTTTATATTATGTATTCTAAATAATTATAAAAAAAAATCAAAAAAAAATTACAAAGGGATTTACCGATGGACTAAATCCGTCGGCATTAGACAGTAGCCGCGACCATCACCGACAAATTTACAGACAGATAATTTCGGTCGGTGTTTTCATGACTCACCAACGGATTTACCAACGAAAACAATCCGTCGGTATTGTAACTCACCGATGAACTTACAGACAGAATATTCTGTCGGTATTTCAACAATTGATCGACAAAATTGCCGATGGAAGCTAACCGTCGGTGAATTTGATATCACCGATGGAATAACAATTCGTCGGTATTTGTGAAGCGGGAAAGTTTTTTTTTTGGTGCGCAAAGGCCGTCTGTAAGACCGTCGGTAAATGGTTTTTTTGTTTTGCCGACCGATATAGTGACGAAATGCGGAATCACAGACGAAAGGTAAGCCGACGGACATATTCCGTCGGTAATTTAGTTGGTAAATATTTTACCGACGTACTATCAATCACACACCAACGGAATATTTCCGTCGGTAAAACTATGAATTCTTGTTGTGCTGGATCGCATGACAAATTCAAATTCTTGACAAGAATTCCAGGAGTTTCTTTTGGTACCTTAAGTCTGATTTCTTAGGCAGACCCAAGATGACATACTTCTTCAATATCACCAGCTTGTTAGCTACTTCTTCATCACCACTCATTGCCATTATGTGCCAGAAATTCCAAAACATTAAACTCACAGAGAGAAGTTTGCAATCTCTATAGCATGATTCATGGTATCTACAAGATCATTGCCAAAATCCTTGCATCAAGACTGAAAACTGTTATGCAAGATATTATTAGCATTAACCAATCAACGTTTATAGCAGACCGCAACATTATAGATGGCTTTATGATTGCAAATGAGCTGGTGAGTGATCTAAAAAAGCAAAAAGTGGTTGGTCTGATTTTCAAGATTGATCTCCATAAAGCCTTCGACTCAGTCTTTTGGGATTGCCTAGATGATATCATAGGTTATGTCATAACCCAATTCTGGGTTATTCCCCAAAAATCAATTTATTTTTTCAAAATAAAAATAAAAAATAAAATAAAGGCTGGCAATGTAGAGAAAGCAAATCGAGCAATCAAGCTGCAATTTTCGGAGGAATTTCAAGGCCTAATTGTACCCCATTATGCCCAAGAATAGAAAAAAATGCAAATTCAAAGGTCAAATTAAATGATTATTGGACGAATTTGCATAAAAATTAAGTCCAATGACATAATTAAATTTTTAATGGGCCAATTTGATTTAATCATGGGCCAAATTAAATTTTAATTATGTTTAAGAATTAATTTAGGTCCAATTGAAGGATTTAATTAAGTGCAAGGACTTAATTATACTTTAAGTGGGTCAAATTAATTTTATTTGGGGCTTAATTGGTGAAAAATTAAGTTTGGGAGCCTAATTTAGGCTTAATTAAGAAGATTGGAATTTTAAGAGACCAAATTTAATTTTTACCAAGTGAATTGATTGAAATTTGGGGCCAAAATTGCATTAAATCAAAGGTTTAGGGTCAATCAGGGGTTCCATTGAACTAATTTGAAAGAACACGGACTAAATTGAAAAAAAAAAAACAAAAAAAAAACACGAGTTACTGTTCATCATCTTCCCCGTGAAGCTGCCCGAGTGGCAGACTTCCAGACGCATTTTCTACCTCGTTTGTTCCCCAAATCCGACAAAGCATGCACCAACATGTCCACCTGAAACCCCTTTATCTTGTAGAGTGGTCTGGTCGGGTCAACAAACTTGGAAACGGCTCCGTTTATTGGCCCAAAGTGGCACCCTTGGGCAGTCTGCAACCTTGGATTGCCAAATTTGGCAGCTTGAGGTGCACACTTTGAGCCAACGGTTGAGATGCTTCCCAACTGAATCAAGGGCTGAAATTTTTCCCCAATGTAAACAAGATTGCCCTCTTCCACTGCCTATAAATAGAGTCGGAATTTATGGCCTGAGGGAGGAGAAAATCGGGTCCAAAATAAGCCAAAAAACCAGCCTTCCTCCCTTTTTCTGCTGCAGATTTTCTTCTTTTCTTCCTCTTCCAGCTGCAACCATTCCAGCCACCAAACAGAGCCACCAACAGCTCCTCCACCACTAGCTCCACCACAGGTAGCTATCCTCCTTGCCAGCCATCGCCGCCAAGCCAGGTGGTCCGCTCCCCTTCCCCTTCTTCTTCGCCTTCTCTGCTGAGTGAACAGTGAACTGTTCACGCATGAACAGTAGACGTGAATTATAATTCATGTCTACTGTTCATGCAGTATACTATATCCTTTTTTTTAAAAAAAAAAAATAATTTCAAAAAATATTAAAAAAAAATCATATAAAAAAATTGTGGTTTCTTAAATGTTTTTTCCACCAAGTTTTGCTTAATATTGGGTTGTATACTTACATTGTAAGATACAAGTCCGGTATTAAAATACCCGGTTTTTTTTGAAATATTTTAAAAAAATTTCAAAAAGAAAAAAAATATTTTATCGCATACGGCCAAGTCCTAAAAAATTTTCCAAGCATGTTTTTTTCAAATAAATTGCATCTTTCTCACGTTTTGAAAATCCAAAAAGAAATGGATATCATAACTAGTTTATGATTATCCATTAGGGTTTGGCCAAAATATCAAAAACCTTTTTCCAATATTTTTTTTTTCTAGGATCTAGATGTAGACTTTAATATTTGAAAGGTGTAAAATTACATGATAAAGTATACCCTCAAGTATTAAAGATACAAGGTGTAAATAAAGGTCATTCAGACTTTAGAACGGTTAGGATTTAACCCAATAAGGTAGAGACTCTCTCATGTAGAGAGATCTGCCTTGAACCTTAGAAAAGACCAACCTGACTTAGAAAAACAATCAAACAACAATGCAGCTTACCTTAGGTAGGGTGCATTGGGGGTGATGCATCTTCCCCTTGCACAACGAGTCCCTTACTCAGACTCTCGCAGACCATAGGTTCCTAGTGACCATAATACTAGGTGGCGACTCCAACGAACCAAGCAAAACACAAATAATAAAAAAATCGCCAGCCGATGCCGCACGGATTTTGACGTGCGACAGGTTATATGGGGTTTGGTAGAAAATGGAGAACCATGATTCATGAATGTCTTTCTTCATCAAAACTCTCGGTCCTCATTAATGGATCTCCTTCAAAAGAATTCTCTGTTCGGCGAGCACTGCGTCAAGGAGACTCGATTTCCCCTTTTCTATTTGACATAGCTGTTGAGGGCCTCTCGGTCCTCTTTCAAAGGGAATCTAGTGGGAATATTCTCAAAGGGTTGCAATTTGCATTAGGAATTTTCCTCAGCCATCTATAATATGCATATGATACACTAATATTCATCCTGGCAGATATTTGATCAGTTAGTTCAAGTCAAAAGAATTTTAAGATGGTTTGCTTTGACTTCAAGCCTTCATATAAACTTCCATAAAAGCTCCATTATTGGTATAAATGTCGACAATCACTTGTGCTTACGCTTGGCTACATCTATTTTCTGCAGATCAGACTCCCTTCCAAGCAAATATCTCGGCATGCCACTGGGAGCTAATCCATCTCGTATCTCCACATGGAAGCCAGTGATAGAGAAGTTTCGTAAAAGACTTCATATGTGGAAAAGGAGATTACTAAGTATGGTTGGTCGTCTATGTCTCATTAAAAGTGTCCTTAATTCCCTACCTATATATTTTATGTTTGTATTCAAGATGCCGAAAGGGGTAGGTAGGCTTCTTTCATCCATCCAAAGACGTTTCTTGTGGTGTGGAAGTACCAAGAAAAAATCTTTATGCAAGATCCAATGGAGACTAGTGATGCGTGATAAGAAGTAAGGAGGCCTCGGTGTAGGCTCCCTTATATAAAAAAACAGAGACCTGCTGCTAAAATGGATTTGGAGACTCTCTTCCCTAGGTACAAGTTTATGGAAAATGATTATCTCTTCGATGTACAATCCAACTTATGAGAATGGGATCACAATTTTCTACAACCAACCCTCCAAGATCTGGAAGGATATTATGTCAATTATTCAAACCGACATTCACCACATCTTTACGAATCATTGCAAATTCATGGTAGGGAATGACAGTTTAACATCCTTTTGGCTAGACAACTGGATTGGTGACTACCCTTTCAAAACAGCCTTCCCTAAGCTATATCTTTTGTCTTCCTCTAAATCTACTTTGGTGGCTGACATGGGTAGATGGAGCAATGGAATCTGGCTTTGGTCCCTGCAATGGCACAGACCTCTATTTCATTTTGAACAAGAACAACTATCACTTTTATCATCCTTACTGGAATCCAAGCCTATGTTCTACCACAAGATGGATAAGAAAATCTGGACCCTCAACAATGATGGCCTCTTCAGTGTAAAATCTTGCTCCAAAATGATGGACCAGCTGCTCTACGGTGGTGTCAAACCATTCCAATCTTCTGTTTGAATAAAACTAGCCCTACCAAAAGTGCAACTTTTCCTCTGGCTCCTTGTCCAAGACAAAGTAACCACAAGATATTTTCTATTTTAGCATGACTACCTCACCCTTCAGGAGTCAAGATGCGCTTTCTGCAATAAAAGCTTGGAATCGTCAAGTCACCTCTTCATTCACTGCCACTTCACTTGGAATATATGGATGAAACTGCTTTCTAATCGGGGCTTTTGCAGTGTTTTTCCAAAATCTATTGATGATATGTGTTACCAATGGTCTTACATGGTTAAAGGCAAGCAACAAAGTCTCTTGTTGTAACCCATTTTTGGGTCCCCATAAAAAAATAAAATAAATAGCCAAAGAAGGTTAGAAAAATAACGGGAGGCAGAAGCGCTCAGAAAATGGTCGGAAAATTGGTCAAGGAGTATAAAAATACAAAGATTGGATTTTTAGCAGTATATTCTTGAAGGATGAGGGCCATGTTTAGAAGGAAATTTTGAATTTTGAGGAGAAAAGCCCAAATTTGGATGTTTATAGACTTAATTGGATTTTTAATTGTTTTTATAGGGGTTTTGATTGCAAGAAAAATTGATTTTTAAGTCAATTCGGGCTTTAATTAGAAGAAATTTAAGTTCTGGGGCCAAAATATATTTTTTTAGGAATTTATTAGGCCAAATCAGGGGCTTAATTGCATAAATATTGAAGTTTAATGGCCAATTAGGTGCTTAATTGTGAAAATCCAAAACCAGGGACCAATTGGGAAAGGGCGCAAAGATAGAGGGGGCTGTTTGGAATTGATTGAGGGGCTTAATTGAAGAAATTGGAAGTTTATTGATCAATTGAGGGCTAAATTGCATAAATCAGAGGCCAAGGACCAAAGTGGAAAACGCGGCTAACTAGGCGGACGAGACCGAAATTGGCAGGGACGCAATTGAAAGGAACAAAAATAATTGGGGGACTGATGTGAACTTTGGCGCGTTTCTGGAGCCACATTTTGAATGAAATGTCGCGTTTTCTCCAAAACGACGCCGTTTCATGCGTTTTTTTTTTTTAAAAAAAAAGAGACCAAACGGTGCCATTTTGAACGGCACTGTTTCTCTTCTTCTTCCCCCCCGCAGGCGTAGCAGAGAAGAGGAAAACCGGGGTTTTTGTCCCCGCCTCTCTCCTCACGTGCCACGGCCTGACGCTCCACGCCTTGGGACCCCCGAAACCGAAGCCACTGGCCGACCACCCGCCGCGCCACCGAAACCGAGAGAAACACCTTGGCAGCGGCGCCTGCTGACCGACCGACCAGCACGCCTCGCTCCCCATGTGGCCATGCCCCGATATCCCTATAAATAGAGAAGAAATAGAGTAAGAAAGGGAGGAGAAAAAGGGGAAAAAAAGGAACCCGAAAGAAAAAAAAAACAAAGAGAGAGAGGAAGAGAGAGAAACACCCAAACAAGGAGAGAGAGAGCCAACGAGAACCCAAAAAACGAAGAGAAGAGTGAAATTTTGAAGCCGGGGAAATTTAGAATAGAAAACCAAGCCAAAAAACAGGAGGACGTCGCCGGTTCACTTGGAAACCACCGTGAGCTAAGCCGCTGCCACCGCCTCCACCGCAACCCCGCTAGCAAGCCGCCGTCTCCGCTGCGCCAGGTACACTATCCTTACCCCCGTGCATTTTTTCGGTGAGGCTGGCATAGGTTGGCCTCCTGCATGCAGAATCGTTCTGCATGCAGGAGGCACGGGGGGGGGGAATAATTCCCCCCCGGTCATTCTTTTTTTTTTCTGTTGGGCCAGACAGGGTCTGGCCCAGTGATATGGGTCTGGACCGGTCCGGCCCAGATTATGGGTCTGGGCCGGTCCGGCCCAGATCAAGGCAAGATACTGTTGGGCCGAGTCCCGCCCAACGTTTTTGGGGCTGGAGTCCGGCCCAGTTAGTTGGGCCGGCCCAGCCCACTTAGTATATTAATATTATATTATATTATATTATTATATTATGCATGTATATATATATATATATTTAAAAAAATAAAATAAAAAAAAATTCCGAAAAGTCTAAAAAAAAAATATATTGTTGTTTTCTTTTCATATATATATATATATATATATATATATATATATATATATATATGTTTTGTTTTTATATACATTGATTTGTATTTTTTATACTATGGGGATACAAATTCAGTGTTTTAAAACACCCGTTTTCGTCAAAAAAAAAAATGTTTTCTTGCGTGTTGCATATGGCCAATACTCTAACATGTTTTTGCATTTTCTTTTTTATATATAAAAAAAAAATATTGGAAGCTTTGAAGGTGTGTTTTCGCATAGATTTCTTAAACACAAATTATTTTCTTGCATTTTTGGATTTTACAACATGTTTGTAAAACTCCAAAGGGTATTGGCCAATATTCCAAAAACTATAAAAATCTTATTTTGGGAGGAGAAATTGCATTTATTATTCACCGTTAATGTTTGGATGAAGAAATCTTTAAAAGGATGAACCTCCAAAATATTATTGGGAGTAATGAATCTGCACACATGTTTGAAAGAAGCTTTGATTGTAATCGAGGACATTTCAAAATTTTAATTTTTTACTCCACGGTTTACGAGTTGTGAAAGTATAAAATTGTTTTTTTTTTAAGAGTTGTGAAATTTTCTTCGTTTTCTTTTTTCCTTTTCCTTGTGATTTACGAGTCGCAAACTCCTGAAATACTAAGGGAAAAATGAGCTTTCAAAACACATGGAATCTCCTTAGATTTCTATCCAAAATAAATTGACGGGTTTAGAAAACACCAACACCATAGACTATAGAGCAAACCAAACACCAAGCAGCTTACCTTAGGTAGGGCGTACTAGGGGTGCTAGTACCTTCCCTTTACGCAACCAGTCCCTTGCCTTAGAATCTCTGAAAGACCAGTTAGGGTTCCTAGTGACCAAAATACTAGGTGGCGACTCCAAAGAACCAAATCATTAAAACACAATGAAAACCGCCAGCCGATGCCGCGCGCATAGGATTTTTTTTAGGGGTGCGACAGAATGGCGACTCCACTGGGGATCCTTGGACTAAGCTTGATTTCTTTGTTTGTTTATGCTATGTGTTATTGGTTTTTGTTTTCTTACGATGCTTTGTTTAAAAGCTTTAGCATACATCTTTACATTCTATTATACATGGCATGGTCATGCATCACTTTATTATTGTTATTATGTTTTGAGGGCACACACATGTAACTTTAAGGTTAAGTGGGGGACTAGCAGCTTGCCTTATGACTTGAGTCAAGGTTTAAGTTTGTGTAAACCCCAACTCTTTGCTGAGTGTTTAGACTGATTGTGATTGGTGCACGTGCCATCCCACTATCTGCTGGACCTCCATATCGCCTTTACGAGGGTGGTCACTGGAACAGCAAGAGACCATCTTTTAGAGACCTAGTAGTAAACCTACCCTATGTCTCACGTAAAAGAACTAGAACCTATCCTTAGGGTGTATGTTCCGATATATCTTTTGCATCAAAACAAGACTAAACCCCCATGCATTTTGAATTGCAGAATTTGTGAACGAAATGACCATCATCAAATCTTCCATCGTAGAGTATGGAAATAATTCTGAACTGTCACAATTGGCTGAAGGAGACTGCCTTAGAAGCGATGCTAAGAAGATGTCACCAATCAAGAACCTGAATTGCATATTGAATGAGGTGAACAAGTTAACGACTCATTTTCAGAATGTGGATAAAGATGTATTTTTTAGGAAATACGGACGTTTGATGGAAATCGCAAAGGTAGAAGTTTTAAGCCCAGCTGTGCGAGCCTTAGTTCATTTTTGGGATCCAGACTACCGATGTTTCTCCTTTGGAAGCATAGACTTGTGCCCCACGATTGAGGAATATGGATTGTTGACCGAGTTTCCCAACGACCTGTATCGGATTTATTCTCCTTTGAGGTCCAACAAGATCATCCTTGAGCTGTCAAAACTGCTCAGAATCTCCAACTTGGAAAAGTTTCTGGAAAAGAATGGTACCGGTTTGAAATGGAGGATGCTAGAGTTGGAAATGAAGTCGGGAGTAGAAAAAGAGAGATTGATTGCCTTAGGTATATTTGGCCTTGTGTTGTTCCCAAGTCAGACTGGTTTAGTAAGTTTGGAGGCCGCTGCTGCTTATGTGGAGTATGAGAACACACAAATCAATCCAGTGGTTGCTATTTTAGCCGAAACATTTTTGACACTTAACCATTGTAGGAGGGCTGGAAAAGGAGCAATGAGATGCTGCACGCAACTGTTGTATATTTGGATGGTTAGCCATATCGAAACAAAGAAACCTGTCTTCAATATTTTTTGGTGGTTCACCCAAAAACCCCTAAAGTTAGTAGAAGAAGAAGAATGGGGAGATCTAGACAACCAGGGTTGGGTTGATAAATTAGAAGGTTTACCTAATAGCGATTTTAAATGGAGAGCCCCATGGGTAACGACAGTGAAGGTCCTAATGAGTTGTGGACAAAGGCGTTGGGTACCATTGGTGGGGATTACGGGTTATGTGAGTTATACCCCGGCTTTAGTGGTAAGACAACTTGGGGGCATGCAGTTTGTTCCCAGGACTATGGGAATTGCTCAATTCTTTGGTCTGTTCAAAGATCCCATGGCAGACGAAGTTTTGGAGATCATCAAACAAGATTGGAAGCATCTTGTGTTGGTGGAGATAGAAGGTTTGAGAGATCCAAGTGTGAGCGAAGGATATGTAAAATGGAGAGCCTCAGCTGCTTTAGCTATGCCTTGCGTAGAAGCTAAATCTCCTCAAGCTGTAGAGGAGCCTATTAAGAGAAAAAGGGTTAATATTGAAGATGATTCAGCTGCTTCAGCCATGCCTCGTGTAGAAGTCAAATCTCCTCAAACTATAGAGGAACCCATTAAGAGTAAGAGGGTTAACAATGAAGAAAACTTGAGAAGACAAGTGGAGAAACTACGAATAGAATTGAGCAAGAGCAGAAAAGACAAAGCAATGTTGGAAGAAATGATGCTAGAACAGGATAAAATGAGAACATTTCTAGATGAGCAAATACAGTCTAGAGATATGAAAATAACAAAGCTTGAGTCAAAACTGGGTGAGGAGAAGATTGCTAGGGAAAGAGGTGAGAAGGAGCTAAAAGGGGTGAGTTTGGATTGGATGCAAGGTTGCTCTGAACTTGAAGCAATGGAGATGGACTTTAGCGATTGCCAAGAAAGTGCAGAATATTACCAAGAAAAATTTGCGCAAGTGCAATTCGAACTAATGGATAGGATTGGGAAGTACGAGGATTTGAATAAGAAATATATGGAGTTGGAAAACGAAAGGGGAGGTTTTGAGGATGTTAAAGCAGAGTTAGCGGTCAAGAAGAATGAGATAAAAGTTATGAGGATAAAGCTTGACAAAGAACGCGAAAAGGTGAAGTATCTAGACGAGAAGCTAGTAGCAATGGAAAAGCACAAAGGTCAAATCGACGCCAACAACACGGCTTTGAATAGAACCAACATGTTGCTCATAGAAAAAATGACCAAAACAGATGAGCAAATGGATGAAGCTGCCGCACACGCTCGAATTATTAGAATCAATGCACGTAATGTGGGAGGAGACATCATTCGCTATCGCCGAAGCCTAGCTGAAACCGATGCCTTTCTAGGGAAGATTGAGAACCGCGGTTTTGCTTTCTTACCGTTGGCTAAAGAGTTTATGGAGGAGAGAGATTAGCAATGTTGTATTTCTTTTATTTCTAATATATTTTTTTTTATCCAAGTGTTAATGAAAAGGGCGTTGACCCATCTTCTTATGCAAAATCTGTCTCTTGGTGAACATGATTCAAGCAAACGACTCGAAACGCAGAACTCCTATCAAAGCAATGTGACAAGAGAATGCTTATAATGGGATGGTTGTTTTTTTTTCATTCACAATCATACATCACAATCATGCATCCATCACAATCATATATTTTTCTCATACAACTATGCATGCATCTCCAGATCGTGAAACATAGGTCCCACATCCAGAGTCCACCAAACCCGGTCCAGATCAAGAATGGAAAACGAAGAAAGAGCTCAGTTAGAGTCACACTACCAGGCCGAGTTGGAATCTGTGAAAAATGAAGTTTCTCGGCTGACCAATCTGCTTGAGCAACTTTTAAGAGCCAAGAACGGGGAGGGAACATCTACCCAACCACCTATAGGAGCACCGTCAGCTCCTGTCCCGGGGGTATCTCAGAACTTGGGGGCAGATTCAGTGACGGGGCAGCACTTTGCACCTGCCATTCCCATTCAGCCCCCTCAAGCTCACATCACTGTAGATTTAACAGCTGAGGGGCCCTCCGATAATAGGTCCACTGGTTTTATGAACGATGACAAGATATCAGCTTTGGAAGAAAGGTTAAGAGCAGTCGAGGGAAATGACTGGTTTGACCCCATGCGAGCGTCGAAAATATGCTTGGTACCAAACATCACGGTACCAAAAGATTTTAGGATACCAGAGTTTATAAGGTACACTGGGTTGGAATGCCCAAACACTCACCTTCGATCTTATTGCAATAAGATGGCTGAGGTGATTCATGATGATAAGTTACTGATCTACTTTTTCCAAGACAGTCTATCGGGGTCTGTGCTAAGTTGGTACATGAGGCTGGATAATGCCAAGATTAAGAAATGGAAGGATTTAGTGGAGGCTTTCCTGAAGCAATACAAGTTCAATTTGGAAATTGCTCCAGATCGAACGAGCCTTATGACAATGGAAAAGAGAAGCCAAGAGTCAGTGAGGGCTTATGCGCAAAGATGGAGGGACGAGGCCACGCATGTGCAACCCCTTTTGATAGAAACGGAGATGGTGACTTTGTTTGCCAATACCTTCAAGGCACCCTACTATGAGCATTTGATGGGTAGCTCATCTCAACATTTCTATGATGTTGTACGTGTGGCGGAAAGGATAGAGCAAGGAATTAAAGCTGGGCGCATAGTGGAGCCTTTAGAGAAGAAAGGTTTTATTGGAAGGAAAAGAGAAGGGGACGTTAACAATTTAGAAGGCGGGTACAAAGGCAAAAATGTAAATTTCCACAGTCCACAAGCACCTACCTCTCAATTCTCACGCATAAACTTTAACCAACCTTCTTCACCTAATCGAACAAATAACCAACCAAACTACCAAAATCACTACCAAAGACCCCGCACAGGATACACTTCAGAACAACTGCCGCCTTTACCCATGCCTTTGAAGGACATGTATGCCAAACTTTTGAGCATTGGACAAATAGCTCCTATCCCTACACTTCCACTACAACCACCATTCCCAATTTGGTACAAGCCCGAGTTGACCTGCGAGTACCATGGGGGTAATCCCGGGCATGGGATTGAAACCTGCTATGCTTTCAAGAAAAGGTTATTGGAGCTTATTAAGTTGGGATGGGTATCCTTCGAAGACAAGCCCAATGTTAATTCAAACCCATTGCCTAAGCATGCTCCAAATAATGGTGGAATAGGCATGATCGAAGTGGGAAATCAATGCAAGGTGTTGAAGGTGCAGATGAAAAGGTTGTACGACATGTTAGTACAATCAGGATTTCTAGAGGCAAAGGGGGTAAGCCAATTGGAGAGGAGTGACTACTGTGAGTTCCATGGAAGAGATGGACATCACATTGAGGATTGCACCGAGTTTTGCGAAAAGATCGCAAAGATGCTGAGAATGGGACAATTGAGGATTGAACCCACGGAGAGCGGTTGTGATGTAAGTATGATGGAAGGTCAAGATAAGATGGCAGGAGTTTGCAGGGTTCAACAGACCGCTAATGGGCCCCCAAGGCTGATCTTGGTTAAACCATCCTGCACAAAAGAGAATCACAATGCCATGCCGTACAATTATGGGTATGCCTCCAACGTTCGAGCTCCTCTTCCTTTGTTCCAGACGGAGATAAGTGGTTTGACCAGAAGTGGTCGTTGCTTTACGCTTGAAGAGTTGAGGAAGGAAAAGGGTAAAGAAGTGGTAGATCTGGACAAAGCACCAGAAGTTAATAAGCCGGTAACGGAAGAGGAGTCGAATGAATTTTTGAAGTTGATCAAGCATAGCGAATATTGCATAGTGGATCAACTAAAAAAGACCCCAGCTCGGATCTCCCTTATGTCCTTGATACTCAGCTCTGAGCTGCATCGAAATGCCTTGCAAAAGGTATTGAATGAGGCGTATGTACCCCAAGACATTGAGCATAAAACCATGGAGCATTTAGTAGGGAGGATCCATGTAACTAATTACCTCTACTTCACGGCTGATGAGCTTGATGCTGAAGGTACCGGACACAACAAGCCTTTATACATTACTGTTAGGTGCAAAGACTGCCTTGTAGGGAAGGTGCTCGTCGATAATGGCTCGGCCCTCAACGTGTTGCCAAAGCACATTCTAGAGGAAATGCCGATTGATGAATCTCACATGAAGCCAAGTACTATGATGGCCAGAGCATATGATGGCTCACCTAGGCCAATACTTGGGACTTTAGAAGTGGAGCTATATGTGGGACCGCAAATGTTCCTAGTGACACTTCAGGTTATGGATATCCACCCTTCCTATAGTATGTTGTTGGGAAGACCTTGGATCCACGCAGCGGGGGCAGTAGCTTCGTCATTGCACCAATGCCTGAAGTACATCATGAATGGGATGTTGGTAACTGTCAAGGCTGAGGAGGCGATATCCATGATAAAGAATGTGGCTGTGCCTTTCATCGAAGCGGAGGATTGCAAGGATAACAATATCCATGCTTTTGAGATCGTGAACACCTACTGGGTGCCGGAGAACACCGTGCTAAGAAGGCCAAGGATCTCAGAAGCAGCAAGGATGGCAAGTCTATGTTTCTTGAACTGTGGGGTCCCACGTTAATATAACCTCGCTTGTGGAATACCAGAAGGGGCTAATCCGACAAGGAAGAGAAAAGCTGATCAAAGATTTGGGCTAGGATATCAACCTAACCAAGAGGATTATCGTTGGGCTACTGATCGGAGAAGGACAAGAAGGATGGCTAGAATTAGAGGAAGAGATCTTGAAGAAGAACAGCTAGAGATCCCTCCCCTTAGCGTATCATTCCCAAGAGCTGCATACATAGTGCAACATGATAAGGGAGCTGAAAGCCTGGGTCTAGAACTGGCTCATATGAGCATAAACACCTTGGAGGGAAACGAGAAGAAAGGGGATGACGTGAAAGCAGTAGCGGGAAAAGAAGATGAAGCGCTGCCGCAACTGACGATCCATACACTAGAAGAAGTCTCCGCCAAGACCGTTGTGCGCAAGTTGGCTCCAGGCGAAAAGTTTCAGAATTGGGTGACCCAAGAAGCTCCAATGGTTTTCAAAATGTAAACCAACTTTGTTTGCCTTAGCATGTTTTTGTCATTGCTTATGTTTGCTTTTATTTTCTCTAGTTGACAATCAAGGCTCATGATGTCAGCTAGATTCTATATTTGTCATAGAGCCCACCTTTTTCCTTTGAATGAATGTGAGATCATGCACTTTTTCAAAAATTGTTTTTTATATAGATGCATTTACACCAAGCACTTCTCGCTTTCAGGAATCCTGAAAGCGGATCTCCAACAACATCACATACATTTAGCATCAAGAATAAATGGCCAAACTTGAAGGAGCATGTAATAGCTATGGAAGAAGAAGAGTGGGATGAAAGCAATATCAGTGAATTCACCAGGCTAGTAGAACAACAGGAACAGACTTGGAAGCCTGCCACTGAGGAACTCGAAACCATCAATGTGGGCAATGGTCAGCTCAAGAAAGAGTTGAAAATAGGTACCCTAATTACTTCTGAACAAAGGATAAAAATGATCACCCTATTACAAGAGTATTCAGATGTCTTTGCTTGGTCCTATGAAGATATGCCCGGTTTGGATACAAGTATTGTAGAACACAAGATACCGTTGGAATAAGGTTATAAGCCAGTCAAGCAGAAGCTAAGGAGGGCCCACCCAGACATCTGGATCAAGGTCAAGGCAGAACTCGAAAAGCAATGGGATGCTGGCTTTCTAGAAGTAGTTAGATACCCACAATGGGTGTCTAACATTGTTGTGGTGCCTAAGAAGGAAGGGAAGATTCGAGTTTGTGTGGATTTTCGGAATTTGAATAAAGTTAGCCCTAAGGATGATTTTCCTCTACCACACATAGATGTTTTAGTGGATAATGCTGCCCGGAGTTCCACTTATTCCTTTATGGATGGTTTTTCAGGATACAACCAAATAAAAATGGCTCTAGAGGATAAGGCGAAAACAACTTTTGTCACACCTTGGGGGACCTACTGCTACAAGGTCATGCCATTTGGGTTAAAAAACGCAGGTGCAACATATCAAAGAGCAATGGTGACGCTATTCCACGACATGATGCACAAAGAAATTGAGGTGTATGTAGATGATATGATTTCCAAGTCTAAAAAGGGACAGGATCATGTGGAAGTTCTGAGGAAGTTATTTGAGAGGTTGAGGAAGTATGAACTAAGGCTTAATCCTGCAAAATGTTCATTCGGAGTTAAATCGGGCAAGCTGTTGGGATTTGTGGTAAGTGATAAAGGTATAGAGGTGGATCCAGATAAAGTAAGGGTCATTCAAGCTATGTCATCCCCTAAGACGGAGAAAGAAGTAAGAGGATTCTTGGGAAGGTTGAATTACATTGCTCGGTTTATAGCTCAGCTAACAACAACATGCGAGCCTATATTCCGACTACTAAGGAAAAAGAATCCTGGAACCTGGAATGAGGAGTGTGAGGAGGCATTCAATAAAATCAAGCATTATTTACAAAATCCACCTTTACTGGTTCCTCCTGTATCAGGAAAACCTCTAGTGTTATATCTAACCGTAACTGAAGTAGCCATGGGATGTGTATTGGGTCAGCATGATGAAACCGGAAGGAAGGAAAGAGCTATTTATTACTTGAGTAAGAAATTCACTGAATGTGAGTCCAGATACACGGAGATAGAAAGGCTTTGTTGTGCGTTGGTGTGGGCGGTAAAGAGGTTGCGACATTACATGTTATACTATACCACTTGGTTGATTTCAAAATTGGATCCCCAGAGGTATATTTGTAATAAGCCTTTTCTCTCAAGTCGAATTGCGAGGTGGCAGGTTTTATTAGCAGAATATGACATAGTGTACATTGTCGCACGTCGGAAAATCCGCGCGACATCGGCTGCCGATTTTTTTTGTTTATTTTTCATTTTTGCTTGGTTCGTTGGAGTCGCCACCTAGTATTATGGTCACTAGGAACCTAAGGTCTGCGAGAGTCTGAGTAAGGGACTGGTTGTGCAAGGGGAAGACGCATCACCCCCAGTGCACCCTACCTAAGGTAAGCTGCATTATTGTTTGATTGCTTTTCTAGGTCGAGTTTCTATTCGCTGGTCTTTTCTAAGGTTCAAGGCAGATCTCCCCTCGTGAGGGAGTCTCTACCTTATTCGGTTAAATCCTAACCATTCTAAAGTCTGAATTTTAAAATTGTTTTTACTTACATCTTGTATCTTTAATACCCGAGGATGTACATTATCGTGTAATTTTACACCCCACAAATATTAAAGTCTACATCCAGATCCTAGAAAAAAAGGTTGGAAAAAGGTTTTTTGATATTTTGGCCAAACCCTAATGGATGATCGTAAGCAATAAAATATTTTTTTTTTGTTTTTTTTTTTGAAATATTTCGGAGAAAACCGGATATTTTAATACAGGACTTGTATCTTACAATGTAAGCATACAACCCAATATTAAGCAAACTTAAAAAAAATATATTTAAACAATTACAAATTTATTGAAATGATTTTTTTTTTTTAATTTTTTTTTTTGGAGGGCCGGGCTGGGCCAGAACTGGCCCGGCCCAAGTAAATGGCTAATTAATTAGCCACTGCATGCAGAAATGAATTCTGCATGCAGCAGCAGCGGGAAAAAAATGAAAGAGAAAAGGATGGAGCAGGGAAGCGAGAATTACCTGGCGTGGAGAGAGTCGGCAACCTGGATGGTGGTGCGCGGTGTGGCTGGAGGTGGAGAAGTCGGCGGCGTGCACTGGTCCCGGCTGGAAGAAGAATGAAGCAGGTTCAGGCCGCCGCTGCAAGGAGGAGAAAACGGGTCCTACAGAGGAGAAGGAAAAGCTCACGGCTGGAGCTGTTGGTGTGGCTGAGGAGGGAAGGTATTGCTGGGGAAGATCGGTCTGCTTCTGGTGTTGCTTCTCTGTTACCAACGGCGGAGAGGTTGAGGGAAAACTGAAGGAAGAATGACGATGGAGAAAAGAAAGGGAGATGAGGCCGGGGCTGTGGT
Organism: Populus tomentosa; assembly: GCA_018804465.1. NCBI lineage: Eukaryota > Viridiplantae > Streptophyta > Magnoliopsida > Malpighiales > Salicaceae > Populus > Populus tomentosa. Next base: position 13,380,096 of record CM031981.1, read on the forward strand.
TGTTTGTAGGGGATGCTGCTACTGATGGAAACGACCAGCTGGGAGGAGAATAAAGGGGTGGTCTGCTCACGGTGGAGATGACGGAAAAGATGAGGCGATGATGGTGGTAGTGGCTGAAGCTACAGTGGAGAGAGAAAGAAGAGACAGGGCTGGTTGCAGAAACTGGGCAGGGAAGGCTGGTTTTCGGCCAACTTTGCTTCAGTTTTCTCTCAACCTCTCCGCCGTTGGTAACAGAGAAGCAACACCAGAAGCAGACCGATCTTCCCCAGCAATACCTTCCCTCCTCAGCCACACCAACAGCTCCAGCCGTGAGCTTTTCCTTCTCCTCTGTAGGACTCGTTTTCTCCTTCTTGCAGCGGCGGCCTGAACCTGCTTCATTCTTCTTCCAGCCAGGACCAGTGCACGCCGCCGACTTCGCCACCTCCAGCCACACCGCGCACCACCATCCAGGCTGCCGACTCTCTCCACGCCAGGTAATTCTCGCTTCCCTGCTCCATCCTTTTCTCTTTCATTTTTTTCCCGCTGCCGCTGCATGCAGAATTCATTTCTGCATGCAGTGGCTAATTAATTAGCCATTTGCTTGGGCCGGGCCAGTTCTGGCCCAGCCCTCAAAAAAAAAAAAATTTTTTTTTTTTTAAAAAATCATTTCAATAAATTTGTAATTGTTTAAATATTTTTTTTTTAAGTTTGCTTAATATTGGGTTGTATACTTACATTGTAAGATACAAGTCCTGTATTAAAATATCCGGTTTTCTCCGAAATATTTCAAAAAAAAAACAAAAAAAAATATATTTTATTGCGTACGATCATCCATTAGGGTTTGGCCAAAATATCAAAAAACCTTTTTCCAACCTTTTTTTCTAGGATCTGGATGTAAACTTTAATATTTGTGGGGTGTAAAATTACACGATAATGTACATCCTCGGGTATTAAAGATACAAGATGTAAGTAAAAACAATTTTAAAATTCAGACTTTAGAATGGTTAGGATTTAACCGAATAAGGTAGAGACTCCCTCACGAGGGGAGATCTGCCTTGAACCTTAGAAAAGACCAGCGAATAGAAACTCGACCTAGAAAAGCAATCAAACAATAATGCAGCTTACCTTAGGTAGGGTGCACTGGGGGTGATGCGTCTTCCCCTTGCACAACCAATCCCTTACTCAGACTCTCGCAGACCTTAGGTTCCTAGTGACCATAATACTAGGTGGCGACTCCAACGAACCAAGCAAAAATGAAAAATAAACAAAAAAAATCGCCAGCCGATGTCGCGCGGATTTTCCGACGTGCGACAGAATGGCGACTCCACTGGGGATGCCTTGTTTGGTCGGACTAGGCTTTGTTTGTTTGATTGTTTGATTTTCTATTTTGGTCTGTTTAGCTTTACTGTTTCAACACTCTTATTCCTTGCTCATACATACATCAAGATTAGTGCATTCATGCATTTTTAATTTTGCAAGAAAACCCAATTCTAGGATAGGAGGGGAGTAGCGGTCTGCCCCATGACTAGGGTTCAGATTCGTGAAACATCCAACTATGAACTGAGTGTTTACTTGGTGATGGCGGTCACATAGTGCCCCAACCATCCCTTGTAAACCCCTATACTGCCTTCACGTGAGGTGGTCACTGGGCGGTTCATAGACCTTTTTGAGACCAGTTAGAAAACATATCCCTCATATAATAACCTAGAATTTGTCTGAACTTTACAGGATTTTTTTTGAGCTAAGACCATGACTTCCCTTACCTTTTCGGAATATGGGGAAAGATCTGAGATGATGCAAGTAGTCGAAGGGGATTGCCCAAGAACCAAGGTTGAGGAATTACCACACATAACCAAAGTGCACTATTCTGTAGACACCATAAAGAAGTTGGCCCCTTTCCTGAGTTATATTGATGAGAATCTGTTTGAGAAGAAGTACGGAAGAATTGCTCATCTAATAAGAATGCCTGTTCAAATTTCAGTAGTCAAAGCCTTGATGCATTTTTGGGATCCAAGCTACAGATGTTTCACCTTTGGGGATATTGATATGACTCCTACTCTTGAAGAGTATGCTCAGATCTTAAGTTTTTCGAATGACCCCTACAAAGTGTACTTCAGGCAAAGGATTGAGAATACAGATACAGCAGTTGCCAAACTTCTACATTTGGATCAAGTTGATCGGTATAAGATACCCAATGGAGGTTTCAAGTGGAAGATGATCGAGAATAAATTGAAGACAGATAAGGAAGAAGGGAAGTTAGGTGAAGAAAGATATCAGATAATTGCTTTTGCCATATTTGGGTTGGTTCTTTTTCCTTCAGAAGCTGCCGGAATTATTAGCATTGAAGCTGCTAACGCCTTTCTTGAATTTGAAGAGGTAAAGCATAACCCTGCTTCAGCTATCTTAGCTGAAACCTTCCTATCCCTCAACCATTGCAGATTACATGGGAAAGGGGCGATGCGATGTTGTATCCCTCTCTTATTTATGTGGATAGTATGCCATTTGCAAGCATCAAAAGAAGTCTTCAATAATTTCTGGTGGTTTAACATGAGGCCTCTTGAGCCGATGCTGACTGAAGAATGGAATGGTTTGGATGAAAAGGCGTGGGTAGAGAAATACCGAGAACTTCCCCAAACTAATTTCAGATGGAAAGCCCCTTGGGTAAGTGGTTCCTCTTACCTCATGAGTTGTGGTGACAAGGCATGGGTTCCATTGATTGGCTTAATTGGGTATATAAGTTACTCACCCTCATTAGTGGTCAGACAGTTTGGAGGAATACAACACGTGCCAAGAACTCGAGCAGTAGCTGAATACACCAGTCTGTTTAAAGAAGCCAGCTCTTTGGAAATGTTAGATGCCATCAGAAATGACTGGAAGCAACCTGTTTTGGTCTATAAGGAAGAGCATCAAAAGGAGTTCTCGGTCAGCCCTGCATATTCAATATGGAGGAGTGGCAGTTCATCTAAGATACTTCAAGAGGTAAAAAAGCAAAGAAAAACCCAAGAAAGCTCGTCCGTGACATTGGAGCTGAGAAGAAAAAGGGTCAACAATGAGGAAGATCTCCAAGAAGAGCTGGATAAGCTGAGGATTGAGCTTAGTAATAGCAAAAATCATCAAAAATTCCTGGAAGACCAACTCTTGAAAGAAGAAGAGATGAAGGCCTCTCTGGATCTGCAATTAAAGAAGACCCAGCATGAAGCAAATGAGCGATTGAAGAAGTGGAAAGCCAAGAATGACGAGTTGGTAAAAAAGCATGTAATGGTGGAGCATGAATTGGTGAGTCTAAAAAAGACCTCGAAAAGCAGAAAGTCTGAAAGGGACCAGTATAAATTAAAATGGGAGGCTGAAAAAGAAAAGAACAGGTTAGCTGATCTCACCATCGAAGAAGAAAAAAGGTTAAGGACTCGATATCAGATGCAGGCTAAGGATGAGAGAGAAGCAAGGAGGGTAGCTGAGTCGGAGATGAAGGGGTACCTCAACAAGATAAATGACATGAGAAACCGAGTGTCTGTGATACAAGCCGAGCTTGAGTCCCGAGAGGAAGAAGCAAAGGAAATGCAAGAGCAATTTGAGGAGTGGCAAGACTATATCAGTAGTTTCAATGCACAACTAAACACTAAGGTAGCCGAGCTTGATATAGAGAAGGAAGAACTGCAAAGGGCCAGAAATCAGATTCAACAGTTGGAAAAGATGGTTCGAATTTTGGAGACAAACAATGAATCATTAGCCGCCAGCAATGGAACATTGGTTCGAGATAACACCGTGTTCCATTACAAGATTGAACAAACTGACAGGCTAATTGATATGGTGGCTAGGAAGGCAAATGAGCTACGAGTGAAGGCTGCCAGGATTGCTAACAACCGCCATAGATACGAGGAATATCTGAATGAAGTTTCCTCTTTCATCAGGAATGTGGCCAATAGAGGAATATCATTCGAATGAAGACATTTTATATGAACCACTTTGTATTATGTCTACTTTTGGATTTTCATAATATGTATGGAATTTAATCAATCAAAGGAATTGGGTAAAACCTCTTTATGTATATCAGACTTTGGATGTTACCTGTATTTGGCAAAGGAAGTCATGGATTAGCTCTTTAAATTCATATACGTGCATTTGCATCCATATTTATACATTCATTCATTATAACACATGTTGCTACCCAATTTTTGACCCATGTTTTTGATATATTTTCAAAAAATCCAAAAAAATAGAGAAAAACAATGAAAATCCAAAAAATATGTTTTTTTAATATATTCTCGTCATTTTAGCATTTTCAGTGTCGTCTAAAAAGAATTTAATTTTTCAAAAGATTTTCAAACGCGTTCGACTTTTCACGCGTCATTTTTAAAATCATTGATTTTTCCTCATCGAGTTGATGTTGATATTGCTCGTTTTCAAAAAAATACAAAAAATAAGAAAAATCAAAATTTACTAAAAAAGAAAGAAGTTGAGGGACCAAGTTGAAAAACCTAGCAACATTTTGCCTATAAATACTGGTTCCTCAACACATCAAGGAGGGGGGGTATTTTTGATACATCAGAAAAATACAAAAAAAAAGAAACCTAACCCTAAAATCCATCTCTACCCAAAGGCAGCCGCCGGCGCCCCCTCCCCCCACTGTTTTTGATTTATTTTCTTCCCCACCATCTGAACCTCCACACACAACCTCCCCCCCGAAGCCATTTTTTTTCTTCTCCCAGCCGACACCAACCTCCCCTGCACGCCGGCCTCCACTTCTTCTCCCTTACCCGGCCAAGACCTCCTCTGATTTTCCACAGACAGCCACTTTTCTCCTTCCAGCCTCTGCCACCGATCTATCTTTCCTTCTCCCAGCACCGTGACCGGCTAGCCTAACAGACGACAGTAGCAAGACCCACGGACAACGGCAGCGGGCGATCTTCCATCTTCAACCGGTGACAGACCCACGATCTTCTTCATCTCTCCACCACCGGCCACCGAACAACAGCTTCAACAACCGCGGAGCAACCGCCCGATCTGCCACCCGAAGCAGAGGAGGAGAAGACGAAACCCAACGCCCACCGAAGCCAACCGCTCCTCAGCTCCGACCGGCTTCTCTCTCTCAGCCACCGTGGACAGACCCGATCTCCTCAGCACCGCCACCGGGCTCCTGCTTCAATCGACCACCGACAGCTCCTCCTCCACGACCGATCTGCCACCGGAGAAGAAGAAGAAACACATACAGATCTGCCAAAAAGAAGAAAAAACCGAAGCAGATTTTAAAACAAAGAACACAAAATAAAAATCAACTGCCTGTTGTGTGCGTTTTATTTGTTATTTTTCAGGTCACAGCATCATCGCCGGTGAGGAGGAGAAGAAAAGAGGAAGCCGTGGCTGATCCCCTGCTTTTTCCTCAGGGCGGCGCGTGAATCCACGCGCCGCCAGTGACGGTGGCGCGCGGAACAACGCGCCACCGCTGTTCCAGCAGCTCTAGAAGTCGTCCTGACACTGTTCAGGGGTGTTTTGGGGTCATTTTTGTAATTTCCGAATTGTTTAATGTAATATTTATTTAGTTGAGTTTTTTTTTGTATTTTGTAAATATGGATGTAAAAGAAAAGAAAAGAAAAGAAAGAGAAAGTGATAATAATAATAATAATAAAAAAGAAATGTTTGTGTGTGTTTGTTTTTTTATATATGTTATTGAATTATAAAAAATAAAAAAGCACAAAAAGAATTAATTGTTAATTTAAATATGGTTAAATATCTCAAGGACAAATAAAATCAAGTTGTATTTTCCATGAAAATGTAAGAACAAGTTTTTACATATATTCGGGGATTTAATAACTGATTTATTCAAGCCTTAGAATTTAATTAATATTTTAAATTTTCAAATCACATCAGAACACAAAGCAGCTTACCTTAGGTAGGGTGTGTTAGGGGTGCTAATACCTTCCCTAACCACAACCAGTCCCTTACCCGTGATCTGTGACAAGACCAGTACATCAGGTTTCCTAGTAGCCCTCAATGAATTACTAGGTGGCGACTCCCAACGAACCGATTCAAGCAAACGCAACAAACGATAAAAATCGCCAGCCGATGCCGCGCGCCAGGATTTTTTGGGGTGCGACAACACACATGCATACGCCAGGTCAAAATATAGGTCCCCAAAGAGCTTACAACACCCGACTTCGAGCAAGGAACATGGAAGATGAAGAGCGTGCTTACCGTGAAGCTCGTTTCCAAGAAGAGTTGGATTCCTTAAAGGATAGTGTGGCTCGCCTCACCGGCTTACTCGAGCAAGTACTAAGGAACACCTCGGGGGAAGGTACTTCAACTAGGCCTGCCCCTCTCCCGGCAAGCCAACCTGAAGAAATAATAGGAGGACATGCACAGGAACCCCGACACAATGAACATGCATCGGAGCCCCGACACAATCCAGCATTTGTGCAGCCAACAACACCAATACCAACACCCGCAGTCGTAGATGCATTCGTTAATGAATCCCATAAAACCAAGCCGTCTGAGGATGTTGATCAAGACAAAATGGCAGCACTAGAGGCCAGGATTAGGGCCATTGAGGGAATAGACTTATATGACCCCGTACGGGCTGTAGAAATGTGTCTAGTCCCTAATGTGGTGGTACCAAAGAAATTTCGAGTTCCTGAATTTATCAAATACACTGGCACTCAATGCCCTGTTACCCATCTCAAATCCTATTGCAACAAAATGGCAGAAGTAGTTCACGATGAGAAGCTACTAATGCATTTCTTCCAAGACAACTTGAGTGGAGCAGCGTTGAGTTGGTATATGAGGTTAGATAATACCAGGATCCATACATGGAAGGACCTCATAGATGCTTTCATCAAGCAATACAAATACAACATGGATATTGCTCCTGATAGAACCAGTCTCTCTAACCTAGAGAAAGGAGATAAAGAAAGCATGAGAGAGTATGCTCAAAGATGGAGAGATTTGGCAGCACAAGTCCACCCCCCTCTCCTAGAAAAGGAAATGGTTGCTCTGTTTGCTAACACGCTAAAAGCGCCCTACTATGAACACGTGATGGGTAGTTCGGCCCAACAATTCACGGATGCTGTGGCAGTGGCTGAACGTATAGAGCAAGGAGTAAAGAGTGGAAGGATCTCTACACCCGTGGAGAAAAAAGGTTTCGGAGTGAGGAAGAGAGAGATTGATCATGTTGAAAGTAGTTATAGAAGCAAGAAAGGCCCCTTCCAAAGGTATAATACTCAATCCTCCTCACCCCAAATTGCCAACACTAATTTCAACTTCCCAAGCTCAGCAAAAAAACTTGAACCCCAAAACCACCAAGTAAAAAACCAAGCCGAGAGTTTCCCCAAAAGAAACTACCAAAGAACCCAAGAACAATTGCCTCCATTGCCGTTACCCCTAGATGAAATGTACCAAAAACTACTAAGTATCGGGCAAGTAGTCCCTGTGCCTTTGATACCCCTACAACCACCGTACCCCAGCTGGTATAAACCAGATCTCACTTGCGAATACCATGCCGGTATAGCTAGACATAATATCCATACCTGCAACGCCTTCAAGAGAAAACTTCTACAACTGATCAAAGCAGGATGGATAGCATTTGAAGATGCCCCTAATATGAATGTAAACCCTCTACCTAATCATACTTCAGGTAGTGGATCTGTAAACATGTTAGAATTGGAACACTAAAAAATCTTAAGGGTGTCAATGGATAAGATCTACCAAATGATGGTAGATGCAAGGTACAAAGAGGGTAGCGAGAAGTGCTGTGAACTTCATAATATAAAGGGCCACGTGATCAGCCATTGCGAGGGTTTTCACAAAAAAGTGAGGCAGATGATGAGTCGTGGGTTGCTGCGAATTGAGAAAGCAGTAAGTGAGGAGGTGTTCATGATGGAGGCACCAAATAAAGAGGTGTGTCGAGTACAATTCACTACCGGAAAGCCACCCAAATTGGTCCTATCCAAACCATTAGTGGAACATAAAGGAAACTATAGTGCTTTACCTCACGACTATGGGTACTCTTTCAAAAGCACTCCGCAACCACCTGTTTTCAAGCAGAAATTGGGGGGTTGACCCGTAGTGGCAGATGTTTCACTCCAGAAGAGCTAGAAAAACAAAGAAAAGTTAAGGGTAAAGAAAAGGTTGACATAACCGAAGAAATAAACAAACCTGTCACAGAAGAGGAAACCAACGAATTCTTAAAGCTGATGAAACACAGTGAATATAGTACTGTTGAGCAGCTCAAGAAGACTCCATCAAGAATATCGTTATTTTCTCTGATTCTAAGCTCTGAGCCACATAGGAAGGCTCTACAAAAGGTATTGAACGAAGCCTACGTTCCTCAAGACATCAATCAAGAAACCATGGAGCATTTAGTGGGAAGAATCCAGGCCTCGAATTATATATACTTCACTGAAGATGAATTATGTCCTGATGGTACTGGGCACAACAAGCCGTTATACATTACGGTGCGTTGCAAGGATATTCTGATCGGAAAGGTACTCGTCGATAATGGTTCTGCACTGAACGTCCTACCAATGCATATGTTGAAAGAAATGCCTGTCGATGAGTCACATATGAAGCCCAGCACCTTGATGGCGAGAGCATATGATGGTTCGCCAAGACCGATAATTGGGACCCTAGAAGTAGAGCTATATGTGGGGCCGCAAATGTTCTTGATAACATTACAAGTAATGGACATTCACCCATCTTACAGCATACTATTAGGAAGGCCGTGGATTCATGCAGCTGGGGCAGTGACTTCTTCATTGCACCAGTGTTTGAAGTATATCATGAACGGAATGTTGATAACTGTCAAAGCTGAAGAGACAATCTCCATGATAAAAAATGTGGCCATACCTTTCATTGAAACTGAAGATTGTAGAGATGGGAATATTCATGCTTTCGAAATTGTGAACGCGGAATGGGTTCCTGAAGGCACGGTGTTGAGAAAGCCTAAAATCCCAGAAATAGCAAAGATGGCTGCCAAATGCTTTTTAAAGAATGGGGTTCCTTTTCAACGTAATCTTGGGATTAAAATGCCTAACCTAATCAAGCCAAACTATGCAAATCAAAGATTTGGGCTTGGATATAAGCCCAAGAAAGACGATTACAAGCGGGTCTTTCAGTTTAAAAGAGAGGCAAGAATGGCGAGGATTGAAGGAAGAGAGCCAGAAGAAGAGGAACTTGTCATCCCACCACTCCAAGTATCTTTCCCAAGGGCTGCAGAAGTGATTAGATCTGGCATAATAGAGCTCCACATCAAAACCCTGGAGAGCCAAGAAGAAAAACAAATAAAGGAAGCGGACTTGGAAATGAAGGATGAAGTTTTGCCACAGCTCTCCATTCACACCGTTGATGAACCTCCTGCTAGATTTTTCGTGCGAAGATTGGCTGAAGGGGAGGTGTACCAGAATTGGAAGATGGAGCTTGCTCCTATTGTGTTTAAAAAGTAATTGTTCTTGTTTGATAATGCTCGGACTTGTTTTGCCTTGTTTTGACTTGTGCTGAACTTGTTGGTATTTTAGCTCATGGTACCGCAAGATTTTCTATGTTAACCAAGCACTTTTGTTTTAATGAGATCATGCATTTTCCTGTGTCCAATGTGTGCCTGTATCTTTTATCTTTTCGTGAATCACACTTACACGAGCACGCCTTGAACTTTCAGGATTCCTGAAAGTTCCATCAATTCACAAAACCGTTGCACTAAGAATAATTGGCCAAACTTCGATAATATGATTGCAATGGATGATGAAGAATGGGGAGAGGAGGATATAAGAGAGTTTACTAAGCTGGTAGAATGTTCAGAAAAGGCCTGGGAACCAGCCTATGAGAAACTAGAAGCCATTAACGTGGGAGACGAAGAAGAAAATAAGGAATTAAAGATTGGCACTCTTTTTACAACTGAAGAAAGAAATAGACTAGTTTCTCTACTACACGAGTATGTAGATATTTTTGCCTGGACTTATGCAGATATGCCTGGTCTAGATACTGACATAGTAGTACATAAGATTCCTTTAATAGAAGGAAGCAAGCCAATTAAGCAGAAAACCAGGCGAATGCGTCCAGACATGTTGCTCAAGGTAAAATCTGAGATACTAAAACAGTGGGATGCAGGGTTTCTAGATGTAGTCCAATATCCACAATGGGTAGCCAATGTGGTTGTAGTCCCAAAAAAAGATGGGAAGATTCGGATGTGTGTGGACTATAGAGATTTGAACAAGGCGAGCCCAAAAGATGATTTTCCTTTGCCCCATATAGACATTCTCGTTGATAATGCTGCAAGAAATGCTACCTATTCTTTTATGGATGGATTCTCTGGTTATAATCAAATTAGAATGGCAGAAGAAGATAAAGAGAAGACCACTTTTGTCACACCTTGGGGGACGTTTTGCTATAAAGTAATGCCATTCGGATTGAAGAATGCTGGAGCCACATATCAAAGAGCAATGGTTACCTTATTCCACGATATGATGCACCAAGAAGTGGAAGTTTATGTGGATGACATACTTGCAAAATCAAAGAAAGAGGAATATCATGTGCAAGTGTTAAGAAGACTATTTGAAAGGTTGCGGAAATTCCAGCTAAAGTTGAATCCTGCAAAATGCTCATTTGGGGTGAAAACTGGAAAACTATTGGGCTTCATAGTAAGCGGTCGAGGAATAGAAGTCGATCCTGATAAAGCTAAAGCTATTCAAGAGATGCCTGCTGTAACGGCCCGGATTTTTCTACATTCTTTTTCGCAATATATTGGAAAAATTTCAGGTAAATTTTTTTTTTATATATATATACAGGTTCCACCAAAATTTTAGCAGAGTCTCCCCTGTACCGGTAGGTCCCAAGTTATCGACATATACCCTTTTTACACTTATAATAACTCAAAATTACGACCCAATCATCCTGGGCCTCAACCCAACTCATTCTCATCAACACAACACATCTTATTCAATAACATCATATAATGCAATTCAAATAAAAGATTCAATTTCAACTGTAAACATGCATGGTCAAAAAGGTACTAAGAGTTTCAACCATTAGATTAAAGACATACATTCAAATTTACGGATTTATATTACATCTCAAGTTTTAAGAGATAAGTCTTTTAATTTACAATTAATTTACATGGTCAAAAGCAAAAGATAACTAAACTAGTATTACCCTTGACGCAACCCTGGTGGACCTGATAATAGAAATTAACATGTACACATAAATATAAAATATAGTAACAAGCAATAACAATGGCAGACAATAATCTCTACGGCATTTCTTTTTATATATAAAATTAGGCATAAACCTCTTTTACAACATATATTTTCCATTTATTACCAATATCCATCTAATATCCTATCTCATTTTCCAAGAATAATTCCATCTTAGAAATCTCAACACAACTCAACGGTTTGCGAACACCATCTCCTTATAAATCAATTTTCACTTGATACCAAGATATTCCTATCTTGATATCATTAGCTTATCTCATTCTTTTAGAATAATTAATCAATATTTTTTTTTTCCTTTTCTAAATCTGTTGCTAGAAGGTAATCGCTGAAACTAATAAATCTCATTAATATCATTGGGTGAACTAATCAATTTAAAATATACCAGCACCGATGAAACCTCTTCGATACCATTAGCAATCCAAACCGGGTAGCTAATCCATGCCATTTGATTCTTCCATTCATATCGAATCCCTTTCATTTTCTTATTAACCTCATATGCATTGTAACCACGGTTGCCAAGTATCATTTACACACAATCTTAGTTATCGACACCACGGTCACTAAGCATCCTTCACATAACTTTGGTCACCCTCATTACAGTGCCAAGTATCAATTTATGCCCTTAGCCACCATCATTATGATGTTAAGTATCACTGTAATGTATCCTTAGCCACCAACACTATGGTAATTAATTATCTATCAATTCCCCTCCAATCTCCAAATCATTGTGTCTACCCAATAACCACATTAATTAATTTACTCAAAATCTTAGTCATATATTAATTATTTTACTCATAACATATAGAATTTACTACTTCTAACTTCAATCAATTAATTCACATAATCTTTTCAAAACTTAACTATCTGGCTAACTCATCTCAATTGCCAATAATTCTGGTAATTTCATATAATTACCCACATATTTGGTTAACCTTCTTTGGTTACCAGTACATCTAGTAATTCCATACGAATTACCCAGCCTCCAGTTATACATTCAGTACATTGATTCATACAAAATACATTATGATTTAGAATGCATCTACATGATTCCTTGTAAAAGTAGGTTCTCGTGTATCGAGTTTCCTAGACATCTCGTTGGTGTGATGTCCCTGCAGTAGTACAAAACATTTAAGAGAATGCAAATACTTAAGAATACTAATAATGGTAACTAACGGTCTGGAAGTTAAATGAAGCATTAACATTTATAATATCGTCATGTACTTGGTATAAACAGCTAGTAGTACATATAGATGCACCAATTTTATTTTATTTATTTTGCAATCAACCATAATCTTAAACCCGGCTATCCTCTTAAGGCATTATTTGCTGAGATTAATCGTTCACTCACCCCGATCATTCACTTCGGATGCCATTAGCCAAGCTAATCAATCGTTCGTCCCGGGCATCCTTTCGGATGCCATTAGCCGAAGCTAATCAATCATTCGTCCCGGCCATCCTTTCGGATGCCATTAGCCGAAGCTAATCAATCGTTCGTCCCGGTCATCCTTTCGGATGCCATTAGCCGAAGCTAATCAATCGTTCGTCCCGGGCATCCTTTCGGATGCCATTAGCCGAAGCTAATCAATCATTCGTCCCGGCCATCCTTTCGGATGCCATTAGCCGAAGCTAATCAATCGTTCGTCCCGGTCATCCTTTCGGATGCCATTAGCCGAAGCTAATCAATCGTTCGTCCCGGTTAGCCGAAGCTAATCATTCATTTGTCCTGGTCATCCATCTGGATGCCATTAGCCGAAGCTAATCAATCCTTCATCCCGCCCATCCATTCAGATGCCATTAGCCGAAGCTAATCAACCTTTAGTCAACATTTAAGCGTTCGACAATCTAATATCGGTTCTAACAATACGGTAATAATCATATTAAAGTATTTCAATATTCAACGTATGAAAAAAAAGAAAGGTGCAAGTCACCTACCTAGAAGAGGTGCACGTGCTGCCATTCCATGCAATTGTCCAATCCCCACAGCTTTCCCTGTACCACCAGGGATTCAATTTTTATCAACAATACAACCAACATCACATCTTCATTTAATTCTCATTCAACTAGTATTCTCAAACCAATCATAAGGAATTTTCTTTAAGATCTCATACTCTTACTCATTTTCATGTTTATATTCATTCTTATTATTTTGTTATCAAAACCATCACTCAACAACAAATTCCAAGCAAAGATTAAAAATTGTCTGATTCCAATCAATTTAGCTTAACCAACCCAGAACACTATCTAGTGTCTTAATCCTAACTAAAGCTGTAAAAACTCAGTTTTGGGTGTGATGTATCTCTATGAAAGGCTAAAACATGGAGATACAACTTTTATGAAGAAACCAACTCCAAATTATTTTGTTTTAAGGCTCAAAATCAACAATCATAATAGCCCCTCCTTTATAGCTAAGATTTTGGGCAGCGAGGATTTTCATTTCTTGGGAATCCTTTTCAACTTCCAACTTATTTTTATTGCAAAAACAACATCATCCAAGGTCATTTGGCATCATTAAATCACAAATTCAAACCAATTCTAAAGCAAAACATTCAAACAATTTCCCTACCTTTACAATATAGCAAAGATTAGACCAAAAATAAGGAAACTCATTCCTTTTGGGATTTCTCCTAATATTATTATTAATACAACAAAATGATGAACTATTCATTTTCTTTCACTCTCTCCTCGTGCGATTAAACATATGCGGCAAACCTTAACAATTAATATTCTTAGATCATTATCATAACAACAATTTCACCCTACTAGTTGGAATCCATGACAATCTTCATTAACTAATCAATTTGCCAAAAATACTTATGGCTAGCTTTAAATATGTTTTATGTTCCATATTTCTTTCATTTTAATTTCTTCATGGTTCCACCCCATTTATATCCACACAACCAACAAGTTAGCTTTGTATTCAATCAACATGTTCATATAGCGATATTCCTTACTATTCTTACATAATAATCATACTTCACCTCATATAAAGAATACACAATTAATATGTAATAATATTAATAACAAGAACATATTTTACCATTACATCTTCCATAAAACCTACACCCACACAATTCTAATTTCATCAACACATGTATTTAATCAAGCTTGCTACATTTTGCCAAAACTAGTAATAGATTCAAAAGGCAATAAGTCATCAAATTCTGATTATTGCTCTAAACCCAATGGTCAGACCACATATCATAGAATTGTGCATACTATATCTCAACATCATAATGATCCAACGGTTAGATCTCCCTAGATCTGCATAAAACCGAGCTTACCTAAAACTGGACGAGCTACTGTTCAACATGCACGAAACCTTGCCGGAGGAGGCGTTTCCGATCTCCACCGTTCAGAATGCATGACACATCTAGGCGCACCACATATCCAAAACTGAGCATGATCCAACGGTTTAAAAGAGAGCAATCGGCAGGCGACCAAACTGCCCTGCTGGTGCATTTCCTTTTTGTTTTTCAGGAAAGTTCCGATGAGGATTGCTGTCAAATGAAGTGTGTTCCTTCCAATCCCTCCGGTTAGTTAGTCGATAAGTGTAATAACAACAACATATCCAAACCTTAGCTTGATCCAACGGTGGAAGAGAGAGCAATCGACCGGCGACCAAACTGCTCTGCAGGTGCATTTCCTTTTTGTTTTTCAGGAACGTTCCGATGATGATTTATGTCAAATGGGGTGTTTTCCTTTCAATCCCTCCGGTCAGTTCGTAGATATGTGTAATGAGAACAACATATCCAAAACGTAGCTTGATCCAACGGTGGAATAGAGAGAAATCGGCCAGCGACCAAACTGCCCTGCAGGTGCATTTCCTTTTTGTTTTTCAGGAAAGTTCCGATGATGATTTCTGTCAAATGGGGTGTTTTCCTTTCAATCCCTCCGGTCAGTTTGTAGATACATGTCATAAAAACAACATATCCAAAACTGAGATGGATCCAACGGTGGAATCCTGAGATATGATCACCGGAGTATTATTGGTTTTACTCCAAAATCTGCAGCTCTCTCTCTATCCGTTTTTCTCTTTTTTTTTTTTTTCTTTTCTCTTTTTCTTTTGTTTTTTAACTGGTGGCCTTTGCAGTTTTATAGGCACCTTTTTTCATAATTACAATTTTATCCCTCGTTCATGACTTTATGTATTTTATTTTATTTATAATTTTATCCCTCGTTCATGACTTTATGTATTTTATTTTATTTTTCATGTAAACTATCTGGTTTATTTCTGCTTAAATCGTTAGTCTTTACCAAACTCCGATTGGGATGAGATATTTAACCAAGGTAGGAAAACATATTAATAGACTTCATGCAAAATTTCATCTCGATCCTATCATTAGATTGAGAATTCTGCTTCCTAATATAAACTTGTTCAGTTCATGACTTTTCATAAACAATCTAGATTTTTTTCTTGTTCAATCTTCACAAACAAAATCCATATCAATTATCCTTCTAAACTTATACGGTCATTTTATTATTTTGAAATGTATTCATTTTAGAATTTCCACCTTTATTTATTTATCGGCTTATTACCATTTCAAAATAACGTCACTGATTTTTAATCGGTGCTTGCACCTTCAGTCCTATCCTTTTTCATTGCACTATCATTTATTATAATGCAATCTTTATTACCTCACTTATTTCCTAAAAATATTTTGTTATTTTTCTCATTATTTTATCCATCAAAACACGTTACTAGTTTCTCTGTCCTTATGAATTCTAAACCAAAATTCATTTTGTAGAGGTCATCTCTTTCATTATATATCATTATTTATCTATTATTTCAAATCTTGGTTTTTCATCACTCATTGAAATATTACCACTTTCAGCCTTACGTTTACATGAGGGTTTACACATCTACATATTTAAATTATAAATTTCCAGGGTTTCACACCTGCCCCTAAGACAGAAAAGGAAGTAAGAAGTTTCCTCGGGCGCCTGAATTACATAGCTCGGTTTATATCCCAGTTGACGGTGACTTGTGAACCAATCTTTCGTTTGCTCAAGAAGAAAAATCCTGGAGTATGGGACAACGATTGTCAGGAAGCCTTCGATAAAATAAAGAGGTACTTGCAAAACCCACCATTGTTAGTACCTCCAACACCGGGAAGGCCTTTGATTCTATACTTGACAGTAACAGAAACAGCTATGGGCTGCGTGCTGGGACAACATGATGAGTCAGGAAGGAAGGAGCAAGCTATTTACTACTTGAGTAAAAAATTCAATGACTGTGAGTCGAGATATACAACAATTGAGAGGTTGTGTTGTGCTTTGGTTTGGAGTGCGAAAAGACTTCGGCAGTATATGCTATACTACACAACTTGGTTGATTTCGAAATTAGACCCGCTCAAGTATATTTGTGAAAAACCTTACCTGTCAAGTAGAATAGCAAGATGGCAAGTGTTATTGGCAGAATATGACATTGTCTTTATGACAAGAAAAGCTGTAAAAGGAAGCATAATTGCCGATCATCTTGCAGATCATGCCATGGAGAACTACGAGCCGCTAAACTTTGACCTCCCAGATGAAGATGTGATAGTAGTTGAAGATGAAAGTGGAGAAGGCGATCAATGGACCCTTTACTTTGATGGGGCAGTAAACGTATCAGGAAATGGGGCCGGAGCTGTAGTGATTTCCCTAGAAAATAAGCAGTATCCTGTTTCAACAAGGTTACTGTTTGAATGTACCAATAACACTGCCGAGTATGAAGCCTGCATCATTGGCCTAGAAGCTGCTCTAGAACTTAAGGCCAAAAAGCTTGAGGTTTTTGGGGATTCCTTACTAATTATCTGCCAAGTCAAAGGTGAGTGGCAAACTAAGGATGAGAAGCTGAAGTTGTATCAAAGTTATCTCTTGAAGCTAGCCAACGAATTTGAAGAAATCAAATTCACCCATATAAGCAGAGATAAGAATCAATTTGCTGATGCCCTAGCAACCTTAGCTTCAATGACACAAGTTGATTATAAAACCAAGATCCAACCAATAAATATCGAAGTCAGAAGCTTCCAAGCCCATTGTTGCCTAATTGAAGAATCTCCAGATGGGAAACCATGGTACAATGACATCAAGAAGTTTCTCCAGCATCGAGAATATCCTGAAGGGGTTTCCAAGACAGATGAAAAGACTTTAAGAAGAATGACCATGAATTTTTACTTGGATGGGGAAATTTTATATAAAAGGTCATTTGATGGGACTCTGCTCAAGTGTTTGAATGAAAATGAGATTGAGCAAGCATTAAAGGAAGTCCATGAGGGGATTTGTGCTACACATGCTAATGGTCATACAATGGCGAAACAAATTCAAAGGTCTGGATACTTCTGGTTGACCATGGAGAGAGATTGTATAGACTATGTCAGAAAATGCCACAAGTGTCAAATATATGGCGACAAGATAAATATGCCTCCGGCGCCTCTGTTCAATATGATCTCGCCTTGGCCTTTTGATATGTGGGGTCTAGATGTCATAGGGCCAATCAACCCTAAGGCGAGCAATGGACATAGATTCATTTTGGTGGCCATTGACTACTTCACCAAATGGGTAGAAGCCAACTCTTACGCCCATGTAACACAAAAAGTAGTCAAGAGATTTATTGAAAAGGATTTGGTTTGTCGTTATGGTTTGCCGGCAAGATTGGTAACTGACAATGCCCAGAATTTCAATGGGAAGTTGATTGATGAATTGTGCACCAAATGGAGGATTAAACACCTCAATTCTTCCCCTTATAGACCAAAGATGAATGGAGCAGTCGAAGCAGCTAACAAGAATCTCAAGAAAATTATCCAGAAAATGGTGGTCACCTACAAGGATTGGCATGAGATGCTCCCATATGCACTTCATGCATACCGTACCACAGTTAGAACTTCTACAAATGCCACCCCATACTCTTTAGTATATGGAATGGAGGCGGTTGTGCCCTTAGAAGTGGAAATCCCATCACTGCGGATCCTGAAGGATGCAGAACTGGACGAATCAGAATGGGCAAGGTCAAGATTTGAGCAACTAACCTTGATCGACGAGAGAAGACTAGCAGCTATCTGCCATCACCAGTTATACCAAAGCAGGATAGCCAAAGCTTACAACAAGAAGGTCAGACCAAGGGTGTTCAAGGAAGGGGATTTGGTGCTAAGGAAGATCCCACTAGCATCAGGAGAAGATCAAAGCAAGTGGACACCAAACTACGAAGGGCCATATGTAGTGAAAAAGGCTTTTTCTGGAGGGGCTTTAATTCTGACTACTATGGATGGAAGGGATCTACCAAGACCTGTAAACTCAGATGTTGTAAAGAAGTACTATGCTTGATGTATTTACCTTCATCAGTAAATGAAATTGAAGTTTGGCTAAGATTTCTTTAATGTGTTTCCCTTAAAATTATGCATGATCTCATGTTTTCACAAGGATTTTTTTTGGGAATTCAAAGCTTAGTACAAAAACAGAAATGATTCTGTTTGTTTTTCCAAAACAAACAAGTTCTGGAAATTAAGGTGATTCCTTAGAGAGGTGACCATACACCTAAAAAAAAAAAAAAAAACACAACATGAAGTGACTCTAAAGCTGGGTTTTACTTGCATGAATAATGAGAAATCACTCTGCATACTCGCATGAAAGCAAGGCTTACCGATCCAGAATGCATGCATTTGAGATGAAGAAAGGCCATCTTTGATATTCCTTTCACAAGGCTGAAATATATCATTTGCAGTCCCCTTTTGAGCCTAATAAATTTTTCTTGAAAAATAACCTTGGCTAGGATCACACCCTATACTGGGGGCATGAAAAAGTCTTGGGGGCATGAAAAAGTCTTCAACGATGAAAGTGCCCAAAAAAATCCATAATGATTGAAAGTGCCCAAATACCTCTTGGGGGCATGAAAAAGTCTTCAACGATGAAAGTGCCCAAAAAAATCCATAATGATTGAAAGTGCCCAAATACCTCTTGGGGGCATGAAAAAGTCTTCAACGATGAAAGTGCCCAAACAATGCTGGGGGGCATAAAAGAAAATTCTCAATCATCAAATGTGCCCAATCAAAGCTAGGGGGCATAAAAAAAAATCCGAATGATCCAAAATTCTGAGCATAAAAAAAAAAAAAGAAGTTAATGCAATGATGCTCAAAATCAAATGAAGAAAACAAAGAGAAAGAGCCCGAGCCTAACACTGGGGGGCACCGTGGACCATTTTACAAATCAATTCCAAGGTCCAGAAATGTATGAACAAAATAGTTTGGGATATAAGCACTTGTGATCCTTAGTCATAAAGTCCCTTAAACACCTTTTGAACCTACATATATCCTTTTCTTCATAGCCAATAGCCCAAGCCTACATTACGTGCCTAATCAAGCCCTTTCTGATCAAAGGCAAGCAATCTGGATCGGTAGGCAGTGCTTTCTCATGCGAAATAAAATCATTATTCATGCAAATAAAATGAATGCTTCACCAACGGTTCTCAATAACCCTCAAATTGAAATTTCAACCTTTTGTGACCAACCAGGTGTCATTTCATGTTCTTCACATCTTCACCAAAATCAAAACAAAAAGTTTTCATCACTTCTGAAAACCTCTCCATAGGAATCACTTGAATTCCTTCACAATGAGTTTGCTTTGAATCAATGTCAAAATGATTTTTGTGTTTCTGGAATAGCTTTGAAATTCGAAAAATTCTAAATGAAAACAACTCCTTATCAAAAACCAAACCTACCTTCACATAGCCTCATCCTCAAACCTGATCCGAATACTTGGGGGCATGATCAAACTAGAGGGCAATTCACCAAAACACATAGGGGTGGCTCCATGATTCCCCTTCTAAGAAAATGGAAAACTTGATTTTTTTTTTTTTAAACACCAAAACGGCGCCGTTTGGGATAAAAAATTAGGAATTTTTGCCGATTTTCAATTTAGCCCTCCAGCTTTCAATTTCGTTCAATTTGACCCCCGGATTTTGTCAATTAGACCCCTATAGTTTGGCGCCTTTTGCAGATTGGTCCTTGTCTTTGGATTTTCTTAATTTAACCCCAAATTGACCCCAAAACTTCAATTTTCTTTCAATTTGACCCTTGATTTCAATCAATTAACTTGGTAAAAATTAAATTTGGTCTCTTAAAATTCTAATCTTCTCAATTAAGCCCAAATTAAGCTCCCAAACTTAATTTTTCACCAATTAAGCCCCAAATAAAATTAATTTGACCCATTTAAAGTATAATTAAGTCCTTGCACTTAATTAAATCCTTCAATTGGACCCAAATTAATTCTTACACATAATTAAAATTCAATTTGGCCCATGATTAAATCAAATTGGCCTATTAAAAATTTAATTATGTCCTTGGACTTAATTTTTCACTAATTAAGCCCCAAATAAAATTAATTTGACCCATTTAAAGTATAATTAAGTCCTTGCACTTAATTAAATCCTTCAATTGGACCCAAATTAATTCTTAAACATAATTAAAATTTCAATTTGGCCCATGATTAAATCAAATTGGCCTATTAAAATTTAATTATGTCCTTGGACTTAATTTTTATGCAAATTCGTCCAATAATCATTTAATTTAACCTTGAATTTGCATTTTCTCCTCCAATTTTGGGCACAATGGGGCGCCAATAGGTCTTGAATCTCCTCCAAAAATTGCAATTTGATTTCCCGGCATACTTTCTCCACGTTGCCAGCCTTTATTATTTTTTGTCTTTATTATTTTTTTATTTTATTTTATTTTGGGGGAATAACCCAGAATTGGGTTATGACATACATGACAAGGAAAGCCGTAAAAGGGAGTGCAATCGCGGACCATCTGGCCGATAATGCTATTGAAGATTACGAATCTTTGGATTTTGATTTCCCTGATGAAGATATATTGTCAATAGAAAAGGAAGAAGAGAAGACAGATTGGTGGACCATGTTTTTTGACGGGGCAGTAAATGTATATGGTAACGGGGCAGGGGCGGTAATAATCTCTCCTAATAAGAAACAATACCCAGTTTCGGTCAAACTACATTTCGAGTGCACCAACAATACAGCTGAGTATGAAGCTTGTATACTCGGTTTAGAAGCGGCATTGGAGTTAAAGATAAAGAAGATAGATGTATATGGGGATTCAATGTTGATCATCTGCCAGGTCAAAGGGGAATGGCAAACCAAAGAAGAAAAGTTGAGGCCGTACCAGGAATACCTATCCATGCTAGCAAAGGAATTTGAAGAAATTAGATTCACCCATTTGGGAAGGGAGGGGAACCATTTTGCGGATGCTTTGGCCACACTAGCTGCTATGACTACCATTGACCTCAAGAGCAAGGTACAACCGGTACACATTGATATTAGAAACGATCCAGCGCATTGTTGTTTAGTTGAAGGAGAGATGGACGGACAACCTTGGTATTACGATATCAAGAATCTTGTGCAGAATCAGGAATATCCGGTGGGAGCTTCTAAAACGGATAAGAAAACCTTGAGAAGGTTGGCTATAGACTTCTATTTAGATGGAGAGATTTTGTATAAAAGATCATTTGATGGAACCCTGTTAAGGTGTTTGGATGAGGCAGATGCTAGAAAGGCATTAAGAGAGGTCCATGAGGGGATTTGCTCAACCCATGCTAGCGGGCATATGATGGCAAGGAAAATCTAAAGGGCTGGTTATTTTTGGATGACACTAGAAAAAGATTGTATCGACTATGTCAGAAAATGTCACAAATGTCAAATTTACAGTGACAAGGTCAATATGCCACCAGCTCCTCTGTTTGACTTAACATCTCCATGGCCCTTCGCGATGTGGGGAATTGATGTGATTGGACCTGTAAACCCAAAAGCGAGCAATGGTCATAGATTTATCCTCGTGGCTATTGACTACTTCACAAAATGGGTAGAAGCCGGGTCATTTGCTCATGTGACACAAAAAGTGGTGAAGAAATTTATTGAGAGAGATTTGATATGTCGGTATGGTCCACCAGAAACGATTATAACTGATAATGCCCAGAATTTCAACGGCAAGATGATAATAGAGCTCTGCACTAAATGGAAAATCAAGCATTCCAATTCTTCGCCATATAGACCAAAGATGAATGGGGCGGTAGAAGCTGCTAACAAGAATGTCAAAAAGATTATTCAGAAGATGGTAGTCACCTATAAGGATTGGCATGAGATGTTGCCATTTGCCCTTCATGCATATCGCACCGCAGTTCGAACCTCGACAGGGACTACCCCATATTCTTTGGTGTACGGTATGGAGGCAGTGATGCCTTTGGAAGTGGAAATCCCGTCGTTAAGAGTGCTAATAGATTCTGAGTTAGAAGAGGCCGAGTGGGCCAGAGTGAGACACGAGCAACTGAACCTGATCAGTGAAAAGAGGATGGCCGCAATATGTCATCACCAACTTTACCAGAAACGAATGACTAAGGCGTATGATAAGAAGGTTAGACCGCAGTTGTTTCAAGAAGGGGATCTAGTATTGAAGAAAATATTATCATTACCCGGAGATGATCAAAGCAAATGGGCACCAAATTATGAGGGTCCTTATGTAGTAACGAAGGCATTCTCAGGAGGAGCGTTGAAGTTAGCTAGAATGGATGGAGAAGACCTAGCTCGACCTGTGAATTCTGACTCTGTAAAAAGATATTATGCTTGATGTAGGCTCCTAAATCAATAAATCAAAGTTTGGCCATTGATTTCTTTCCTTTTGTGCGTTGATCTCACAACAATCATTTTTGCATTAATCCCAACAGTGCATCTCATCACTCATTAAAAAAAAAAAGAGTTTAGCATCGACTGAACGAATTTCTTCTCTATATAAAAGCTCAAACTAGGATCACACCCCTACACTGGGGGCAATACAAGATGTTTTTTTTATGAAAAGTTTTACGGAAGCCTATAGATTTGAAAACCAAGCTAAAGCATTTGACAAAAGCATGACAAAAAGGCAATAACAAGTCTTACATTTTGAGAGAAGGACCACTTGAGGAAAGTCAAATACTTCTTCTCCAAGAATATGATAAGTAAAAAAGGCCACACGAGAGATGAATCCAGCATACGACTTCAAAAGCAAGCTCATGTTACGAGGGAGTCTCATGAACTAGAAAAGAGAATGGGGGCCTATGTTTCAAAACCAGGTACGAATGCATGCATTGCATCTAATCATAAAGTCATTGCATGTATGTTTTTTATCGTTACAGGAGGAGATCTTAGTGCATTCCAACAAGATTATGGACGAAGAAAGAATCATTGAGTTGAGTCTAGAACAACAAGAAGAGAAGATAATATTTTTCAAATCCTGCCAGCAGGAAGAACGACATCGATAACAATCGGTAAGAGGGAATCGCCAGATGGGATTCCAAGTTGTTTGAGATCGCCAGAAGGGATCTCGTGTTTCACTATTTGAAGGTCGCCAGATGGGACCTCGTATTTCATGTTGGTTAAAAGGAATCGCCAGATGGGATTCCAAGTTGTTTGAGATCGCCAGAAGGGATCTCGTGTTTCACTATTTGGAGGTCGCCAGATGGGACCTCGTATTTCATGTTGGTTAAAAGAAATCGCCAGATGGGATTCCAAGTTGATGGAGATCGCTAGAGGGGATCTCGTATTTTGTTATTTGGAGGTCGCCAGATGGGACCTCATATTTCATGTTGGTAATAAGGAATCGCCAGATGGCATTCCAAGTTGTTTGAGATCGCCAGAAGGGATCTCGTATCTCGCTATTTTGGAGGTCGCCAGATGGGACCTCATATTTCATGTTTGTTAAAAGGAATCGCCAGATGGGATTCCAAGTTGATTAAAGGAGATCGCCAGAAGGGATCTCGTGTTTCACCATTTGGAGGTCGCCAGATGGGACCTCATATTTCATGTTGGTAAAAAAAAAGGGGGAATCGCCAGATGGGATTCCAAGTTGATTAAAGGAGATCGCCAGAAGTGATCTCGATATTTCGATATTCATCCAAGGAGGTCGCTAGAAGGGACCTCATATTTCAGCTTTGAATAAAAAGGAATCGCCAGATGGGATTCCAAGATAAAGGAGATCGCCAAGAGGGATCTCATATTTCGATATTCATCAAAGGAGGTCGCCAGATGGGACCTCATATCTCATATTTCACAGAGGAATCGCCAGATGGGATTCCAAGCAAGTTAAGGGAGATCGTCAGAAGGGATCTCATATTTCGATAGTTGTCAAAGGAGGTCGCCAGAAGGGACCTCATTTTTCCATTTTTGTTAAAGGGAATTGCCAGATGGGATTCCAATTTTTCAGGCCGAAGAGGATCGCTGTAAAGAAAGAGTTTCAGATTGATCAAGCTTCGACCAGATCAGTTTCGGGAGTTCAGATTGGATTATCTTTATAAAACTTACTGCGCAAAACCCTTGCTCCGTAAGCATTATAAAGAGGGGGCATCTGTTGTAACCCATTTTTGGGTCCCCATAAAAAAATAAAATAAATAGCCAAAGAAGGTTAGAAAAATAACGGGAGGCAGAAGCGCTCAGAAAATGGTCGGAAAATTGGTCAAGGAGTATAAAAATACAAAGATTGAATTTTTGGCAGTATATTCTTGAAGGATGAGGGCCATGTTTAGAAGGAAATTTTGAATTTTGAGGAGAAAAGCCCAAATTTGGATGTTTATAGACTTAATTGGATTTTTAATTGTTTTTATAGGGGTTTTGATTGCAAGAAAAATTGATTTTTAAGTCAATTCGGGCTTTAATTAGAAGAAATTTAAGTTCTGGGGCCAAAATATATTTTTTTAGGAATTTATTAGGCCAAATCAGGGGCTTAATTGCATAAATATTGAAGTTTAATGGCCAATTAGGGGCTTAATTGTGAAAATCCGAAACCAGAGACCAATTTGGAAAGGGCGCAAAGATAAAGGGGGCTGTTTGGAATTGATTGAGGGGCTTAATTGAAGAAATTGGAAGTTTATTGATCAATTGAGGGCTAAATTGCATAAATCAGAGGCCAAGGACCAACAAGGCGGACGAGACCGAAATTGGCAGGGATGCAATTGAAAGGAACAAAAATAATTAGGGGACTGATGTGAACGTTGGCGCGTTTCTGGCGCCACATTTTGAATGAAACGGCGCGTTTTCTCCAAAACGACGCCGTTTCATGCGTTTAAAAAAAAAAAAAAAAAGAAAGAGACCAAACGGTGCCGTTTTGAACGGCACTGTTTCTCTTCTTCTTCCCCCCCGCACGCGTAGCAGAGAAGAGGAAAACCGGGGTTTTTGTCCCCGCCTCTCTCCTCACGTGCCACGGCCTGACGCTCCATGCCTTGGGACCCCCAAAACCGAAGCCACTGGCCGACCACCCGCCGCGCCACCGAAACCGAGAGAAACACCTTGGCAGCGGCGCCTGCCGACCGACCGACCAGCACGCCTCGCTCCCCATGCGGCCATGCCCCGATATCCCTATAAATAGAGAAGAAACAGAGTAAGAAAGGGAGGAGAAAGAGGAAAAAAAAAGGAACCCGAAAGAAAAAAAAAAACGAAGAGAGAGAGGAAGAGAGAGAAACACCCAAACAAGGAGAGAGAGAGCCAACGAGAACCCAAAAAACCAAGAGAAGAGTGAAATTTTGAAGCCGGGGAAATTTAGAATAGAAAACCAAGCCAAAAAACAGGAGGACGTCGCCAGTTCACTTGGAAACCACCGTGAGCTAAGCCGCAGCCACCGCCTCCACCGCAGCCCCGCTAGCAAGCCGCCGTCTCCGCTGCGCCAGGTACACTATCCTTACCCCCGTGCATTTTTTCGGTGAGGCTGGCATAGGTTGGCCTCCTGCATACAGAATCGTTCTGCATGCAGGAGGC
The DNA here is from genome assembly GCA_018804465.1 of Populus tomentosa. NCBI lineage: Eukaryota > Viridiplantae > Streptophyta > Magnoliopsida > Malpighiales > Salicaceae > Populus > Populus tomentosa. Next base: position 13,406,031 of record CM031981.1, read on the forward strand.
ACGGGGGGGGGAAATAATTCCCCCCCCGGTCATTCTTTTTTTTTCTGTTGGGCCAGACAGGGTCTGGCCCAGTGATATGGGTCTGGACCGGTCCGGCCCAGATTATGGGTCTGGGCTGGTCCGGCCCAGATCAAGGCAAGATACTGTTGGGCCGAGTCCGGCCCAACGTTTTTGGGGCTGGAGTCCGGCCCAGTTAGTTGGGCCGGCCCAGCCCACTTAATATATTAATATTATATTATATTATATTATTATATTATGCATGTATATATATATATGAAAAGAAAACAACAATATATTTTTTTTAGACTTTTCGGAATTTTATTTATTTATTTATTTTTTTTTAAAATATATATATATATATATATATATATATATATGTTTTGTTTTTATATACATTGATTTGTATTTTTTATACTATGGGGATACAAATTCAGTGTTTTAAAACACCCGTTTTTGTCAAAAAAAAAAAATGTTTTCTTGCGTGTTGCATACGGCCAATACTCTAACATGTTTTTGCATTTTCTTTTTTATATATAAAAAAAAAATATTGGAAGCTTTGAAGGTGTGTTTTCGCATAGATTTCTTAAACACAAATTATTTTCTTGCATTTTTGGATTTTACAACATGTTTGTAAAACTCCAAAGGGTATTGGCCAATATTCCAAAAACTATAAAAATCTTATTTTGGGAGGAGAAATTGCATTTATTATTCACCGTTAATGTTTGGATGAAGAAATCTTTAAAAGGATGAACCTCCAAAATATTATTGGGAGTAATGAATCTGCACACATGTTTGAAAGAAGCTTTGATTGTAATCGAGGACATTTCAAAATTTTAATTTTTTACTCCACGGTTTACGAGTCGTGAAAGTATAAAATTGTTTTTTTTTTAAGAGTTGTGAAATTTTCTTCGTTTTCTTTTTTCCTTTTCCTTGTGATTTACGAGTCGCAAACTCCTGAAATACTAAGGGAAAAATGAGCTTTCAAAACACATGGAATTTCCTTAGATTTCTATCCAAAATAAATTGACGGGTTTAGAAAACACCAACACCATAGACTATAGAGCAAACCAAACACCAAGCAGCTTACCTTAGGTAGGGCGTACTAGGGGTGCTAGTACCTTCCCTTTACGCAACCAGTCCCATGCTTTAGAATCTCTGAAAGACCACTTAGGGTTCCTAGTGACCAAAATACTAGGTGGCGACTCCAAAGAACCAAATCATTAAAACACAATGAAAACCGCCAGCCGATGCCGCGCGCATAGGATTTTTTTTAGGGGTGCGACATCTCTCATGGCAACTTCTTTTCTCATGTGTTGTTTGGAATCTTTGGCTTCATCGAAATGACATCATTTTAATGATGCAGCCCCTAACCTCCAAATTTGTTTCTCCATGGTGCGCCAAAGTATTGCTTTATGGCTGAGGCTTGATTCCAGCTCTTTAGAGCTTAATATAGAAAATGTTCGATAGGAAGGAGTTGGTTTCTTATGATTTGTTTGTTCCCCCCATTTGTTGCTCTACCCTGTTTCATGCAACAACTTTTGTGCTTTCCTTTCACCTGCTTGTTCATCTAATATAAGTTAGGCTATGATCTTTGTAGCCTTTTTCTTAAAAAAATTTCGACTATAATAAAAAAAGAAAAAGATAAGATATACAACTGTTTATGCTAGCTTTTTCTCCATGTTGCTTTTCTCTTTTGCATTGCTAGAAAAATAGGGTGCAAAATGGCTATGACAATCATGTTTTTAGCAAAAACAATTGCCAAAACAATCATGTCATGTTATTGATTAAAAAAAAAATCCAGGAGAATAGATGAAGAAAAGCACCAATTTCAAAAACTATTGCTCATTTGGAAATCACTAAATTAAATTGAATTAGAAATTTTTAATAATATCTCATATTTAAATATTTTTAGTGAGAATTAAATTTTAAATAGGATTCAAACCCTAAAAATTATACCAAAGTAAATTAAATATTAACCCCTCTGATTTACAATTCCAAATAGAAAAAAATTAATGTTAAAACTATTTTTTTTTCAAAATACCTATCTTTTTTTTTATAGAACTTTGAAGAAATGAGATAAAGGTGATGAGGGTAATATAAATTATAAAATAAATTGAATTCTATTTATTTTAAATGTGTAAATTTAATTATTTATAAATTACATTCAAATTAAATAATATAATTAAACATAACGCGCGGTATGCATGGTTGAAGATAAGAATTGAAATTTTAAAATTATTGTAAAATCAGTAGTAAAATCAAGTTTTTTACTTGATTTTAGTCTAGTTTTATTATTTTTTATTTTAACTCAATTTTAAATAATAAATATATACTTACTCATAAAATTATATAATTTTAAATGTGTACTCATTATTTTAATAAAACTATTATTTTAAATAATAAATATATACTTACTCATAAAATTATTTTAATACCTTTTATTTTCCCTACACTTTTGGGAGCCCTCGCACTGCCTTGTTAAAATTCAAAAGGGTCAAGATGTTTTTAACAAAAAGGAAAAAAAGAAAAAGAAAAAGAAAGCCTCCGGATCACATTACCAAATAGAATGTACTATACTAGTCACCAACCGAAAATCCCTGAAAACGCTGTGAATGAATCAACATAATTATGAACACAAATAATTGAAAGGTGGATTATAGAGATCCAGTCCCTTTCCCTCCCTTTAACACAAATTAGCAAATCAACAAACAAGAACAAAAAAATGGTTAGAGCTGTCGATCCCATGTATATGCAAGTTGTCCGTGGAAATTTATACTTTTTGATTATGATGTTATTGTCGGGTTTCTCAAAAACACGGTAGAAATAATAAATTTTTTTTTAAAAAATAATAAATATATTTTATATAAATAAAATTAATATGTAACAAATTTTAAATAATGTTAAAGATAAAAAAAATGTTTTTTTTATAATAAATTTATTTTATATGAATAAAATTAATAACAAATATCAGACTAGACCCGGAAACAAAAAAGCAGGGCTGAGAGATGGAATTCAGCAGGCAAATAAATGGAGATGGAGAGTGAGGGCGAGGGTCTTCGACTCTTCTGAGAAGCCATGCTCACTTGCTCTATAAATAACACCCAACACAGCAGCAAGAACAGAAGAGGAAAGAGAGAGAGAAGAGGACCCGAAACGAAAAGAGAGAGAAGGACCGAGAGAGAGGGAAGAGAAGGAGAAACCGAAAACAAAAAAAGGGTAAACCGAAACAGAGAGAAACAACCGAACAAGAGAGAACCTTTGAAAACGAAAAAAACAGAGGATAGGGGAAGAGGAAGAAATCTCTCTCTCTCCGCCGTTTGAACCGCACCGCCACTGGGAGCCGCCGTCCGAGAGCCACGACACCGCCACCGGCCTCCACCGCAGCACCACTAGCGAGGTAGTCCGACCAGCAGCACCGCCTCCTCCGCGCAGGGTACGCTTTCTTTCCCCTGCATTTTTTTCTTTCGCTGCATGAGTTTTCCTCCTGCATGCAGAATTGTTCTGCATGCAGGAGGCGGGGAGGGGAAAAATAATCCCCCCCGTTCATTTTACGTTGCTGGGCCAGGCTGATGCTGGCTCAGCGTTGTTATTTTTTCTTCTCTGGGCCAGACGGGTTCTGGCCCAGAAATATTTTTGTGTGGGCCAGAATGGTCTGGGCTAGCCCTGCGGTCAGGGCCGGGTCTGGCCCAGACAAAGATAGGAGTTGTTGGGCCGAGATCGGCCCAATCCCTGTTGGGCCGAGTTCGGCCCAATCCCTGTTGGGCCGAGTTCGGCCCAACCCCTTTTGGGGCTGAGTCCGGCCCAGTTAGTTGGGCCAGCCCAGCCCACATAATAATTTATATTATTATATATATATATATATATATATATATCAAAAACAATTTTCTGAAAAATCCTTGAAAAATATTATTGATTTTCCTGCACATTTTTGTCAAAATGGCTTAATGTTGGTTTGTATTTTTATACCGTAAAGATATAAATCTAGTATTAAAATACCCGGTAATATTCTGAAAAATCCTAAAAAATATTGTTGATTTTCCTGCATATTTTTATTAAAATGGATTAATATTGGGTTGTATTTTTATACCGTAAGGATACAAATCTAGTGTTAAAATACCCGATTTTCGTCAAAAAAAAATGTTTTTTTTGTTTTAATGCATACGGCCTAGTCTCTCCAAAATAAAAAAAAAATCATTGCATCATATTTTCATACAGCAAAAGGAATTTCGAAAACAATATATGTATTAACATGCATTTTGGCTTTAATAACTAGTTTATTCAAGCCACAAGAACTAGGCCAATATTTCAAAAACAACAAAAAAATTATTTGGATTTCTTGTAACATTTGGGATTATGAATTTATACGTAAAATGTATTCCTAATATTAAAAATAAAGTTTTTGTATAAACGTTAGAACGGTTAGGATTTTACCCGATAAGATAAAAACCTCCTTACCGAGGAGGATTTTTCTTGAACCATGGACAAACCAACCACTAGAAATACAATAACACCTTAGTTTTTATCAGACAATCAAATGATGCAGCTTACCTAAGGTAAGGCGTATCTGGGGTGCTAATACCTTCCTTTTACGCAACCAGTCCCCGTACCCGATCTCTGAGACCAGTCAGGGTTCCTAGTGACCAAAATACTAGGTGGCGACTCTCATTCCATTTTCTACCAATAAACGACAAGAATTTCTTGTCTCCCCAATATCTGCCACATAGAAATAGATTTACATTTTTTAGTTTTTAAAATGAAAACTTTATTTTCGCCGCGACGCCGCACACGTGCGACAAGGGTAATATAAATTATAAAATAAACTGAATTCTATTTATTTTAAATGTGTAAATTTAATTATTTATAAATTAAATTCAAATTATATTAAATAATATAATTAAATTCAATTATTGTAATTAAATAATTAAATTCAAATTAAATAATATAATTAAACATAACGGTATGCATGGTTGAAGATAAGAATTGAAATTTTAAAATTATTGTAAAATCAATAGTAAAATCAAGTTTTTTACTTGATTTTATATGATTTTAGTCTAGTTTTATTATTTTTTATTTTAACTAAATTTTGAACCATAAATATATATTTACTCATAAAATTATATAATTTTACAAGTTAACTCATTATTTTAATATCTTTTATTTTTCCTACACTTTTGGAAGCCCTTACACTGCCTTGTTAAAATTCAAAATGGTCAAGATGTTTTTAACAAAAAGAAAAAAAAGAAAAAGAAAGCCTCCGGATCACATTACCAAATAGAATGTACTAGACTAGTCACCAACCGAAAATCCCTTAAAACGCTAAGAATGAATCAACGTAAATATGAACACAAAGAATTGAAAGGTGGATTATATAGATCCAGTCCCTTTCCCTCCCTTTAACACAAATTGGCAAATCAACAAACAAGAACAAAAAAATGGTTAGAGCTGTCCCATGTATATGCAAGTTGTCCGTGGAAATTTATACTTTTTGATTATGATGTTATTGTAGGGTTTCTCAAAAACACGGTAGAAATAATAATTTTATTTTTTAATATAATAAATATATTTTATATGAATAAAATTAATAAAAATATCAGACTAGATCCACAAACAAAAAAAGCAGGGCTGATAGATGGAATTCAGCAGCCAAATAAATGGAGATGGAGGGTGAGGGCGAGGGTCTTCGACTCTTCTGAGTTTCCCGTGTGGAAAATTATGCCCGTTTGATTGTGATGCTGCCAATGACATACCCAACAACGCGGTTTTGTAATCAATGCAGAAGACCTAGGAGAAAGATGTAGAGCGTGTTTTGTAGGGTTGTTGTGATTGTTTTTTAAATAATTTTTTGTATTAAAATATATATTAATAATAATTTTTATTATTTTTTAAAAATTATTTTTGATATTAACATATTAAATATGAAACTTCCAAATATCTATTAGATGTTGTATTTGCTTGGGCTGGGAACTCTCCTTATATTGAAATATTTTTATTTTCAAATTAAGTTATACATTATTGGAAAACAAAGGTATCAAATGATAGGAAAACTAGAACTCAAGGGATCAAGTTGAAGTTTTTAATGTCAAAATCTAAACGATGTTTATTTTGTTTTTTTTCTTTGTTAAAGTCGGCACCTCTTATTTTAATTTTTATTTTTAACTATAATTTGAGATTGAATCTACCAAATAGACTTTTAATTCATGCTAAATATTCATAATGCAAATTGAAAGGATTGTAAGAAAAAAAAAAACATGGATGTGAAGATAGTCTTAATTTTTTATATTTTTTTATTATTATTTTATTGTTGGGTTTCTCAAAAAATGGTAGAACGAATAATATTAATTTTTTTAAATAATAAATATATTTTATATGAATAAAATTAATAAAAGTATCAGAGTAGACCCACAAACAAAAAAGCAGGGCTGAGAGATGGAATTCAGCAGGCAAATAAATGGAGATGGAGAGTGAGGGCGAGGGTCTTCGACTCATCTTTAGTTTCCCGTGTGGAAAATTATGCCATTTGATTGTGATGCTGCCACACCCAACAACGCGGTTTTGTAATCAATGGTGCTAGATTGATGCTTAGACGTGTAGCCCTCGCCATAACTGTTGTGGATTGCGACAATCTTTTCCACTAAAAAAATTCAATATGGTCTTTCAAGTTTTGGTTTTTGACATTTTTTTCATAAAATTCATTTTAAAAATAATATTTATAAACTTATTCGGTTGTGCTGTAATTTTTAAATAATATTATAATTTTTTTAGTAATGTTAATTATTATTTTATGACTAATTATATATGAACCTAATATTCAAGATTTTTTTAAAAACATTACTCATGAATATTCAGTGAAAATAAAATATTTATTTTATTAATTTATTAATTTAAAATTAACAAATAATTTTTTGTGACTTTCTTAGCATAACATGATGAGTTTTTGTTTTAAAATTTAAAATGTTTTACTAATATTTATTTTAATTAATGTAAAATTAAATAAAAAACTATTTTTATTCTAAGGTAGAAACAAAACAACAATTTCCTTTTATTTTTCGAGAAGCATATCCTTGTAACAAAAACTTCATGCACTTGCTTTTAACCATAGTTTTTTAAATCGACGGGGAGTTGATCCCAAAGCTCTAGATTTTAGATTAGTTGGGATTAATCTTGATCACACGCTGCTAAAGAAATTTAGTCCTCCAGTCTATGTCAGAGGCGCGCTAAAGCAACAACTATAATCAGTCAGCAACAACCGGGAAATTACCTTGATCACACGCTGCTAAATAAATTTCCAAGCTCCTATTCCTATATAGTATATATGATACCCGAAACAATATTGCCTTCAGTCCTCGTTTCTTTACTCTTCAGCTAACCTTTCTGATTGCTGCAATTTGATCTTTAAAGTCACCAGGTTCGTGGAATCCGAACAACTCAAACACCATAGAATTGAGGTAAGCTTTGCGATTGTTGCTACTGATTGCATGCATGCGTGTATTGCAAATATATTTATAAACCATATAGATAATATAAAATCCACGAGGAAGCTAGTTACGTCAAATACATAGTCTAACAAAGCAATTATAAATTTTGATCTAATTATTGAATTAAGCTCAAATTCAATTAAGAGATTCTATCATTTTTACAGGGTTTAGCTCACTTTAAAGGTTGAGAAAGCTCTTAAATTAGGCTGAGAAATTGTTGCTATTATTGTATTAATCACTTTTCTAGTTAATTTCATATTTAATTATTTTATGTACTTATTTTTGGATTGTTTGGTTATGTTAGTTTTTTATCACTATATAAATCATGCTTACAACTCATGTCGGTAGATTAGGAAAGACATTACGAGCAATATCAAATTAAATCAAAACTATAGAATTAATTTTATCTTTATAATACATCCATCATTTTTATTTGTGTTGGTCTTCATACCTATCAAATATAAACATACAAAGTTTTAAGAAACATTAGCTAAAACAAAGCATTATTTATGTTTAGTATTTTTTTTGAAATAAAGTAAAATAACAAATAAAGATTCCTACATATTTATTTTAAATTTGCTCGTTGTTCTTTCATGGAATAGAGATCATCAATTATCATATCTATTGTTAATTTTTCAGCAAGTTCTTTTTCTATATAAACAATCAAATAATTTGAAAAAAAATTATTTTTTATTTTATTGCGAAGTCTTGTTTTAACAACATTCATTGCTGAAAAAAATTATCCACTAGTTTTGCCAAAACAAGAAGAGCCAAAATAAACCGAATCAATCTATCAATTAGTGGATAAATTATTGATTTTCTAGTTTTTTTTTTTTTTTTTTACAGCAAGATCATCCCACATTAGAATACACATACACACACACCCTACTAGTTGTAGATTGACTATCATAATGTATACATATAGCTGACAAAGGTTTGAGGTTTGTTTTCTAACAAATAAGTTAGAAATTCAAAGATGAAGAAAATGATTCATTTTAGAATGCCGAAAGAAAAACACAAACAATCCAAAGATGAAGAAAATGATTCATCCTCGCGAAAGAGAAGAAAAGCTGACCTCAGTAAGCTTTTTAAATGCTATTGTTTTATGCTCTCTGGTTGTTAAACTTGAAGTATTAGGTGACACTCAATGAATGAGTGATTTTCTTACCTTACTCTCTAATAGTAATTGCGTTGAAATTCCAACTGATCAGCACATTCATATATTTGTATTGTCTTTGATGATCACTTCACATGCATCCCTTACTAGTTATAATTGCAAGATAGCAGATACCTCCTGCAATCGCTTCATTTCTAATTAATTAATCATGCCTTAATTTCTGCAGCTGCCATGACAGAGCCAGATTCTTCTCGATCTAGACCACAAGGGGCCTATGATGTCTTTTTGAGTTTTAGAGGAGAAGATACTCGCAAGACATTTACAGATCATCTATATACTGCCTTAGTCCAAGCAGGAATCCACACTTTTCGAGATGATGATGAACTTCCTAGAGGAGAAGAAATCTCCCAACTTCTCCTCGAGGCAATTCAAGAATCAAAGATATTTATAGTGGTCTTCTCAAAAGGATATGCTTCTTCTAGATGGTGTCTAGATGAACTAGTGGAGATTTTTAAGTGCAAATATAGGAAAACTGGTCAGATTTCTCTTCCTATATTCTATGACATTGATCCTTCAGATGTGAGAAAACAGACTGGCAGTTTTGCAGAAGCATTTGTGAAACATGAAGAACGTTCTGAAGAGAAGGTGAAGGAGTGGAGAGAAGCTCTTGAAGAGGCAGGAAATCTATCCGGATGGAATCTCAAAGATATGGCAAATGGGTATGCCTTTTCTCTATAAGATTCACGTCCACACATTCATTGAGTCATTATACATTATATTTTTTACAATGTGAAACAATAAAATACTTTTTGAACATGCTTAATATTGGGGAATCTGACCGGTGATGTATTGATAGTTGCCCATTAGAGGCTAAGCACACTGACACAATATTTAACGTGGTTTGACAAATTGTCTACATCAACGAGAGAGGTCCATATTATTAGAGATAGAGAAATGATACAAAACAAATACATGGAGGAGGAAAATCACTTCACTCAAACTCTACTTCCAGCTCACATTACTGCCCTTGCAGCTCTTCTCTCTTTCTCTCTTATTCTCTTCACATACTCTCACAACTCTCTATCAATTTGCTCTCAAATAATGCCTCTATTTATAGGCATCAATGGTAAAATAATAGGTCATCAATTATGGCACAAATGGTGGCAGCACATGGTTTGTACTCTTTTTGCCAATGGTTAGTTCAACTTTCATTGTAACCTTTCGAGAATAGTATCCTTATTTCTAAGAGTAGATACACATGTTGTTGCTCATTAATAGCAATATCCCAACACTTAATTCTCTCGCTATTAACTTGCTTTTGTCTATGAACAGGCATGAAGCAAAATTTATCCAATATATTATCAAGGAAGTGTGGAACAAATTGTATCCCAAGGACATGAATGTTGGTACTCACCCAGTAGGTATTGATCCCCTTGTCAACGAAATCAGAGACTTCATAAGTAATGCAACAGAGAAGGTTTGCATTGTGGGCATACATGGGATGCCAGGAATAGGAAAGACGACTATAGCAAAAGAAGTATTTAATAAACTCTGTGATGAATTCGAGGGGAGCTCTTTTCTTTTGAATGTTAAAGAAAAATCAGAATCTAAGGATATGGTTCTTTTGCAACAACAACTACTTCATGATATTTTAAGACAAAATGCTGAGAGGATCACTAATGTTGATAGAGGAAAGGTTCTGATTAAAGAACGACTTCAGCACAAAAGAGTTCTTGTTGTTTTTGACGATGTGGATAGTCCAGACCGACTATTTGATTTGATGGGAGAGCCAAGTTGGTTAGGCCCTGGAAGTAGGGTAATAATTACAACTACAGATGAAAGCTTACTTCTTGAAGCTGATCAAAGATACCAGGTTCAAGAATTGAACCAGGGTGACTCCCTTCAGCTTTTCTGTAGGCATGCGTTTAGGGACACCAAACCAGCAAAAGATTATGTTGAGCTTTCGAATGATGTAGTTGAATACTGTGGAGGACTTCCTTTAGCTCTTAAGGTTTTAGGTTCTTGTTTGTATGGGAAAAACCAAGCTAGATGGGAATCTGTAATTGACAGATTGAGAAATTTTCCAAACCATGAAATTCAGAAAAAACTTAGAATAAGTTTTGACACACTAGATGAATCTACATTAAAGAATACATTTCTTGATATTGCATGCTTCTTTATTGGTAGAAAGAAAGAATACGTAGCAAAAGTGCTAGAAGGACGTTATGATTACAATCCAGAAGACGATTTCGGAACTCTCATTGAACGGTCTCTGATTAAAGTTGATGATTCTGGAACGATAGGAATGCATGATCTATTACGAGGGATGGGAAGGGAGATCGTTAAGGAAGAGTCACCTGAAAATCCTGCACGAAGGAGCAGAATTTGGAGTCAAGAGGATGCGTGGATAGTACTCAAGATGCAGATGATAAGAACTCAATGCATACAGAAAAGCACATTCATTTGTATCTTTATTGTCAAACTTATTACAAACAATCACATGAAAGTTCTATTGATTTTCTTTCTCTTTTTAAGGGAACAGAAGTTGTAAAGGGCCTTACACTGGATGTGAGAAGATCAGAAGACAAATCACTAAGCACAGGATCATTTACAAAAATGAAATTGTTAAAATTACTCCAAATCAATGGAGCAGAACTCACCGGATCTTTCGAGTGGCTTTCTAAAGTGTTGACATGGATTTGTTGGCTTGAATGTCCTTTGGAATTTTTACCATCCGACTTTTCACTGGATTACGTAGTTGTTATTGATATGCAGTACAGTAACATCAGAGAACTATGGAAGGAAAAAAAGGTGCGAAACATACCAAAATGCCCAAAAATTTGTCTAGAGAACTTTTAATGATTACTTTTTAATGATTTTTCTCTCTGCTCTGACAGATGCTCAACAATCTAAAGATTCTTAATCTTAGTTATTCAAAGAACCTTGTGAAAACACCAAACTTGCATAGTTCAAGACTAGAGAAACTACTGCTTGAAGGTTGCTCAAGTTTAGTTGAGGTAGATCAATCTATTGGACATTCAAAGTCTCTTGTGTGTTTGAATATTTCGGGGTGCTCACAACTTAAGGAGCTGCCGGAGTGCATGAGTGATATCAAGTCCTTCACTGAGCTTCTAGCAGATGGAATTAACAACGAGCAATTTCTCTCTTCAGTTGGACATTTAAAGTGTGTGAGGAAGTTGTCATTGCGCGGACACTGGAAGTGGGACTGGAACTTACCATATCGGCCTTCACCAAATTCTTCTTGGATGTCAGCTTTTCTGCTAACTCCAACTTCCACTATTTGGAGAGTATTGGGAAAGCTAAAACTTGGTGGTTATGGTTTGTCTGAACGCGCAACTAATTGTGTTGATTTTGGAGGTTTGTCCTCTCTTGAAGAGTTGGATCTATCAAGAAACGAGTTCTTCAATCTGCCTTCTGGCATCGGCATCCTTTCTAAGCTGCGGCTTTTGACCGTTCAGGAATGCAGAAATCTTGTATCAATCCCAGAGCTTCCCTCAAATTTAGAACATTTGGATACATTTGGTTGCAAATCAATGCAATGGGTAAGACTACCAATCGAAGCAAAAAAATATCTAAGCCTGGATCTGTTTGGTTGTCCGGATTTAATAGAGATTCAAGGCATGGAAGGTCTAAGTAATCATGGCTGGATTATTCTCTCTATTGCCAAGAGCAAGTTACCAAATAATTATAAGAAAAGTCTTGTTGAGGTACTATTTCTGTCTCTCGTGCACACAAATAAGCACATACTATATATACATTAATTAATGTCTAATATATACAGGCACTGTGCTACGGTGGTTACGGGTATCAAATTCGTTTCAATACGTTCAGCCAGAGAGATAAGTTCACTCTGATTCCAAATTGGTTCAGCTACCGTGGAAAAGGAAGTTCATTATCATTTCATGTACCTCCAGTTTTCCAAGGCTTGGTCGTTGGGGTTGCCTGTCAATGGTTGATATGTCTTTTTGGTACCGCCAAATTGTGTATAAAAAATAAAAGCAACGGTATTCAATTGTTTGAAGCAACTGTAATTGAATGTGTCGGTAGAAATTGGTTGAGATACATAAGTCTAAGCGAGATGGCAATGAAAGAATATTATGAAGATGAGGAATTGGAACTGTGCGTGGGACTTTATACGGGAGAAGACGCTGATGTGTTTGAATGTGGGATCCATGTGATAGTTGAAAAGACAGATTCATTTGAAGGGTCAGAGTGGGATCATGAGTCTGAAGTTGGAAGAGATAGAGTCGTAATACCTGCACCACCATATCTGTCTCAATATGCGCTGTGCAATTTCATTGACATTGACGGCAAGCAGGGTCTGAGTAATTTATCAAAAAATACCAAGAATCGGCTTCTTCAGGTACTAGTCCTATCCCTCTTGCACACAAATAAACACACAACTGGCGTGCGCGCAGATATATATATTAATCGGTGTCTAAAATCTCAGCATTCCTTGAATTCAATATTTATGCAGAGAATCTTCAGTTATCATTTTCTCGAGTATTTTATTCCCTTCAAGGCTTTTTTGGTTCCCTGCGATTATTCTATTCCAAAATGGTTCAGCTACGGTGAAGGATGTTCATTATCATTTGATATACCTCCAGATTTCGAAGGCTTGGTCATTTGGGCTCTCTGTTCAGGTGGTACTTGGCATCGAGAATTAAATGCTATTATAAAAAATAAAAGCAACGGTGTTCAGTTGTTTGAAGCTACATATGCAATACCCTATTTCCGTTGTAGGTGGCTAAGAGTCATAAGTAGACATGAGATGGCAATGGAAAAATACTGCGGAGATGCTGGATTGGAACTACATGTGATATTGAGGTCCGAATGGTGTGAAGTGGTACGATGTGGGATCCATGTGATAAAGACACATCCATTTGGACGGAGCAACTACGATCAATCTCCAGCGTTGGATCATGACATTTACAACCAAGAGTCTTTTGAAGGTTCAGAAGGGGATCATGACATTGACTACTACGAGACTTCATTTGAAGGGTCAGGATCGTCGGATCATGAGATTGACAACCAAGAGTACTCCGAAGTTGAAAGCGATAGAACGATACCTTCACCACCATATCATCTGCTTCACCATCCCCGTCATGGTTCAATGAGGTTTTCTACAAGGCAGCAGTGGAAAGCTTTTTTGATTCGGGCGTTCAGCCTATGTAAAACCATGGACATGCAAAAATTCTCACCTGATGATCTCAATTAGTCGAGGGATTGGTTTGAGAAAACTCCCCACTTAGCTATGATATTATCATCTGGTTGTGTAAAATCACTAATTAAATAAATGTAGTATTTATTTTAGATAGCAACAGACTGATATTGTTTGTTACACACTATGAACTTCAATAAGAGAATCATTAAAGAATTGTAGACCCTGTATGATCTAAAATAAATAATAAATCAAACAATTCAAAGTTGTACCTTCTTTTTAATTTTGAAGTCTTGTTTCTTATTAGATTATGTCCGAGACAAGTTATGGAATTTTCTATAGATAAGTTATAATGTTGTAAACTTGTTTAAAAAACTATCGTATTTTAGTATAGACACATGGTAGATCAGACTTTAGAGTATTGTTTATCACTTTTATCCATAAAAATATCTTTATGAAATAAGAATTTTTAAAGTTTTGTTCTGTAATAGATAATTTTTTATTTGTTAGAAAGTGTTAAAGTAAGACCATGTTTTCTTCATCTCTACACTATTGATTAAAGAAAGAATCCATAGATACAAGCACGTGTGGGCTCATGCATTAATGAGTAAACACAAGGGTATACATTGAGGATGATAATACTTAAAATTTTGGAATTATTGTAAAATAGATAGTAAAATCATGATTTTACTTGATTTTAGTCTGATTTTATTAGTTTTTGAAGTTAACTCAATTTCAGACGATAAATATATATTTGCTTATAAAATCATACAATTTTACAAGTTAATTTGTGATTTTAATACCCATGACTTTTCCTACACTTTTCAGAGCCCTTGCACTGCCTTGTCAAAATTCAAAAGGGTCAAAAGAATTTTTTAACAAAAAAAAAAACCTCTTATCACATTACTAAACAGAATATACTAGTCACTAGCTCAAAATCCCTTATAACCTATGAATGAATCAACATTAGTTAAAAATACTTGAATATTTTTTATTTTTTGACTTGAAATTAATAATTTTTTTATGTTTTTAAATCATTTTGATGTGTTGATGTCAAAAATAATTTTTTTAAAATATTATTTTAATGTATTTTCGAGCAAAAATATTTTAAAAAATAACCACAACAATACTTTAAAACATCCCGTTACACAAATTAGCAAATAAACGAACAAGAACAATTTTTTTTAAAAAAAAAAGGTGAACATTTTGGTCCAATTAACATGTTCTTTTAAGTACTAAAAATACACCAAAAAGAGAAATCACTTTCATGTTGTAAAAGAAAGAAACGAAGAGCCCGTAAAACCTGAAGGAAGGATCATTGCACGCAAAAATGATTCGAATGAAATTGGGCTTTCTTCACGGCAGAAGTTTCTTTTTTCCCTCTCCCAACCCATCCGGTTGAAAAGCACCAATTTCAAAAACTCATGCATGTTTTGAAATCACTAAATTAAATTAGAAATTTTTAATAATATTTCATATTTAAAATATTTTTAGTGTTATTTAACATATTTTACATAGAATTCAATCTCTAAAAATTATATTAAAATAAATTAGATATTAATCCCTCTGATTTATAATTCCAAATAGAAAAAATTTAATGTTAAAATTATTTTTTTAAAATACCTATCTTTTTTTTTTTTACATAACTTTGAAGAAATGAGATGAAGGTGATGAGGGTAATATAAAAACTAAAATGAATTGAATTCTATTTATTAAATTTAATTTATTTATAAATTAAATTCAAATTAAATTACAGTGGAAAATTAATTCCACACAAGCAGTTAAGAAATCATCTATGTCATAACCCATTTTTGGCTTCTTCCAAATTACATTTTCTTTTCTTAAAAAAAAAAAAAAACTGAAACTTGAAACAGTGTCGTTTTGAACGACACTGTTCTCCTTCTTCCCTGCGCATGCAGTGGCAGGGACGAAGATGATTTTAAATCATTCTTCATGCTCTCTCTCTCCACCCCACTTGCTCAAAAATCCTGCATGACCCATACCCACACTTACACAATCATACCCCCTCATTAATGGAGAAACCGAAGACCCATGCCCCCCCCCCCCCACCATGATGAAAAGCAAAAGACCCATGCCATGTGCTTGTATGGTGAACCTCTCCCCCGACTGCCTATAAATACAGAAGAAAAAGATAGATTCAAAGGGCGGGGGAAGCTGGGGCAAAAGAGAAGAAAAAGAGCGAAAGACAGAGGAGGCGTGAGGAAGGCTTTGAAAAGGGAAAAGAGAGGAATGAACCTAGGGGGCAAAATTTTTTGAGAAAGAGAGGAACGAACGGAAAATTTGAGGGGCGAAGGAACAAGAAAAACAGAAAAGAAGGGGGCCAAAATTTTGGAGAAGGAGAGAAGGGTAGTGACAGAGAGGGAAGCAAGACGAGAGAAGGGAGAAAGGAATAGAAAAACAGAAAAAGAGAGGGGAGATTTTCGGGTCAGAAGTTAGAAAACCACCAGATCCAGCACCGCCAGCAGCGCCACCGTCAGCCTCTCACCATTTTCCTTCCCTGCTGCAGCACCGTGAAAAAGAAGAAAAATAGCAGCACTGGTTGCCACAACCACTGAGCCCCGACAACAACTCTTCTGTCACTAGCAGCGCCACCGTTAAAAATAGAAGAAGAAAGGAGAAGCAGCGGATAGAAGCAGGGAGAAGAAGAAACACTGAAAAAACAGTAACAGAGGAGAACAGAGCAGAAGAAAAAAAAACATAAAGAAGAAGAAGAAAGGCCGACCACCGTCCGACCCGCTCTCCGGTCAGCCACCGCCAGCGGCACAGCCTCGAAGCCACCGCAGGTCCGCCCCCTTCCTTCTTCTTCTCCTTCTTCTTCTTCCTCGCTGCACTGCCTCCACTGTTCTGCGTGAACAATGGAGAGTGAATTAATTCACTCTCCACTGTTCATCCGGCCCAGTCCAGAATGAGTGGGCCGGGTCCGGCCCGATCCAAATAAAAAATTTACAAAGAAATATTTTTGAAAATTTGGGATTTCTTCTGGGTATTTTTTTTTTCTTTCTAAATTTTGCTTAATATTGGTTTGTACTTTTACATTGTAAAAATACACATCCAGTATTAAAATACCCGGTTTTCGTCAAAAAAAATTATTAAAAAAAAAACAAAAAGAAACATCTTTCTTTTCATGCATATGGCCAAGTCTCTAAAAAATAATAAAAAAAAACTCATATTGTATTTTCATACAACAAATAAAAAAAAAAGTTTTAGCATGCATTTTGGCTTTAATAACCAGTTTATTAAAGTCACGAGAACATGGTCAATATTTCAAAAAAATCCAAAAAAATTATTTTGTTTTCTTTTAATATCCGGGATTACGAATTTATACGTAAAACGTACTCCCGAGATTAAAAAGGTAGTTTTTTTTATTTGACGATAGAATGGTTAGGTTTTACCCCATTAAGATAAGAACCTCCTTTTTAGGAGGGCTTTTCTTGAATCTTAGACAGACAGGACCAACAATTAGAAAACACAACCAAACCTTAGGTTTTGATCAGACAAATAAAACAATGCAGCTTACCTTAGGTAGGGCGTATTTGGGGTGCTAATACCTTCCCTTTACGCAACTAGTCTCCATACCCGATCTCTGAGACCAGTTAGGGTTCCTAGTGACCAGAATACTAGGTGACGACTCCCATTCTATTTTTTCATTGATAAGAGACAACGAATTCCTTGTCTCCCCATATTTTCCAGAGACACACACTCATGAGTGTGGAGGGCGATCGCTGCGATGCCGCACACGTGCGACATAATGGCGACTCCACTGGGGACCTTGTGGACTAAGCTTTGTTTTTGTCTGATTATCATGTTTTATTTGTTTGGTTTGGGTGTTATTCATTTCCTCATACACTTTAATTTTGTACATATTTGTTTGCATTGTAAACTTGCTTCATGCATCATTCACATTTTAAGGGAATTTATACTGAAAAACTTTAAGTTAGGTGAGGGACTAACAGCTTACCTTACGACTTTTAGTCAAGGTTTAAGTTTGTGTAAACCTCAACTCTTCGCTGAGAGCTTAGATTGGTAATGATTGGTGCACGTGCCATTCCATTATCTGATGAGCCCCCATATTGCCTTCATGAGGGCAATCACTGGGACAACAAGAGACCATTTTGAGACCAGGTAGAAAGCCACCCATCATGTAATGGCCCAAACCTATCCTTAGAGTATGAACTCCCTAATACGCATGTACATACATTTGCATCGTACACATACACCCATTCATTGTAAATAACATACATACATGCATCAGGTTGAAATATAGGTCCCCAAAGAGTCTACAACACCCGACTTCGAGCGAGAAACATGGAAGATGAAGAATGTGCTCATCATGATGCCCATTTTCAAGAAGAGTTGGAGTCTCTAAAGACAAGCGTGGCTCGCCTTACTAGCTTACTCGAGCAAACATTGAGAAATGCCTCTGGTGAAGGTCCTTCTAACCGACCAGTCACCTTTAATCAGACTCCAATAATAGCGCAGCCAGAAGAAAGAATGAGTGAACATGGTCAAGAGCCTCAACATAATCCAGTATTTGTGCAGTCAGCGACACCTGCACCAGCCCCGACAGTCATGGATGCATTTGCTAATGAGTCCCACCAGGCCAAGTCATCTGATGGCCTTGATCAAGAAAAGATAGCAGCACTGGAAGCAAGAATCAAAGTCATTGAAGGGGTAGACCTATATGATCTGGTATGGGCAGCAGAGATGTGTCTGGTCCTAAATGTGGTTGTCCCGAAGAAGTTTCGTGTTCCTGAGTTCATCAAATATAGTGGAACACAATGCCCCATGACTCATCTCAAGTCCTATTGCAATAAAATGGTAGAAGTAGTGCATGATGAAAAACTACTAATGCATTTTTTTCAAGATAGCTTAAGTGGGGCAACATTGAGCTGGAACATGAGGTTGGACAACACAAAGATCCGGAGATGGAAAGATCTGGTGGATGCTTTTATCAAGCAGTACAAGTACAACATGGACATTGCTCCTGACAGAACCAGCTTGTCCAATCTAGAGAAAAGGGACAAAGAAAGCATAAGGGAATATGTTCAAAGATGGCGAGAATCAGCTGCTCAAGTTCATCCTTCACTTTTGGACAAGGAGATGGTCACTTTATTTGCCAACACACTCAAAGCACCATATTATGAGCATGTGATGGGTAGTTCGGCTCAGCAATTCATTGATGTTGTGGTAGTGTGTGAACGTATAGAGCAAGGCGTCAAGAGTGGTAGAATTTCTGCACTCACCGAGAAAAGAGGTTTTGAAAGGAAAGAGGTCAACCATGTTGGAGACGACTATAGGGGTAGGAAAACCTTGTCCCAAAATTACCATACTCCATCCCAAGTTGCCGACATTAAAAAATCTGAGCCCTAAAACTTTCAAGCCAAAAGCCAAATTAGAAATTACCAAAGGGTCCAAGAACAATTACCTCCATTACCGCTACCTTTGAATGAGATGTACCATAAGCTATTAAGCATTGGGCAGGTAGCTCCCGAACCTCTGACACCTGTACAGCCACCTTACCCTAACTGGTATAAGCCAGAGCTCACTTGCGAATACCATGCTGGTGTCGTTGGACATAGTATTCATACTTGTAACGCCTTCAAGAGAAAACTTTTGCAATTAATCAAGGCAGGGTGGATAGAGTTGGAAGACGCTCCTAATATGAACATGAACCCTTTACCTAATCATGTTTGAAGACGTGGATCAGTAAAAGCACTAGAGGCAGAATGCTCAGAAAGCACCGATGGTCAAGGTATGGTGCGAAAAAGACAGCATAAATTTTGAAGGACTTGAATTTTGACCACAGTTCTTTTGTCCCTGTCATCAAGGAGACATCTACAAGAGCCGTGGTGGGGAGGCTAGCCTAAGAGAAGATTTTCCAAATTAGAAGAATGAAGCCGACCCTGTTATTTCCTTTTGTTTGATCATGTCTGTTTTAACTTGTTTCAGTCTTGTTGGTAACTTGACTCATAATGCAACAAGACTTTCTTTGTCAAAAGAGCCTTCTTGTTAATAAGATCAAGTGTTTTCCTGTGTTCATGACATGTCTTCATTTTTGTTGTTTCATAAAAATAACACTCTGAGCACAATATTTACTCACAAAACCACTGCACCAAGAATCCTTCGGTGTGTTTCCCTTTTCTTCCAAAGAATTTTCGGGAATTTAAAGTGTAGTACAAAAAAAAATCATTTTGGTGTTTGTTCACACAAACAAGTTCTGAAAATTCAAGTGATTCCTTAGAAAGGTAACCATACTTCGAGAAAACCTGAAAAAAAAAAAAAAACACCATGAAGTGACTCTAAAGCTGAGTTTTATTTGAATGAATAATGAGAAATCACTTTGCATACTCGTATGAAAGCAAGGCTTACGATCCTAAATGCATGCATTTGAGATGAAGAAAGGCCATTTTTGATAATCCTTTCACAAGGTTGAAATATATCCTTTGCATTCCTCTTTTGAGCCTGGTAATATTTTTTGAAAATAACCTTGACTAGGATCACACCCCACATTGGGGGGCAAGTGCGAGAGACATAAAAAAAAAAAAAAACCTCAACGTTTGAAAGTGCCCGAACAATACTAGGGGGCATGAAAGAAAATTCTCAATCATTAAAGCTGCCCATACAAAGCTGGGGCATGATAAAGAAAATCCAAAAGATCCAAAAGATTTGAGCTTCTCATAAAAACAACTGAGGTGATTATGCTCAACCAAACAAAATAAAGAAAACAAAGAGAGACAAAACCCGACATTGGGGGGCATGGAAAATCATTTTGGAAAGAAATTCAAAAGAAAAAGGTCAGGAAATAAGCACAAGTGATTCTTAGTCTTAAAATCCCTTAAACACCTATTGAGCCTGCAAAATATCCTTTTCTTCATAACCAAGAGCTTAAGCCTACATTACGTGCCTAATCAAGCCCTTTCTTATCAAAGGCAAGCAATCTAGATCGGTAGGCAGTGCTTTCTCATGCGAACCAAATCATTATTCATGCAAATAAAATGAATGCTTTCAAGACTGGATCTTTGAAACTCTCATATTAAATCTTGAACCATTTCAACCAGCCAAATGTCACTTCATATTTTTCACCAAAATTAAAACAAAAGGTTTTCATCACTTTTGAAAACCTCTTCATAGGAATCACTTGAATTTCTTCAGAATAAGTTTGCTTTAAATCGATGTCAAAATGATTTTTGTGTCTGGAATAGCTTTGAAATTCCAAAAATTTTGCATGAAAACAATTCTTTGTCAAACTTTTTTTCATATAGCCTCATCCCTAAAGAAAACACCACTTGAATACTTGTGGGAATGATCAAGCTGAGGGGCAATCAAAAAACTCCTGGTAGGGCTGGCTTCATGATTCCCTTTCTAAGAAAAATGTCGGGCAAAATTGGAAATCCTTGAGATAAATGGTGGAGGACAAAGAAGTATGATGATATCAAGTCTTTCCTGGGGTCAAGATCACAAGAGATGACTTGAGTAAGCAAGAGTGAAAAAGCCATCGAAGTTCACTGCCGACACTCCAGCTTTTGAGAAAAGAGAGACACCATGAAGAAATGAGGACCTATATTTCTCAGGTAAGTATACATGCATATCAATCATAATGCATTGCTTTCATCATTAACAGATCGGTGTTACATCTTCTTTCGAGCGCACCTTTGAGCCCTCACTTCTCAGGTAGTGTGTTTTCTAACCTTACCTCCTTTCAAGTGTGTCTTTGGGCCCTCGCCATGTTTTTTAGCTGGGTAGGTCACCTATTATAATGAGGCCATTCTTTCACCTGGGTAGGTCACCCATTACAACATGACCACTCTTCATTCATTCCATTTTTGGGTAGGTCACCCATTACAATTCGACCATTCTCCATGTTCTTTTATCTGGGTAGGTCACCCATTACAATGATACCATTCCTCCATTTGGGTAGGTCACCCATTACAACACGACCACTCTTCCTTTTTCCCATTTTTGGGTAGGTCACCCATTACAATTCGACCATTCTCCATGTTCTTTTATCTGGGTAGGTCACCCATTACAATGAGACTATTCCTCCACTTGAGTAGGTCACCCATTACAATGAGACCACTCTTCTTTTTTCTACTTGGGCAGGTCGCCCATGAAAATAGACCAAGACCAATGTGAGCGTGTGTGGGCAGGTCGCCCGTGAAAATAGACCAGTGTGAGCGTGTGTGGGTAGGTCGCCCGTGAAAATAAACCAGTGTGAGTGTGTGGGCTGGTCGCCAATGAAAATAGACCAGTGTGAACATGTGTGGGCAGGTCGCCCAAGATGATGAGACCATTTTCTCTTTGTTTTCTTTACAAAGCTTACTACACAAAATATTAAGGAGGTTTTTGCTCCGTAAGCATTGTAAAGAGGGGGGCAACTGTCATAACCCATTTTTGGGTTCTTCCAAATTACATTTTCTTTTCTTTTTTAAAAAAAACTGAAACTTGAAACAGTGACGTTTTGAACGGCATTGTTCTCCTTCTTCCCTGTGCATGCAGAGGCAGGGAAGAAGATGATTTTAAGTCATTCTTCCGACTCTCTCTCTCTCCCCACTTGCCCAAAAATCCCGCATGACCCATACCCACACTTACACAACCATACCCCCTCATTAATGGAGAAACCGAAGACCCATGCCCCCCCCCCACAATGACGAAAAGCAGAAGACCCATGCCCCTGTCACCATGCCCTGTGCTTGTATGGTGAACCTCTCCCCCGGCTGCCTATAAATACAGAAGAAAAAGACAGATTCAAAGGGAGGGGGAAGCTGGGGCAAAAGAGAAGAAAAAGAGCGAAAGACAGAGGAGGGGGGAGGAAGGCTTTGAAAAGGGAAAAGAGAGGAACGAACCTAGGGGGCAAATTTTTTTGAGAAAGAGAGGAACGAACAGAAAATTTGAGGGGCGAAAGAACAAGAAAAACAGAAAAGAAGGGGGCCAAAATTTTGGAGAAGGAGAGAAGGGTAGTGACAGAGAGGGAAGCAAGACGAGAGAAGAGAGAAAGGAATAGAAAAACAGAAAAAGAGAGGGGAGATTTTCGGGTTAGAAGTTAAAAAACCACCAGCTCCAGCACCGTCAGCAGCGCCACCGTCAGCCTCCCACCATTTTCCTTCCCTGCTGCAGCACAATGAAAACAAAGAAAAGCAGCAGCACTGGTTGCCACAACCACTGAGCCGCGACAACAACTCCTCCGTCACCAGCAACGCCATCGTTAAAAATAGAAGAAGAAAGGAGAAGCAGCGGATAGAAGCAGGGAGAAGAAGAAACACTGAAAAAACAGTAACAGAGGAGAACAGAGCAGAAGAAAAAAAAATGCAGAGAAGAAGAAGAAAGGCCGACCACCGTCCGAGCTGTTCTCTAGTCAGCCACCGCCAGCAGCACAGCCTCGAAGCCACCGCAGGTCCGCCCCCCTTCCTTCTTCTTCTTCTTCTTCTTCTTCTTCCTCGCTGCACTGCCTCCACTATTCTGCGTGAACAGTGGAGAGTGAATTAATTCACTCTCAACTGTTCACGTAGCATGTGAACAGTGGAGAGCACTCCACTGTTCATCCGGCCCAGTCCAGAATGAGTGGGCCGGGTCCGGCCCGGTCCAAAAAAAAAATTTACAAAGAAATATTTTTGAAAATTTGTGATTTCTTTCAGGTATTTTTTTTTTCTTTCTATATTTTGTTGAATATTGGTTTGTACTTTTACATCGTAAAAATACACATCCAGTATTAAAATACCCGGTTTTCGTCAAAAAAAATTATTAAAAAAAAAAGAAACGTTTTTCTTTTCATGCATACGACCAAGTCTCTAAAAAATAAAAAATAAAACTCATATTGTATTTTCATACAACAAAGAAAAAAAAAAGTTTTAGCATGCATTTTGGCTTTAATAACCAGTTTATTAAAGTCACGAGAACTTGGCCAATATTTCAAAAAAAATCAAAAAAATTATTTTGTTTTCTTTTAATATCCGGGATTACGAATTTATACGTAAAACATACTCCCGAGATTAAAAAGGTAGTTTTTTTTATTTGACAATAGAACGGTTAGGTTTTACCCCATTAAGATAAGAACCTCCTTTTTAGGAGGGCTTTTCTTGAATTTTAGACAGATAGGACCAACAATTAGAAAACACAACCAAACCTTAGATTTTGATCAGACAAATAAAACAATGCAGCTTACCTTAGGTAGGGCGTATTTAGGGTGCTAATACCTTCCCTTTACGCAACCAGTTTCCGTACCCGATCTCTGAGACTAGTTAGGGTTCTCAGTGACCAGAATACTAGGTGGCGACTATTCTATTTTTCCACTGATAAGAGACAAATAATTCCTTGTCTCCCCATATTTTCCAGAGACACACACTCATGAGTGTGGAGGGCGATCGCCGCAACGCCGCACATGTGCGACAATCTTAAAAAAATCATTATTATAGGTCCAACTTAAAATTAAGTTATATAACTAAACACATTATACAGAACAACTCTAAGAAATTATGAGTTGTTAGCAAATAATCCAAATTTGCTAGTGGACTCATTTATGAGTAAGTAAACATAAGAGTATGCATGGAAGAAGATAAGAATTGAAAATTTAAAAATATTTTAAAATCAATAGTAAAATCATGATTTTACCTGATTTTATATGATTTTAGACCATTTTTATTATTAGTTGTTTATTTTAACTCAATTTTAAATAATAAATATATATTTACTTGTAAAATTATACAAGTTCACTCGTGATTTTAATACCCTTTACTTTTCCTACACTTTTGAGAGCTCTTGCACTGCCTTGTTAAAATTTAAAAGGGTCAAGATTTTTTTAACAAAAAGGGAAAAAAAAAAAGTAGAAAGCCTCCGGATCACATTACCAAATAGAACATACTGATAGCATGAAACCTCTCTAATGAAAGATATCTCTAATTCAAAGATTAATGTTGAGTTTGGTAGATTTATCCATGCTCGGGCTCATAGCAATGCGTTCATGCAACCTCATGTTGAGCAGCACAGCATCCAACATCTTTCCTCCAACAAGTTCAGTTCACACTTTCCGTCCATGGATTTCACTAACACCACAGCAACCTAATCTTGATAAAAATAAAAATCAAATACAAAAGAAAAAGAAAACAAACCAACAATTCCAGTACAATAGGAAAGAGGCACATCTGTATGTTGAATTTTGAACAGTCCCTTTGTTTCTGTAATGAGACTGCGCTCTTTCCAAATCAGGTCACCTTTCCTGCAGTCTGGATGACCTGAATCCAGAACTCCAGCCACCCCATGCATTTCCACTTAAAGGCTGCATAGTTTTGAATAGCCACATATCAGTTTGAGCTGAACTCCTAGGGAAAATTATATATATATATATATATCAACGAACTGCAAGATAAAGAGAATGAGGAGGCATGAGTGACTTACCAAACCGGGCATGTAGGAATCGATATAAGATCCTTCACGCTTCCTCATTCTACCTCTCCAGACTGAATCGCATGACAAATACAGATTCTTGACAAGAATTCCAGGAGTTTCTTTTGGTACCTTAAGGTTTACGGTGTTAAAGAACCAACTCAACCCAATAGCTTAAACTTTTAGATGAGGTCCCAGGATATGATTTATATTATTCTCTAACACATCCCCTCAAGTGAAAGCTTTTAGGGCTTGAAACTTGCACAGACCCATATTACTTTTAGGTGAGGTCACAGGATATGATTTATATTATTTTCTAACAGATGGTACTAGCGATCACCTCCACGTCTGATTTCTTAGGCAGACCCGAGATGACATACTTCTTCAATATCACCTGCTTGTTAGCTACTTCTTCATCACCACTTATTGCCATTATGTGCCAGAAATTCCAAAACGGTAAACACAGAGAGAGAAGTTTGCAATCTCTCTATATATATAAGATATACAACTGTTTCTGCTAGCTTTTTCTCATGTTGTTTTTCTCTTTTGCATTGCTAGAAAAATAGGGTGCAAAATCGCTATGACAATCATGTTTTTAGCAAAAACAATTGCCAAAACAATCATGTCATGTTATTGATTAAAAAAAAATCCAGGAGAATAGTTGAAGAAAAGCACCAATTTCAAAAACTATTGCTCGTTTGGAAATCACTAAATTAAATTGAATTAGAAATTTTTAATAATACCTTTTATTTTTCCTACACTTTTGGGAGCTCTTGCACTGCCTTGTTAAAATTCAAAATGGTCAAGATGTTTTTAACAAAAAGGAAAGAAATAAAAAGAAAAAGAAAGCCTCCGGATCACATTACCAAATAGAATGTACTAGACTAGTCACCAGCCGAAAATCCCTTAAAACGCTATGAATGAATCAACATAAATATGAACACAAAGAATTGAAAGGCGGATTAGATCCAGTCCCTTTCCCTCCCTTTAACACAACTTAGCAAATCAACAAACAAGAACAAAAAAATGGTTAGAGCTGTCCCATGTATATGCAAGTTGTCCGTGGAAATTTATACTTTTTGATTATGATGTTATTGTCGGGTTTCTCAAAAATACGGTAGAAATAATAATTTTATTTTTAAAAAAATAATAAATATATTTTATATGAATAAAATTAATATATAACAAGTTTTAAATAATGTTAAAGATAAAAAAAAAAATTTATAATAAATATATTTTATATGAATAAAATTAATAACAAGTATCTGACTAGACCCGGAAAAAAAAAAAAAAAAAAACAAAAAAAGCAGGGCTGATAGATGGAATTCAGCAGCGAAATACATGGAGATGGAGAGTGAGGGCGAGGGTTTTCGACTCTTCTGAGTTTCCCGTGTGGAAATTTATGCCATTTGATTGTGATGGCATACCCATCAACGCGGTTTTATAATCAATGCTGCCATAACTGTTGTGGAATATTGCGACAATCTTTTCCACTAAAAAATTCAATATGGTCTTTCAAGTTTTGATTTTTGACATTTTTGTCATAAAATTCATTTTAAAAATAATATTTATAAACTTATTCGGTTGTGCTGTAATTTTAGTAATGTTAATTATTATTTTATGAATAATTATATATGAACCTAATATTCAAGATTTTAAAAAAAAATTACTCATGAATATTCAATGAAAATAAAATATTTATTTTATTAATTTATTAATTTAAAATTAACAAATATTTTTTTGTGACTTTCTTAGCATAACATGATGAGTTTTTGTTTTAAAATTGTTTTTCTAATAAAAAATATTTATATAAAAAATAAATACATAAATAAGTAAATAGAATTTTAACTAAAAAACATATTTTCTACTTGAAGATTTAAATTTTTAAACTTTTTACTAATATTTATTTTAATTAATGTAAAATTAAATTACAAACTATTTTTAATCTAAGGTAGAAACAAAACAACAATTTCCTTTTATTTTTCGAGAAGCATATCCTTGTAACAAAAACTTCATGCACTTGCATTTAACCATAGTTGTTTAAATCGACAGGGAGTTGATCCCAAAACTCTAGATTTTAGATTAGTTGGGATTAATTTAAATTTACTTAAATTTTTTTATAAAAAATAAAAACCAAAATAATTACATTGAATTATTATTTTAAAAATAATATTTTTAATGTTTTACATTGTTTTATGGGATATTTAAAAATATAGTAGCGGTTATTTTTTTAAGTGGTTTTTACTAGTAAAATGCATTAAAATAATATATTTTTTTAAAAAAATTTATATCAATATATCAAAATAATTTAAAAATATAAAAAAATAATTATATATATATATATCAGAATTTAGTTCTCGAATCATGCGTGCTAAAGCAACACCTATAACCAATCAGCAACAACCAGGAAATTACCTTTGATCACACGCTGCTAAAGAAATTTCCTATATATGTTACGCTTCATCTTTGATAATTATACATTTTCATGAAAAGTTCTTATAGAAAAAAAACTAGGCTTCTAATAAAAAAAAATACATTTTTATAAAAATAAAAATAAACAAATAAATAACAAAAAAGGAATATTGGCTAAAGAAATATATTTTTCCTCTTAAATTTAAATTATTTGAATTCTTATGAATTTGTATGTTATTTTTTTTTAATTTTTATTCAAAAAACTGGGGGAGTTTATTAAAAAACAAAAATTTCACGGCTTTAACGTCAAATAAGAAAATAAATGCATAAACAAGAAGAGAGATTTTTTACTGAATAACTATATTTTTTACTCTATAATTTAAATCATTGAAACTCTTTGAGACATTTTTTAATCCCTATAAAATTAAATAAAAATTCATTTTAAGAATAGCCCTGTAACATCAAATATAATACTTTTCAAACCATACTCGTTTAAATATCTATCGGGTATTGTATTGGCTCGTGTTTATGTTGAAATATCTTTATTTCTAACAAGAACTAAAAATTAAGTTTTCCATCATAGCAAAACAAAGTTATCAAATGATAGTAAAACTAGAATTACAGGAATCAAATTGAAATTTTCCATGCCAAAATTAATCTAAACCATGTTTATATTTTGTTTTTCTGTGTCAGCACCCCTTATTTTAGTTTTTATTTTTAACTATAATAGATTTTTAATTCACGCTCAAATACTCATAATGCATATTGAAAGGATTGAAAGCTAAAAAACCCAGGCTAATATAACTAAAAAGATGAAATTATAAAGAATAAATGGCTGATAATCAAATTGAAAAAAAACTGTGGATGTGAATTATTTCTATATTTGTTTTTAAAAAAGAAAACTTTATTTAAGCAAAGATTCAATTGACTAACGCTTAGTCAAAGTCTACTTTGGAGAAAAAGAACCCAGGCTTTAATATCATATGCAAGTTGTACTTGGAAATTTATACCTTTTGATTTTGACATTATTGTTGGTCTCTCAAAAACGCAAACTTTTTAAGCATACCAAGATGTTGTAAGAATATTAGATTTTTTTTAAGGTTTCATTAACTTTTCAAAGTTATATTATTATAAATCATAAATTATTTAATTATTCAAACTTTTGTTTCGACTTTGACTTTACTGTGATGTTGCCAAAACACTTGCATGCTAGTCTTTGTATGTACACCACTCATCATCCACCGAAGTCTAAGTCTAATAACTCACAAAATAGGCTTCGACCACTCATTATTCGTCCAAAGGGGATGTACAGTACGTCATCATCCACCGAATGATTATTATAAATATATTTCAAAATGTAGTCCTCGAGCCCATGTTAGATGCGCGCTAAAGCAACACTATAATCAATCAGCAACAACCGGGAAATTACCGCTGTTAAAGAAATTTCCAAGCTCCTATTCCTATATATGATACCCGAAACAATATTGCCTTCAGTCCTCGATTCTTTACTCTTCAGCTAACCTTTCTGATTGCTGCAATTTGATCTTTAAAGTCACCAGGTTCGTGGAATCCGTTCAGCTCAAACACCATAGAATTGAGGTAACCTTTGCGATTTTTGCTACAGATTGCATGTGTCGCACCCGACATCGCGGCGGCCCTAAAAATAATAATTCTCTTGAATTAATTATGGAAAAAGAACAGATTCTGGCATCCGGTTCTTTTAGGGAAAAAGGTCTTGTTTGAGGAGTCGCCACCTAGTATTATGGTCACTAGGAACCCTAACTAGTCAACAGAGATTCTATGACTCGGGATTGATTACGTAAAAGGGAAGATATTATCACCCCTTAAACGTTCTGCCTAAGGCAGACTGCATTGTTAGTTTTGTCTTAAATTGCTAAATATTTATTAATTTATGCTGTGATGATTTGTTTATAATATTCCTGACTCTGGCGCCAGTGAATATTCGAGCTCGAATAATTCCAACTCTGGCGTTGGTAAAAATTCGTAGCAACGACAAAAATTAGATCAATATATTTTTTTATTCCCTACTCTAGCGCCAGTGAATAAATAAATAAAAATAAATTTATTTTTTATGCATGCACACATTTTTTATTTTTTAGCTAAACAAAATAAAAAAATACAACGAATAAAAATAATATAAATTTAAACTGATATTTTTATTCCTGACTCTGGCGTCAGTGAATAAACCAATAAATTTACATTATTTTTATTCATGCATACACATTTTTTTTATTTTTTATTTTTTATTTTTTTATTTTTCTGCTTTTATTTTTTTATTTTTTTCTATTTTTTTTATTTTTTTGGGCTGGGCCCAGCGCAGCCCACATGGGCTGGGCTGGACCCAGCCCGGTCACTGGCCAAACCAGTGACCCGGCTGGGGCAAAAATCAAAGGAAAGCATGCATGAACCGATAGAGGAATTAAGGGAAATGAATTAAAATCCAAAGTAAACAGTAATCGGTGAATTAAAATGAAAAGCGGAAAGGAGAAGCTTACTTACCTGGTAGCTCCGAAAACAACGAAGGCAGCAGCAACAATGGTTCTGGTCACAGTGGCTTTCTTCGGCTTATATTCTTCCCTTCTGCATGTATCCTCTTTTCCTTTTATGCTTCTTCGTTCTGCTGCCTCTGTAAAATTCTCCCGTGCTTTGTTTTTCAAACTCCCTCTATTCTCCTTTGGTTTGTTTCGGTTTCAGTTGTTTTGAAGCCGGTACTGGTAAGGGGAAAAGTTCACTTCTGGTATGGGATTAACAAAAAAACTTAGAAGTCCCTCTGGTCTATTTGGGTCGATCTCGTTTCAGGTTTTGTTCGTCCCTCTCTCTCCCTCCCGCTGGCGTTTTGCTCTTTCCTTTCCCTAGTATATGTTTTCGGTCCTCTGGTTCTGTGTTTCTCCAGTCATCTCCGGTTTTTTCACTGTCTCTTTTTTCTCCCCTCGTCTGCCCCTGTTCGTGGCTCCTTTTCTTTCGTCCCTCGGTTCTGCTCCCTTTTTTCTCCCCCCATTTTTCTTTGCTGTGCTCCTCTTTATAAGCAACCGAGCAACCTTCCACCTCCTAGCATGCATTAATGGCACATCGTGGGCAAAAAGCGTTGCCACGTTCTCTGCCGTTTCTGTTGAATCGGGATGGAGGAGATGAACAGTGGGGTGTTTAATGGCCATTTGCATTTTGGTCCTTTATGTTTTGGAATTTTCAGTCCAGTCCTTGGGTAAATTGTAATTGAACCACTGCATCTCAGCGCAATTTACACATTGGTCCTTGGGTTTTAATTTCTTTCAAATTTGACAAGAATCAGCCCTATACTTTGATAATTTTTCAATTAAGTACCTGATTTTATTAATTTAATTAAATCCAAGTCCAATTAAGCCTCAAAACCTATCAATTCTCCAATTAAACCCTTAATTGGATTAATTAAATTAATTCCAAGCTTAATTAAGTCTCAAAACTTCCAATCAATTAAACCCTTGATTGGATTAATTAAATTAATTCCAAGCTCAATTAAGTCTAAAAATTTATCAATTCTCCAATTAAACCCTTAATTGGATTAATTAAATTAATTCGAAGCTTAATTAGATTAATTCCAATGTTTAATTAAACCCCAAAACTTTCATTCATATTGCCCTTAACCCAAAATTTAATTCATTCTTCATTTATTTCATTTTACTTCTTTTTTCATCATCATTATTATTTTTTCATCAATTTTTTTTTATCCTTTTCAATAAATAAAATAATAATAATAATAATAATAAAATGGTAAAAAATTGGGTTATGACAGCATGCATGCGTGTAGTTGCTACTGATTGTTTTGAAAACATGGGATTTTATGCTGCCATGTTTTTTGCTTGTAACTCTTCTTTGCTTCTTTGAAACTACAAGTAAATTCACGGACTGACTCGGAAATTAATAACCTTTTTGTTCAATTCACTATTTAACGTTCAATTCCTAGTCATTTACAAAGGAATTTCCCTTGTTTTAGTCTTTACAGTAATATTAATTGTTGCATGACAGCAACATTAACACTAAGAAGATTGTCAGGGAAAATAATTGTTGCATTGGCTCTTATGTCTTCATGTTCTTGCTGGTAACTCTTCTTTGCTTCTTGGAAACTATAACAAAAATTGATAACCGTGTTTGGGTAGTTGAAATAAAGTATCGTCCCATGAATATCCTTTCAGTTCTGAGATGTCAAACAAAGGCAGCTAGCTGGAAGCAGTATTGATTAATCAGCTAACCTCTCTCCCAGATTGCTGCAATTTCATAGCTTGTGTGGAATCCAACCAACCCTTTGTTATATAGAGGTATAGCTCTACCTCTTCTTTGCTTCTTTCTTGTTTTAATTTCATGTCTTTACTCATAACAATAATTTGAAAGCTTTATGTTCAGATAGACATCATTGATGAGTTTATTGAGTTAATTCCTTGCATGTCTTCTAGAACAAGATCATTCCATTTTAGAATGCCGAAAGAAAAACAAAAACAATCCAAAGATGAAGAAAATGATTCATCCTCGCGAAAGAGAAGAAAAGCTTACCTCAGTAAGCTTTTTAAATGCTATTGTTTTATGCTCTCTGGTTCTTAAACTTGAAGTATTAGGTGACACTCAATGAATGAGTGATTTTCTTAACTTACTCTCTAATAGTAATTGTGTTGAAATACCTACTCAGCACATTCATATGTATTGTCTTTGATGATCACTTCACATATATCCCTTACTAGTTATAATTGCAAGATAGCAGATAACTCCTGCAATCGCTACATTGCCAATTAATCGTGCCTTAATTTCTGCAGCTGCCATGACAGAGCCAAATTCTTCTCCATCTAGACCACAAGGGGCCTATGATGTCTTTTTGAGTTTTAGAGGAGAAGATACTCGCAAGACATTTACAGATCATCTATATACTGCCTTAGTCCAAGCGGGAATCCACACTTTTCGAGATGATGATGAACTTCCTAGAGGAGAAGAAATCTCCCAACATCTCCTCGAGGCAATTCAAGAATCAAAGATATTTATAGTGGTCTTCTCAAAAGGATATGCTTCTTCTAGATGGTGTCTAGATGAACTAGTGGAGATTTTTAAGTGCAAATATAGGAAAACTGGTCAGATTGCTCTTCCTATATTCTATGACATTGATCCTTCAGATGTGAGAAAACAGACTGGCACTTTTGCAGAAGCATTTGTTAAACATGAAGAACGTTCTGAAGAGAAGGTGAAGGAGTGGAGAGAAGCGCTTGAAGAGGCAGGAAATCTATCCGGATGGAATCTCAAAGATATGGCAAATGGGTATGCCTTTTCTCTATAAGATTCACGTCCACACATTCATGGAGTCATTATACATTATATTTTTTACAATGTGAAACACAAAAATACTTTTTGAACATACTTAATTCTCTCGCTATTAACTTGCTTTTGTCTATGAACAGGCATGAAGCAAAATTTATCCAATATATTATCAAGGAAGTGTGGAACAAATTGTATCCCAAGGACATGAATGTTGGTATTCACCCAGTAGGTATTGATCCCCTTGTCAACGAAATCAGAGACTTCGTAAGTAATGCAACAGAAAAGGTTTGCATTGTGGGCATACATGGGATGCCAGGAGTAGGAAAGACGACTATAGCAAAAGAAGTATTTAATAAACTCTGCGATGAATTCGAGGGGAGCTCTTTTCTTTTGAATGTTAAAGAAAAATCAGAATCTAAGAATATGGTTCTTTTGCAACAACAACTACTTCATGATATTTTAAGACAAAATGCTGAGAAGATCAATAATGTTGAGAGAGGAAAGGTTCTGATTAAAGAACGACTTCGGCACAAAAGAGTTCTTGTTGTTTTTGACGATGTGGATCGTCCAGACCGACTACTATTTGATTTGATGGGAGAGCCAAGTTGGTTAGGCCCTGGAAGTAGGGTAATAATTACAACTACAGATGAAAGCTTACTTCTTGAAGCTGATCAAAGATACCAGGTTCAAGAATTGAACCGGGGTGACTCCCTTCAGCTTTTCTGTAGGCATGCGTTTAGGGACACCAAACCAGCAAAAGATTATGTTGAGCTTTCGAATGATGTAGTTGAATACTGTGGAGGAATTCCTTTAGCTCTTAAGGTTTTAGGTTCTTGTTTGTATGGGAAAAACCAAGCTAGATGGGAATCTGTAATTGACAGATTGAGAAATTTTCCAAACAGTGAAATTCAGAAAAAACTTAGAATAAGTTTTGACACACTGGATGAACCTACACTAAAGAATACATTTCTTGATATTGCATGCTTCTTTATTGGTAGAAAGAAAGAATACGTAGCAAAAGTGCTAGAAGGACGTTATGATTACAATCCAGAAGATGATTTCGGAACTCTCATTGAACGGTCTCTGATTAAAGTTGATGATTCTGGAACGATAGGAATGCATGATCTATTACGAGGGATGGGAAGGGAGATCGTTAAGGAAGAGTCACCTGAAAATCCTGCACGAAGGAGCAGAATTTGGAGACAAGAGGATGCGTGGATAGTACTCAAGATGCAGATGGTAAGAACTCAATGCATACAGAAAAGCACATTCATTTGTATCTTTATTGTCAAACTTATTACGAACAATCATATGAGAGTTCTATTGATTTTCTTTTTCTTTTTAAGGGAACAGAAGTTGTAAAGGGCCTTACACTGGATGTGAGAAGATCAGAAGACAAATCACTAAGCACAGGATCATTTATAAAAATAAAATTGTTAAAATTACTCCAAATCAATGGAGCAGAACTTACCGGATCTTTCTAGCGGCTTTCTAAAGTGTTGACGTGGATTTGGTGGCTTGAATGTCCTTTGGAATTTTTACCATCCAACTTTTCACTGGACAACGTAGTTGTTATTGATATGCAGTACAGTAACATCAGAGAACTATGAAAGGAAAACAAGGTGCGAAACATACCAAAATGCCCAAAAATTTGTCTAGAGAGCTTTTGATGATTACTTTTTAATGCTCTGATAGATGCTCAACAATCTAAAGATTCTTGATCTTAGTTATTCAAAGAACCTTGTGAAAACACCAAACTTGCATAGTTCAAGACTAGAGAAACTACTGCTTGAAGGTTGCTCAAGTTTAGTTGAGGTAGATCAATCTATTGGACATTCAAAGTCTCTTGTGTGTTTGAATATTTCGGGGTGCTCACAACTTAAGGAGCTGCCGGAGTGCATGAGTGATATCGAGTCCTTCACTGAGCTTCTAGCAGATGGAATTAACAACGAGCGATTTCTCTCTTCAGTTGGACATTTAAAGTGTGTGAGGAAGTTGTCATTGCGCGGACACTGGAAGTGGGACTGGAACTTACCATATCGGCCTTCACCAAATTCTTCTTGGATTTCAGCTTTTCTGCTAACTCCAACTTCCACTATTTGGAGAGTACTGGAAAAGCTAAAACTTGGTGGTTATGGTTTGTCTGAACGCGCAACGAATTGTGTTGATTTTGGAGGTTTGTCCTCTCTTGAAGAGTTGGATCTATCAAGAAACGAGTTCTTTAGTCTGCCTTCTGGCATCGGCATCCTTTCTAAGCTGCGGCTTTTGACCGTTCAGGAATGCGGAAATCTTGTATCAATCCCAGAGCTTCCCTCAAATTTAGAACATTTGGATACATTTGGTTGCAAATCAATGCAATGGGTAAGACTACAATCGAAGCAAAAAAATATCTAAGCCTGGATCTGTTTGGATGTCCGGATTTAATCGAAGGTCTAAGTAATCATGGCTGGATTATTCTCTCTGTTACCAAGAGCAAGTTACCAAATAATTATAAGAAAAGTCTTATTGAGGTACTATTTCTGTCTCTCATGCACACAAATAAGCACATACTATATATACATTAATTAATATGGTTCACTCTGATTCCAAATTGGTTCAGCTACCGTGGAAAAGGAAGTTCATTATCATTTCATGTACCTCCAGTTTTCCAAGGCTTGGACGTTGGGGTTGCCTGTCAATGGTTGATATGTCTTTTTGGTACCGCCAAATTGTGTATAAAAAATAAAAGCAACGGTATTCAATTGTTTGAAGCAACTATAATTCAATGTGTCGGTAGAAATTGGTTGAGATACATAAGTCTAAGCGAGATGGCAATGAAAGAATATTATGAAGATGAGGAATTGGAACTATGCGTGGGATTTTATACGGGAGAAGATGCTGAAGTGTTTGAATGTGGGATCCATGTGATAGTTGAAAAGACAGATTCATTTGAAGGGTCAGAGTGGGATCATGAGTCTGAAGTTGGAAGAGATAGAGTCGTAATACCTGCACCACCATATCTGTCTCAATATGCACTGTGCAATTTCATTGACATTGACGGCAAGCAAGGTCTGAGTAATTTCATTGACATTGACGGCAAGCAAGGTCATGTCCCTCTTGCACACAAATAAACACACAATTGGCGTGCGCGCAGATATATATATTAATCGGTGTCTAAAATCTCAGCATTCCTTGAATTCAATATTTATGCAGAGAATCTTCAGTTATCATTTTCTCGAGTATTTTATTCCCTTCAAGGCTTTTTTGGTTCCCTGCTATTATTCTATCATTCCAAAATGGTTCAGCTACGGTGGAGAATGATGTTCATTATCATTTGTTATTGTTGGAACACGTGTGAGATGCTGCCTTGAAGGAAGATTGAAGTCAAGATAATGTCCTGTTTTTGTGTTTTTCAAATTTGAATTCAAATAGCAGATTGTGTGCTATTTTTTCGTAATTTCATTTCAATAAATCTCTCAGTGTAGTTGAGAGTTTAATTTTGATTATAATTCATGTTTTGTAAGCCTATATATTAGGCATTTCCATTTTGAATATTATTATGAAAGTACAATTCATCAATTCTGCTCATTATTGCAAGTCTTCAATTTCTTCAAATTTCGCATTTTCCAGAATTTAATCCAAACAGTAACTGTTATAAACAGTTACTGTTTAGATCATCAAATTTCAACAGTGGTATCAGAGCAAAATTCCTACGGGACTGAGGGTGATTTTACTGAGTGAAACACGAGAGATTGTGAGTGTAAAACACTTGGGGGGTTGAGAGAAACACTGAGAGTTAACTTCTAAGAAATCAATGGCTTTGTCATCCTCTGCACATTCACACTCTTCGGTTCCAATTTTTGATGGTGAGCACTATCACATTTGGGCTGTCAAAATGAGGTTTTTCCTGCGATCCCAAGGTTTATGGAACATTGTGGAGACGGATGCTGATCCATATCCACTATGTGCAAATCCAACTTTAGCTCAAATAAGGGCTCATGAAGAAGAAAAATTGAAGAAAGACAAGGCTATTACATGTTTGCATTCTGGAATTGCAAACCACATTTTCACCAAGATTATGAATCTTGAGACACCAAAACAGATTTGGGACAAACTTCAAGTTGAATTTGAAGGCAGCAATCGAGTCAAAACAATCAAACTCCTTGCATTAAAGAGAGAATTTGAACTAATGAAGATGAAGGACAGTGAAAATGTCAAGTCCTATTCCGGCAGATTGATGAACACTGTCAACCAAATGAGACTCCTTGGGGAGACATTTGAAGATCATAAGATAGTGGAGAAGCTTATGATGTCAATTCCAGAAAGATTTGAGGCTAAAATCTCTGCAATAGAAGAGTCTTGTGATTTGCAAACTCTATCTATTGCAGAGTTAATCAGCAAGCTTCAAATGCAGGAGCAAAGGGTTCAAATGAGAGATGATGAAGCTGTTGAAGGAGCATTTCAAGCAAGCTTTAAAGGGAAAAAATCTGGAATTTTTCCCAAGAAAAATTTCAGTACTGGTAAATCAAACCTGTCAAAAGGTAAAGCTATTGTCCTTGCCAGTAGACATTTTTCTCCTTGTTCTTATTGTAAGAGAAAAAATCACGCAGAGGCTGACTGCTGGTTCAAAGGCAAAACTCTCATTCACTGTGATTTTTGCAATAGAAATGGCCATAGTGAAAAGTTTTGCAGGCTGAAGAAGAAACAGCCGCAACAAGGATTTCAGCAGCAAGCAAATGTATCTGAAGAAGACAAGGACCCTGAAGAAACTGAGGAGCAGCTATTCATGGCCTTGCAGACCAGTACCATCTCCAAGAAGAACACTTGGCTTATTGACAGTGGCTGCACCAGCCACATGACAAAGCATTTGTCAATTTTTTCCTCAATTGATCGATCAATAAAGCCAAAAATTAAATTGGGAAATGGTGACTTTGTGCAAGCTAAAGGAAGAGGCACTGTCACAGTCAGCACTTCAAGAGGTACAAAAACTATCAAAAATGTCCTCTTCATTCCTGAGTTAGATCAAAATTTGTTGAGTGTTCCTCAAATGCTTAGGAATGGTTATGAAGTAACCTTTAAGGATAATTGCTGCTTCATTGTTGACACAAAGGATTCTGCTGTAGCAAAGATAAAAATGGATGGAAATAGTTTTTATCTTGATTTAAATGTCATTGAAGGTCATGCATTAAGTGCAAATTCTGATATGAGTGTTGTTTGGCACAAGAGGTTTGGGCACTACAATTTCGATTCTTTGAAATTGTTGCATGACAGATGCATGATAGAGGGGATGCCTGCCATTTCTGAATGTGCACATTTGTGTGAAGGTTGTGAGTTGGGGAAGCACCATAGGGTTTCATTCCCTCGTGCAACAGCCAATAGAGCAAAATCAAGGCTGGAATTGGTCCATTCTGACATTTGTGGACCAATGAGGACAGCCTCCTTGAACAATAACTTTTACTTTATTTTGTTCATTGATGACCATAGCAGAATGATTTGGGTCCAGTTTCTGGAAAACAAGTCTCAAGCACTATCAAAGTTCAAGAGTTTCAAAAGCATGGTTGAAACACAAAGTGGACAAAGAATTAAGGTGCTGAGAACCGACAATGGTGGAGAATATACTTCAAGGGATTTCCAGATTTTTTGCCTTGAAACTGGAATTGTGCACCAGTTGACAGTGCCCTATTCTCCTCAGCAGAATGGTGTCTCGGAGAGGAAGAATAGGACAATCATGGAAATGTCAAGGTGCATGATGTTTGAGAAGAGGTTGCCTAAGTTTCTATGGGCAGAGGCAGTAAACACCTCAGTTTACTTGCTAAACAGGCTTCCCACAAAGTCTGTCAATGGAAAAACACCCATAGAAGCTTGGTCAGGAAGAAAGCCAACTGCCAACCATCTAAGGGTGTTTGGTTTTTTGTGTTATTTTCATGTGCCCACTGTCAAAAGAGGGAAGCTAGATGAAACAGCAGTCAAGGGAATTTTTGTGGGATATTCAACTGAATCCAAAGGTTACAGGATTTACAACCTGAATGAGTCCAAAATTCAGATCAGTAAAGACGTGCACTTTGATGAAATTGCATGCTGGAATTGGGACTTGAAGGAGGTGGATCAGAAGAGCACAATCCTTGATGCTGCAGCAGGGGAAACAAGCACTGAAACTGAGTTTGATGTTGATGGAACTTCAGATGCAGATGTTCTTAAAGTTAGGCCCCTAGCTGAGATATATGAGAGGTGTAACTTGGTGCATGCCGAGCCAACAAGCTATGCTGAAGCAGCAAAGGATGCAGCTTGGATAGAAGCCATGAAATCAGAAATTGATTCCATTGAAAGGAATCAAACCTGGAGCTTGACAGTGCTGCCTCACAACAAGAAAGAAATTGGTGTTAAGTGGGTATTCAGGACTAAATTCAATCCTGATGGTTCTGTATTTAAACACAAAGCTAGATTGGTGGTCAAAGGATTTGCACAAGTGGCTGGGGTTGATTATGGGGACACATTTGCCCCAGTTGCTAGGCATGATACAATTCGGCTCCTTCTTGCAATTGCTGGTCAACTTGGATGGAAGGTATACCATTTAGATGTTAAATCAGCTTTTTTAAATGGTATATTAGTTGAAGACATATATGTGCAGCAACCCGAAGGATTCAAAGTGGCAGGCCATGAGCATAAGGTGTATAAGCTACACAAAGCTCTTTATGGCTTGAAACAAGCCCCAAGGGCTTGGTATAGTAGGATTGATTCCTATTTAATCCAATTGGGGTTTAGAAGGAGTGAAAATGAAGCTACATTGTACTTAAAGAAAGAAGGAGATGAAGTGCAGTTAGTAATTTCACTTTATGTAGATGACATGTTGGTGACTGGAAGCAATACTTCATTGCTGGCAAAGTTCAAAAAGGAAATGGAGGATGTATTTGAAATGAGTGACTTGGGGATGATGAATTATTTTCTTGGAATGGAGATACAACAAGACAACTTAGGGATTTTTTTGTCACAAAAGAAGTATGCTATTGATGTGCTTAAAAGGTTCAAACTAGAATCATGCAAAGAAGTAGCTACACCTTTGGCACAAAATGAAAGAATTTCGAAGAATGATGGTGAGAAGCTAGAAGATCCTTCTGTTTTTAGAAGCTTGGTGGGCAGTTTGCTATACTTGACAGCAACTAGACCAGACTTGATGTTCCCTGCTGGTTTGCTGTCAAGATTCATGAGTTCACCTAGTAGTGTTCACATGGGAGTGGCTAAAAGAGTACTGAAATACATCAAAGACACAGCTGACTTAGGCCTAAGGTACTCAAAAACAGGAGGAGTATGCTTGATTGGCTATGCAGATAGTGATTGGGCTGGAAGTGTTGATGATATGAAGAGTACTTCTGGTTATGTTTTTAGCATTGGTTCAGGTGCAATTTGCTGGAATGCAAGGAAGCAAGATGTGGTTGCTCAATCGACAGCAGAGGCTGAGTACATCTCCATGGCAGCTGCTGCAAATCAGGCTATATGGTTGAGCAAAGTTTTGGCAGATTTGGGTCATAAGCAAAGCTCACCAACCGAGCTTTATTGTGACAACAAGTCAGCAATAGCAATTGCACAAAATCCAGTCCAGCATGGGAGAACAAAGCACATTAATGTCAAGTTTCATGCATTGAGGGAAGCTGAGAAGAATTTGTTCATCAAAATTCTTCACTGTCCAACTGAAGTCCAATTGGCAGATTTAATGACTAAAGGACTTCCAAGATCAAGGCTGGAGATGCTTAGGATGAAGCTAGGAATATTCAAGGCAAGTCTCAAGGAGGAGTGTTGGAACACGTGTGAGATGCTGCCTTGAAGGAAGATTGAAGTCAAGATAATGTCCTGTTTTTGTGTTTTTCAAATTTGAATTCAAATAGCAGATTGTGTGCTATTTTTTCGTAATTTCATTTCAATAAATCTCTCAGTGTAGTTGAGAGTTTAATTTTGATTATAATTCATGTTTTGTAAGCCTATATATTAGACATTTCCATTTTGAATATTATTATGAAAGTACAATTCATCAATTCTGCTCATTATTGCAAGTCTTCAATTTCTTCAAATTTCGCATTTTCCAGAATTTAATCCAAACAGTAACTGTTATAAACAGTTACTGTTTAGATCATCAAATTTCAACAGTTATACCTCCAGATTTCGAAGGCTTGGTCATTTGGGCTCTCTGTTCAGGTGGTGCTTGACATCGAGAATTAAATGCTATTATAAAAAATAAAAGCAACGGTGTTCAGTTGTTTGAAGCTACACATGCAATACCCTATTTCCGTTGTAGGTGGCTAAGAGTCATAAGTAGACGTGAGATGGCAATGGAAAAATACTGCGGTGATGCTGGATTGGAACTACATGTGATATTGAGGTCCGAAAACAGTGAAGTTGTACGATGTGGGATCCATGTGATAGAGACACATCCATTTGGACGGAGCAACTATGATCAATCTCCAGCGTTGGATCATGACATTTACAACCAAGAGTCTTTTGAAGGTTCAGAAGGGGATCATGACATTGACTACTACGAGACTTCATTTGAAGGGTCAGGATCGTCGGATCATGAGATTGACAACCAAGAGTACTCCGAAGTTGAAAGCGATAGAACGATACCTTCGCCACCATATCATCTGCTTCACCATCCCCGTCATGGTTCAATGAGGTTTTCTACAGGGCAGCAGTGGAAAGCTTTTTTGATTCGGGCGTTCAGCCTATGGAAAACCATGGACATGCAAAAATTCTCACTTGATTATCTCAATTAGTCGAGGGATTGGTTTGAGAAAACTCCCCACTTTATGCCCACTTAGCTATGATATTATATCATGTTGTGTAAAATCACTAATTAAATAAATGTAGTATTTATTTTTGATAACAACAGACTGATATTGTTTGTTACACACTATGAACTTCAATAAGAGAATCATTAAAGAATTGTAGACCCTGTATGATCTAAAATAAATAATAAATCAAACAATTCAAAGTTGTACCTTCTTTTTAATTTTG
The DNA here is from genome assembly GCA_018804465.1 of Populus tomentosa. Classification (NCBI taxonomy): domain Eukaryota; kingdom Viridiplantae; phylum Streptophyta; class Magnoliopsida; order Malpighiales; family Salicaceae; genus Populus; species Populus tomentosa. The sequence goes on from CM031981.1 coordinate 13,447,891, forward strand.
AAGTCTTGTTTCTTGTTAGATTATGTCTTAGGCAAGTTATGGGATTTTCTATAGATAAATCATAATGTTGTAAACTTGTTTAAAAAACTATCGTATTTTAGTATAGACACATGGTAGATCAGACTTTAGAGTATTGTTTGTCACTCTTGTACGTAAAAATATCTTTATGAAATAAGAATTTTCAAAGTTTTGTTCCGTAATAGATAATTTTTTATTTGTAAGAAAGTGTTAAAGTAAGACCATGTTTTCTTCATCTCTACACTATTGATTAAAGAAAGAATCCATAGATACAAGCACGTGTGGGCTCATGCATTAATGAGTAAACACAAGGGTATACATTGAGGATAATAATACTTAAAATTTTGGAATTATTGTAAAATGGATAGTAAAATCATGATTTTACTTGATTTTAGTCTGGTTTTATCAGTTTTTGAAGTTAACTCAATTTTAAACGATAAATATATATTTGCTTATAAAATCATATAATTTTACAAGTTAATTCATGATTTTAATACCCTTGACTTTTTCTACACTTTTCAGAGCCCTTGCACTGCCTTTTCAAAATTCAAAAGGGTCAAAAGAATTTTTTAACAAAAAAAAAAAACCTCTTATCACATTACTAAACAAAATATACTAGTCACTAGCTCAAAATCCTTTATAACCTATGAATGAATCAACATTAGTTGAAAACACTTGAATATTTTTTATTTTTTTACTTGAAATTAATAATTTTTTTATGTTTTTAAATTATTTTGATGTATTGATGTTAAAAATAATTTTTTTTAAATATTATTTTAATGTATTTTTGAGCAAAAATATTTTAAAAAACAACCACAACCATACTTTAAAACATCCCCTTACACAAATTAGCAAATCAACAAACAAGAACAATTTTTTTAAAAAAAGAAAAGATGAACTTTTTGGTCCAATTAACATGTTCTTTTAAGTACTAAAAATACACCAAAAAGAGAAATCACTTTCATGTTGTAAAAGAAAGAAACGAAGAGCCCGTAAAACCTGAAGGAAGGATCATTGCACGCAAAAATGATTCGAATGAAATTGGGCTTTCTTCACGGCAGAAGTTTCTTTTTTCCCTCTCCCAACCCATCCGGTTGAAAAGCACCAATTTCAAAATCTCATGCATGTTTTGAAATCACTAAATTAAATTAGAAATTTTTAATAATATTTCATATTTAAAATATTTTTAGTGTTATTTAACATATTTTACATAGAATTCAATCTCTAAAAATTATATCAAAATAAATTAGATATTAATCCCTCTGATTTATAATTCCAAATAGAAAAAATTTCATGTTAAAATTATTTTTTTAAAATAACCTATCTTTTTTTTTACATAACTTTGAAGAAATGAGATGAAGGTAACGAGGGTAATATAAAAACTAAAATGAATTGAATTCTATTTATTAAATTTAATTTATTTATAAATTAAATTCAAATTAAATTACAGTGGAAAATTAATTCCACACAAGCAGTTAAGAAATCATCTTAAAAAAATCATTATTATAGGTCCAACTTAAAATTAAGTTATATAACTAAACACATATTATACAGAACAACTCTAAGAAATTATGAGTTGTTAGCAAATAATCCAAATTTGCTAGTGGACTCATTTATGAGTAAGTAAACATAAGAGTATGCATGGAAGAAGATAAGAATTGAAAATTTAAAAATATTTTAAAATCAATAGTAAAATCATGATTTTACCTGATTTTATATGATTTTAGACCAGTTTTATCATTTTTTTTTATTTTAACTCAATTTTAAATAATAAATATATATTTACTTGTAAAATTATACAAGTTCACTCGTGATTTTAATACCCTTTACTTTTCCTACACTTTTGAGAACCCTTGCACTGCCTTGTTAAAATTTAAAAGGGTCAAGATTTTTTTAACAAAAAGAAAAAAAAAATGTAGAAAGCCTCCGGATCACATTACCAAATAGAACATACTGATAGCATGAAACATCTCTAATGAAAGATATCTCTAATTCAAAGATTAATGTTGAGTTTGGTAGATTTATCTATGCTCGGGCTCAGAGCAATGCGTCCATGCAACCTCATGTTGAGCAGCATAGCATCCAATATCTTTCCTCCAACAAGTTCAGTTCACACTTTTCGTCCATGGATTTCACTAGCAACCTAATCTTGATAAAAATAAAAATCAAATACAAAAGAAAAAGAAAATTTTGAAAGAGGCACATCTGTGAGTTGAATTTTGAACAGTCCCTTTGTTTCTATAATGAGACTGCGCTCTTCCCAAATCAGGTCACTTTTCCTGCAGTCTGGATGACCTGAATCCAGAACTCCAGCCACCCCATGCATTTCCACTTAAAGGCTGCATAGTTTTGAATAGCCACATATCAGTTTGAGCTGAACTCCTAGGGAAAATTATATATATATATATATATCAACGAACTGCAAGATAAAGAGAATGAGGAGGCATGAGTGACTTACCAAACCGGGCATGTAGGAATCGATATAAGATCCTTCACGCTTCCTCATTCTACCTCTCCAGACTGAATCGCATGACAAATACAGATTCTTGACAAGAATTCCAGGAGTTTCTTTTGGTACCTTAAGGTTTACGGTGTTAAAGAACCAACTCAACCCAATAGCTTAAACTTTTAGATGAGGTCCCAGGATATGATTTATATTATTCTCTAACACATCCCCTCAAGTGAAAGCTTTTAGGGCTTGAAACTTGCACAGACCCATATTACTTTTAGGTGAGGTCACAGGATATGATTTATATTATTTTCTAACAGATGGTACTAGCGATCACCTCCACGTCTGGTTTCTTAGGCAGACCCGAGATGACATACTTCTTCAATATCACCTGCTTGTTAGCTACTTCTTCATCCCCACTCATTGCCATTATGTGCCAGAAATTCCAAAACGTTAAACACACAGAGAGAAGTTTGCAATCTCTATATATAGATGAGATATACAACTGTTTCTGCTAGCTTTATCTCCATGTTGTTTTTCTCTTTTGCATTGCTAGAAAAATAGGGTGCAAAATGGCTATGACAATCATGTTTTTAGCAAAAACAATTGCCAAAACAATCATGTCATGTTATTGATTAAAAAAAAATCCAGGAGAATAGTTGAAGAAAAGCACCAATTTCAAAAACTATTGCTTGTTTGGAAATCACTAAATTAAATTGAATTAGAAATTTTTAATAATATCTCATATTTAAAATATTTTTAGTGTTAAGAATTAAATTTTAAATAGGATTCAATCCCTAAAAATTATACCAAAGTAAATTAGATATTAACCCCTCTGATTTACAATTCCAAATAGAAAAAAATTAATGTTAAAACTATTTTTTTTCAAAATACCTATCTTTTTTTTTATAGAACTTTGAAGAAATGAGATAAAGATGATGAGGGTAATATAAATTATAAATTAAATTAAATTCTATTTATTTTAAATGTGTAAATTTAATTATTTATAAATTAAATTCAAATTAAATAATATAATTAAATTCAATTATTGTAATTAAATAATTAAATTCAAATTAAATAATATAATTAAACATAACGATATGCATGGTTGAAGATAAGAATTGAAATTTAAAAATTATTGTAAAATTATTGTAAAATCAATAATAAAATCATGATTTTACTTGATTTTAGTCTAGTTTTATTATTTTTTACTTTAACTCAATTTTAAATAATAAATATATACTTACTCGTAAAATTATATAATTTTACAAGTTAATTCATTATTTTAATACCTTTTATTTTTCCTACACTTTTGGGAGCCCTTGCACTGCCTTGTTTAAATTCAAAAGCGTCAAGATGCTCTTAACAAAAAGGAAAAAAAAAGAAAAAAAGAGAGAGAAAGCCTCCGGATCACATTACCAAATAGAATGTACCAGACTAGTCACCAGCCGAAAATCCCTTAAAACGCTATGAATGAATCAACATAACTATGAACACAAAGAATTGAAAGGTGGATTATATAGATCCAGTCCCTTTCCCTCCCTTTAACACAAATTAGCAAATCAACAAACATGAACAAAAAAATGGTTAGAGCTGTCCCATGTATATGCAAGTTGTCCGTGGAAATTTATACCTTTTGATTATGATGTTATTGTCGGGTTTCTCAAAAACACGGTAGAAATAATAATTTTATTTTTTAAAATAATAAATATATTTTATATGAATAAAATTAATAACAAGTTTTAAATAATGCTAAAAATAAAAAAATATTTTTTAAAATAATAAATATATTTTATATGAATAAAATTAATAAAAGTATCAGACTAGACCCGGAAACAAAAAAGAAAAGAAAGAAAAAGCGCAGGGCTGAGAGATGGAATTCAGCGGCCAAATAAATGGAGATGGAGAGTGAGGGCGATGGTCTTCGACTCTTCTGAGTTTCCCGAGTGGAAAAGTATGCCAATTTGAGATTGTGATGCACAGATTCAACTAATCCTTGTCAAGCTATCATTTTTAAGATTCAACTAATCCGTGTGGAAAATTATGCCATTTGATTGTGATGCAGCCAATGACATACCCACAACGCGGTTTTGTAATCAATGCTGCCGACTGGGGAGAAAGATTTAGATAGTGCGTTGAGTATGGTTGTGGTTGATTTTTAAATAATTTTTTGTATTAAAATATATATTAATAATATTTTTTTATCTTTTAAAATTATTTTTGACATTAGCACATCAAAATAATTAAAAAAAACTAAAAATATATTAATTTAAAGTTAATAAAAAAATAAATAAAAAATGTAATTTTTTAAAAACATCTTCTTGAAAAAGTGTTTAATGGAGGTTTTTTTTCCTCATTCAATGATACTTGACAAAATAAATTGAGGTTTGCAAAAGATTTTTATTTGATTTAATTTTTAATTTTTAAAGTGACTAGAAAGTATTCCTTGGTTGAAAATGTATTTATTAACAAAACTTCATGCACTTGCTTTTAACCATAGTTTTTTAAATCAGCAGGGAGTTGATCCCAAAGCTATAGATTATAGTGTTGGAATATTATCAATTATGTGGTTGTTTTGTCAAAGAAGATGGCTGCCATGTGAGAGTCAAAAAAAAAGGCTACAATGGTGGCTTGTTGGTGGCAGCCACCAACCTTCACTTTGACAGCCACCATTGTTGAAGAAGAGGTGAGTTTGACAGCCACCATTGTTGACAAAGAAGTAAGAGGAGCTGTCATTGAAGCCTATAAATAGACACCAAGAGTGCAGCACAAAATGAGAGAGACAGTCTTGTAGGAGAGCGACAAAAGAGAGAAGAAAAGAGAAAGAAAGAGAAGGGCTGCCACCAGTGTGCTTACCCCTCCTATGAGCAAAGATCAATACATCACCGATCCCGGATTCCGCCCAACATATAGATCAGCCTCTTCTTTGCTTCTTTCTTGTTTTAATTTCATGTCTTTACTCATAACAATAATTTGAAAGCTTTATGTTCAGATAGACATCATTGATGAGTTTATTGAGTTAATTCCTTGCATGTCTTCTAGAACAAGATCATTCCATTTTAGAATGCCGAAAGAAAAACGCAAGCAATCCAAAGATGAAGAAAATGATTCATCCTCGCGAAAGAGAAGAAAAGCGGACCTCAGTAAGCTTTTTAAATGCTATTGTTTTATGCTCTCTGTTTGTTAAACTTGAAGTATTAGGTGAAACTCAATGAATGAATGATTTTCTTACCTTACTCTCTAATAGTAATTGCGTTGAAATTCCTACTCAGCATTTTATGCTATTGTTTTATGCTCTCTGTTTGTTGTCTTTGATGATCACTTCACATGTATCCCTTACTAGTTCTAATTGCAAGATAGCAGATACCTCCTGCAATCGCTTCATTGCTAATTAATTTATCGTGCCTTAATTTCTGCAGCTGCCATGACAGAGCCAGATTCTTCTCCATCTAGACCACAAGGGGCCTATGATGTCTTTTTGAGTTTTAGAGGAGAAGATACTCGCAAGACATTTACAGATCATCTATATACTGCCTTAGTCCAAGCAGGAATCCACACTTTTCGAGATGATGATGAACTTCCTAGAGGAAAAGAAATCTCCCAACATCTCCTCGAGGCAATTCAAGAATCAAAGATATCTATAGTGGTCTTCTCAAAAGGATATGCTTCTAGATGGTGTCTTGATGAACTTGTGGAGATTCTAAAGTGTAAATATAGGAAAACTGGTCAAATTGCTCTTCCTATATTCTATGACATCGATCCTTCAAATGTCAGAAAACAGACCGGCAGTTTTGCAGAAGCATTTGTTAAGCATGAAGAACGTTACAAAGAGAAGGTGAAGGAGTGGAGAGAAGCTCTTGAAGAGGCAGGAAATCTATCTGGTTGGAATCTCAAAGATATGGCAAATGGGTATGCCTTTTATCTATAAGATTCACTTCCACACATTTATATATGGAGTCATTATAGATTACTTATTTTACAATGTGAAACAATAAAATACTTTTTGAACATACTTAATTGTCTCGCTATTAATGACTAATGACTTGCTCTTGTCTATGAACAGGCGTGAAGCAAAATTTATCCAAGAGATTATCAAGGATGTGCTGACTAAATTGGACCCCAAGTACTTACATGTTCCTAAGCACCTAGTAGGTATTGATCCGCTTGCTCACAATATTTTTCACTTCCTAAGTACTGCAACAGATGATGTACGCATTGTGGGCTTACATGGGATGCCAGGAATAGGAAAGACGACTATAGCAAAAGTTGTATTTAATCATCTCTGCTATGACTGTGGATATGGATTCGAGGGAATCTCTTTTCTTTTGAATGTCAAAGAAAAATCAGAACCTAATGATTTGGTTCTTCTACAACAACAACTACTTCATGATATTTTAAGACAAAATACTGAGACGATCAATAATGTTCATAGAGGAAAGGTTCTGATTAAAGAACGAGTCTGCCGCAAAAGAGTTCTTATTGTTGTTGATGATGTGGATCATCTGGACCAATTAAATGCTTTGATGGGAGAGCGAAGCTGGTTTGGTCCCGGAAGCAGGGTGATAATTACAACTAGAGATGAACGCTTACTTCTTGAAGCTGATCAAAGATACCAGGTTCAAGAACTGAACCCAGATGAGTCCCTTCAGCTTTTCTGTCAGCATGCGTTTAGGGACGCCAAGCCAGCAAAAGATTATGTTGAGCTTTCTAATGATGTAGTTGAATACTGTGGAGGACTTCCTATGGCTCTTGAGGTTTTAGGTTCTTGTTTGATTGGGAAAAAGAAAGCTAGATGGGAATCTGTAATTGACAGATTGAGAAGAATTCCAGAGCATGCTATTCAAGAAAGGCTTAGAATAAGTTTTGACTCACTGAAAGCCCCAAATCTAAAGAATACATTTCTTGATATTGCATGCTTCTTTATTGGTGGACAGAAAGAATACGTAGCAGAAGTGCTAGAAGGACGTTATGGTTGCAATCCAGAAGATGATTTCGGAACTCTCATTGAAAGATCTCTGATTAAAGTTGATGATTCTGGAACGATTAGTATGCATGATCTATTACGAGAGATGGGAAGGGGGATCGTTAAGGATGAGTCACCTGAATATCCTGCACAAAGGAGCAGAATTTGGTGTCAAGAGGAGGCGTGGAAAGTACTCAAGATGCAGATGGTAAGAACTCAATGCATACAGAAAAGCACATTCATTTGCATCTTTCTTGTCAAACTTATTACAAACAATCATTTGAAAGTTCTATTGATTTTTTCTTTTTGCTTTCTTAGGGAACAGAAGTTGTACAGGGCCTTGCACTGGATGTGAGAAGATCAGAAGACAAATCACTAAGCACAGGATCATTTGCAAAAATGAAAAACTTAAAATTACTGCAAATCGATGGAGTAGATCTCACCGGATCTTTCAAACGGCTTTCTAAAGTGTTGACTTGGATTTGTTGGCTTGAATGTCCTTTGGAATTTTTGCCATTTGATTTTACACCGGACTACGTGGTTGTTATTGATATGAAGTACAGTAACATCAGAGAACTATGGAAGGAAAAAATGGTGCTAGACATACCAAAATGGCCAGAAAGTTGTTTATTATGTAATTTATATTTTACAAGTTACAACTTTTGACGATTACTTGTTAATGATTTTCCTCACTGCTCTGACAGATTCTCAACAATCTAAAGATTCTTGATCTCAGTTATTCAAAGAGGCTTGTTAAAACACCAAACGTGCACAGTTCAAGTCTAAAAAAACTACTTCTTGAAGGTTGCTCAAGTTTAGTTGAGGTGCATCAATCTATTGGACATTCAAAGTCTCTTGTGTGTTTGAATATTTCGGGGTGTTCAGAACTTAAGGAGCTGCCGGAGTGTATGGGTGATATTGAGTCCTTCACTGAGCTTCTAGCAGATGGAATTAACAACGAGCAATTTCTCTCTTCAGTTGGACATTTAAACTATGTGAGGAAGTTGTCATTGCGTGGACACTGCAACTGGAACTTACCATATCGGCCTTCACCAAATTCTTCTTGGATTTCAGCTTTTCTGCTAGCTCCAACTTCCACTATTTGGAGAGTATTGGGAAAGCTAAAACTTGTTAATTATGGTTTGTCTGAACGTGCAACTAATGCTGTTGATTTTGGAGGTTTGTCATCTCTCGAAGAGTTGGATCTATCAAGAAACAAGTTCTTCGGTCTGCCTTCTGGCATCATCATCCTTTCTAAGCTGCGGCTTTTGAGGGTTGCGCTTTGCAGCAATCTTGTATCAATCTCAGAGCTTCCCTCAAATTTAGAACATTTGGATGCATATGGTTGCGAATCAATGCAATGGGTAAGACTACCAATCCAAGCAAAAAAATATCTAAATCTGGATCTGTTTTGTTGTCCGGATTTAATAGAGATTCAAGGCATGGAAGGTATAAGTAATCATGGCTGGATTATTCGCTCTGTTCCCCACTACCAGTCAACAAATAATTATAAGAGAAGTCTTGGTGAGGTACTATTTCTGTCTCTCTTGCACACAAATAAGCACATAATTGGCACATACTATATATTCATTAATTAATGTCTAATATTCAGCATTCCTTGAAATCAATATACACACACACACACACAGGCATTGTGCTACGGTGGTTATGGGTATCAAATTCTCTTCAATCGTTGTTCTACGTTCAGCCACAGAGACAAGTTCACTATGATTCCAAATTGGTTCAGCTACCGAGGAAAAGGAAGTTCATTATCATTTCATATACCTCCAGTTTTCCAAGGCTTGGTCGTTGGGGTTGTCTGTCAACGCTTGATAGGTCTTATTTGTACCGCCAAATTGTGTATAAAAAATAAAAGCAACGGTATTCAATTGTTTGAAGCATACGTATGTGAACCGGTCGTTAGAAATTTGATGACATACATACGTACAAGTGAGATGGCAATGGAAGAATATTGTGAAGATGAGGAATTGGAACTATGCGTGGAACTTTATATGGGAGAAGACGCTGAAGTGTTTGAATGTGGGATCCATGTGATCGTTGAAAAGACAGATTCATTTGAAGGGTCACAGTGGGAACATGAGTCTGAAGTTGAAGGAGATACAGTAATACCTACACCACCATATCTGTCTCAATATTCGCTGTACAATTTCTTTGAGATTGACGGCAAGCAAGGTCTGAGTGATTTATCAAAATATACTACGGGTTGGCTTCTTCAGGTACTATTTTTGTCTCTCTTGCACACAAATAAACATCTAATTGGCACACACAAACATTAATCAGTGTTTAAAATCTCAGCATTCCTTGAATTCAATATTTATGCAGAGAATCTTCAATTCTCACTATGACAGACCCTTCGATTGTTGTATGATTCCAAAATGGTTTAGCTACCGTGGAGAAGGGAGTTCATTATCATTTCATATACCTCCAGTTTTCCAAGGCTTGCTCATTTGGGCTGTATGTTCAGGTGTTGGGTATCAAGAATACAAGGCTATTATAAAAAATAAAAGAAACGGTATTCCATTGTTCGAAGCTACACATGCACGACCCTATTGCCGTGGTAGGTGGCTAAGACTCATAAGTACACGTGAGATGGCAATGGAAAAATATTGTGGAGATGATGAATTGGAACTACATGTGATATCGAGGTCCGAAAACACTAAAGTGGTACGATGTGGGATCCATGTGATAGAGACATTTCCATTTGGATGGAACAGCTTCGATCAAAATCCAGTGTTGGATCATGACATTTACAACTACGAGACTTCATTTGAAGAGTCCGAAGTTGAAAGCGATAGAACGATACCTTCACCAACATATCATCTGCTTCGTCATCCCCGTCATGGTTCAATGAGATTTTCTACAAGGCAGCAGTGGAAAGCTTTTTTGATTTGGGCAGTCAGCCTATGGAAAAGCATGGACATGCAAAAGTTCTCACCTCATGATCTCAATTAGTCGAAGGATTGGTTTAAGAAAACTCCCTACTTTATGCCCACTTAGCTATGATATTATCATCTTGTTGTGTATGATCACTAAATAAATATAGTATTTTTTTAGGTAGCAAAATTATTGGACTAATGGGCTGTGTGGTTGTATTAGATATTATTTGTTGCACAACATGAATCTTAACAAGTGAATTAATAAAATATTGTAGGCTTTATATATACAAATTTAAAGTCTTTTTTCTTCTCACATAATGTCTTAGATAAGTTATAAGACTTTTTATAGATAAATTATAATGTTATAAACTTATTTAAAAGACTGATATTTAGGTATAAATACATAGTGGATTACATTTTAGAATATTATTTGTTTCTCTTGTCCATAAAAATATCTTTATGGAATAAGAATTTTCAAAATGTTGTCCCATGATATATAAATTTTTATTTGTTAGGAAGAGTTCAAGCAAAACTATATTTTTTTCATCACTGCACTATTGATTAAAGAAAGAATCTAAGAGAGTAGTTGATATTTTTTTCATCACTGCACTATTTTTTTTCATCACTACACTATTTTTTTTTTTTTTTGTTAGGAAGAGTTCAAAATGTTGTCCCATGATATATAAATCATTTTCAGATACTTGGGGTACAGATGATAGTAATCCAAAACTAGGAATCCGTCTATGCGAACACGTTTCAGAATGATGTTGATCAGGTTGTGTATGCCATCAGGGTTATGAAATTTGTTATACTGTGAAATCATCCCACATACTGCAATGCATCCATGAAGCCTCATGTTGAGTAGAACAGCATCCAACATCTTTCCTCCAACATTTTCAAAGTACAGATCAATGCCCTCTGGAAAGTATCTGCAATCAAATTATTATTACAAACCAAAGTCTTTATCGCATTCATGGTGAAAGATACAAGGAAGAAATTAATAAGGAATAAACTATGTTTAGGTTGAATTTCTCAATTGTTGATAAAAGTTTGATTCAATCTCCTTCTTCCCTCTTTTGCACCCAACGTTGTCAATTATGAAAAAGTCATAAACATCAAAGTTATAAAACTCCTTCTTAGATTTCTCCTTTCACCAAGATAAAATAATTTGGATTTCTCTAGAGAAAGATATTCTTTTATTTATTGAGATACATTTATGAAATTTCTAGTAAGGAAATTTCCTTTTTTTATAATAAGAAATTTCACTTTTTTCCTTTTTGTTTTTTTAAAATGTGTATTTGTCAACAAGACTTTTTCAAGGTTGATTTTCTCATTTAATTATCTTTTAAATAGGCTTTCTCAATACCATAAATCTAAATCCAATTTGCAGTTAATGTTTATCTAGAATTCATGAATTGAATGTTGAGTTTTCACTCCAAAGCCCATGTTTTCATGAGTTTATTTCTTCATATATATATATATATATAGAGAGAGAGAGAGAGAGAGATTGAAGATAAACTATGATAAAATTAAAAGTAAGAGTATGGTAAAAATATATAAAAATCAAGGACATTGCCTTGTGCACTATCAGAATTCTTATATTTATTGACATAATTTTTTGTCAGTACTTATACTATTATTCTGTTGGAAATGAATTTACTAACGGGACGGATGAAAACTAATAAAACTTTTTGGTTTGGTGGTAATAAAAAAATTATTTAACAGATGGATTTACTAACAACAAAAGCACGCACAAAAAAACTTACTCATCTCATTCCGTTGATATTTTTCTTGGAAAACTTGTCATATAATCGATAGAAATATCGTATGCAATTCCATCAATTATTAAATAGTGGCACAATGATATTTGCGATAATTTTTTTCCAACTCTCTAAAATATACCAATGAACTTAATCCAATTGATAATTATTTAAAAATATTTTTTAAAAAAAATTATTTAACAAAAGTAGAAAATAATTAAATTAATATAAATTAACACATCATAATACTCAGGAACTGAGTTGCTTGAAAAGAAGAAGAAGAAGAAAATCAACTCAAACAAATTTGCAACAAATAAATAACACAAAAAAATATACAACAACAAATAAATAAAACAACTAAAAACAATTTCCACCTAACCTAGAAAATCTATTTCAGAACCCATAATCTAACAACAAATTAAATAATTTAATTGAAATTAAATAACAAAATTAAAAAACAAATTCAACAAAATTGATCTCATATATATATAAAAAAAATCCTACAACAACATTCATATAATTATTATGAAAAAAAAATGAAAAAAATGAAAAAAAACACAAAAAAAAACTTTACAAATGGTTGAGAAGACAAAAGATAAAAAAAAATTCATAAAGTATGTTAACTAAAAAAAAAACTGAGAAGAAAAATAAAGACAAGAGGAGAAGACATACCTGAGCGTGGATGAGAAGTAAAGGAGTTAAGGACAGAAGAGAAGAGAAAGAAAGAAAAGGATGTTGGCGTTTTTTGCATAAGGAGAAGAGAGAAGAAGAAGAAAAAGAGGTGCGTCAGTTGTGAAATAAAGGATTCTAGTTTTTTTTATTAGGTCACTTTACAAACGGTTTTACTTATGAATAATTAAATATTAATATATTTAAACATTTTATTGGTGATTCTATTTATAATATCTAATTTAAATTTTCAATTTAATAAATTTTTTTCAGAAATCCCTCAAATATCATCATTGACTTTCCAATTCATCGATGAATATGTCTATAATATTTAATTTAAATTTTAAATTTAAGAAAAAAATTTCAGAAACCTTCCAAATATCACTAATGACTTTTCAATTCGTTGGTGATTTTATCTGTAAAAAACAATAATTAACAATGCAATTAAAAAGTGAATAGTTCTAGAGCTCTCTGAAAAATACTGACGAAATTAATTCATCGATAATACTTTTTGTAACTGACATGATGAACAATGCTAAGGAAAAGTGAATAATTTACCAACGAGTTTTGTCAAATACACCCTTATTAACAGAATTTGGGCCTGAGGCCCATAACCAGCCCATTTCTCTTCTTTTTTTTGTGTTGGGCTAGTTCGAGCCCAGCGGTTACTAGTTCAGACTAGTAACTAGTTGGTTGGTCTGCAAGCGTGCATGGGTTCGCACGCTTGCTACAGTTTCTGCGTGATTAAATTACCAAATGAGGGGAAAAAATGGAGACTTACCTGCGTTCGGTGCTGGCGAGAGATGTTGAGTTTTGGTTGGGATTATGGAATTTCCACTTCTCTTCTTTTGCCTCCTCCTCCTCCTCTTTTCTTTTCTGCTCTTTTAGTTTGTGTTTATTTTTAGTCAAGTTGATTTGCTCTTTTTTTGTCTCCCCTGTTATTCGTTCCCTTGTTTTCTCCTCCCCCTTTTTTCTTTTTTCTTTTTTCTTTCTTCTCCCTCTTTTTTTTCGTCATCTATGCCTCTGCCTTTTATAGAAATTCTCTCCTGCTGCTTATCTTCCATGATAGTGATAAGGCCTGGGTTTTTATGTTTTGGCCGGATTGGGACACCAACAGTCCTGCCATCGCTGTGTTGGTGGGAGAAACCACTGGTGGTGGCTTTGAAACACTCAGAGGGGACAAAACACAAGGTTTTATTACAAAATCCGAAGCTTACAATTAACAACAAAACTCACAATACACACCCTCTCTTTCTCTCTAATGTTTCTCTCTATTCTCTCCACACCCTTCAAACCATCAGCTCTGATACCAATTATTGGGGATTCTGCTTCCCTTGCGTAACGGTGGTGTTCATGATCATTGCTCAAAAGAGGCAAGGCAGCAGGGCTGCTGGTGGCAGCCCTTCTCTTTCTTTCTCTCTTCTTCTTTTTTGTAGCTCTCCTACAAGACTCTCTCTCTCTCATTTTGTGCTGCACTCTTGGTGTCTATTTATAGGCTTCAATGACAGCTCCTCTTACTTCTTTGTCAACAATGGTGGCTGCCAAACTTACCAAACTTTGACATTAGACAATGGTTGTTGGCTGCCACCAACAACCCACCATTGTAGCCTCCTTCTTTGACAATGTCAAGGGGCTGCAAATGTTGTACCAGCAGCCCTCTTTGACTCTCATATGGCAGCCATCTTCTTTGATATTGGCAGCCATCTTCTTTAATAATGGCAACATAATTGGCAATATTCCAATACGCTGGACTGTTGGTGGTGGTTTCCTCCACGTCTCAATGGCTTGTTATGGAGGTGAAGGACATGAAAAATAAACTGAGAATCTGGTGATGGAAGTCGTGGGCATTGCAATGTGTCTGGTGGTGTGAGTTGCCTGTCTGGGTGGCATTCTGTATTTCCTTCGCAGGCGGTCTCCTCTGTTTCAAGAGGAAGAAGACGAAGAATGCAACAAAACGGCGCGATTTCTGACTGACGCAGCCCTTTTGCAATTTAGTCATTTTACGTTTTGACATCTTCTAATCAGGCTCCTAGATTTCGGTGCCATTTACAAACAAATCCTTGGCTTCCAGTTTAATCAATTTAGTCCTTAATTGATTCTAAACTTTAATGTTTCTTCAATTAAGCCTATGATTTCATTAATTAAACTAATTCTAAGTTCAATTAAGTCCCTAAACTTATTAATTCATCAAAACCCTTGATATCATTAATTAAAAAAATACAAAGTTTAATTAAATCCTCAAACTCATCAATTCTTTCAATTTCTAGTAAAATTGAACCCTAAATTTACAATTTCTTCCTGGTTAATCCTAAAAACTTTCTATATATGTTGTCTTGATTCAAATCTTAATTTTTCTTTGTTCATTCAAATTTTTTCATTTTATTTTCTTTTCATTATATAAAAATAAAAATAAAAAATAAAAAATAAATTTATGACACACGCTCCATCTTAGAACCATTGGCTTCATTTGACATTGATTGGGTTAATAATATCAATTATCAAAAGTCTTATTTGTGCCTCGTTTTCTTATAGGCTAAACTTGTAAGCCTCATAGCTTAGGTCTATCTGTGCTTGACATTTTTTGGCCTTTCTATTTTTTTGTTTTTTAAAAAATACAAATCTCTTTAAATAAATAATTGCAATGATGTTTCATATATAAATCATTCAATTATGTCATTATTTTTAAATAAAATTATAAATTTTTATGGTTATATTTGCATTATTTTTATAATTATATACAAAACTCATATGCAAAATATTTTATAAAATGCACATTAATATTTAATGAGAATAGAATATATAATTGTTATTTTTGTATTGTTAATTTCTTATATTTTTTCAAATTAATTATTCTTTATTGTTTTCATAAAGTCTCACAAAAATAATGGGGATGTTATTATTATTATTATTTTTGTCGAAAATTAGTTCACAAATCATGATAAGTTCTTATACAAAAAACCAAGCTTGTAATAGAAAATATGGTTTCATCAAAATAAAAATAAATGAAGGAATAACGAAAAGGGAATATTGGCTACGGAAATATATTTTTCTTCTTAACATTAAATTATTTGAATTCTTATGAATTTTTATTTTTATTCAAAAAACCTGTGGTGTTGATTAAAAAAGAAAATTTTCATGGCTTTGTCAAATAAGAAAATAAATGCATAAACAAGAAGGGATATTTTTTACTGAATAAAAATATTTTTTTACTCTAGAATTTAAATCATTGAAATTCTTTGAGATATTTTTTAATCTCTATAAAATTAAATAAAAATTAATTTTAAGAATAGCCCCACAACATCAAATATGGGACTTTTCAAACAAGACTAGCCAAAATATCCATTGGGTGGTGTATTTCATTGGGCTGGGAACTCTACTTATATTAAAATATTTTTATTTTCAATAGGAACTAAAAATTAAGTTATACATCATTGGAAAACAAAGGTATCAAATGACAGAAAAACTAGAACTTAAGGGATCAAGTTGAAGTTTTCCATGTCAAAATCTAAACCATGTTTATTTTGTTTTTCTTATTTTAATTTCTATTTTTAACTATAATTTGAGATCGAATCCACCAAATAGACTTTTAAGTCATGCTGGAATATTCATAATGCAAATTGAAAGGATTGTAAGAAAAAAAAACCATGCTAATACAACAAAAAATATGAAATTAGGAAGAATAAATGTTTAATAATTAAATTGAAAAAAAAAAATCATGGATGTGAACAGTATAATACATAGTGTAATGTGTCTGACACAATAATGAACTAAACTGGGCTAAAGTGATTGTGCCACCTCTTTTAGTTATATCCATAATTTTCTTTAAAAAAAAAAACAAAAAACAAAAAACATTCTTTAAGCGAAGATTTTGGTTAGACTGACGCCTGGTCAAAGTCTTCTTTGGATAAAAAGAACCCGGCTTTAAGATCACTGAAACACTGTAGAATTTCCACGAAGGTCACCAATAAATGGTTAGAGCTGTCCCATACATGCAAGTTGTCCGTGGGAATTTATACTTTTTGATTATGATGTTATTGTTGGGTTTCTTAAAAACACGGTAGAGCGAATAATCTTAATTTTTTCAATAATAAATATATTTTATACGAATAAAATTAATAACAAGTTTCGTCTGTTCCAAGTAAACTGCCCATCATGACCAGCGGTTGCGTTTAATATCTGTTTGGAATTATATTAGTGTTTATGATTTAAAATATTTTTAGTTTAGAAATATATTAAAATAATATTTTTTTTATTTTTTAAAAATTAATTTTAATATTAATAAATTAAAATAATTTAAAAATACAAAAACTTTATTTTTAACAAAAAAAAAATTAAAATTTTTTAAGAACACGAACACCAATCAAGAACTTGAATCAAGCGCACTGTGAGAAACACTGTTATTTTACAAGAACAAAAACCCATAAACTCCAAACAAAACAATTGTGTGTGGAAAAAAGAGAAGAGTTAGTGTTCATACCACTCATTATTCATCCTAAGGGGATGCACAGTACATCTCTGGCTCAAACTTGGAAAGGGTTAAACGAAAATTTAAAAATGATTCCCATGGTATATACCAGTTTGCTGGGGGTTAAAATATACCTAATTCAGCTTCCAGATTAAAAAAAAAAGACATGGTGCATCCGTAGTCTAACCGCTGGTGCTACCAGAAGGTAATATTTTTTTTTTCTAAATTAAAGATCATTTTTTTTTTGTCCGAATCAAATAATTAAATATGAGAATTTCAGAGTAGAGGGTTTTATGTAATTTCTGGATAATTGAATTCATCATTAACCTCCTTTGTTCATTTCCTTCATGGTATGAATGTAGCATTTTCAGTATCGCTAATTCCTCTTACCATTCATGAAAAAAAATCCAATTGTATATTAAAAAGAAAATCATTATCATAATAATTACCTATACCCTAAACGGTACATTTTTGTCATAAAATTCATTTCTCTTGCATTTTAGTCGTTAGGAGGAGTTGAGAGAGAATAGTAGCCAGCAAAGGAGAAAAGAGAGAAAAGTTTAAGCTGACTACAAAAATAATTGATCCTAGCATCAATAAATTCTTCTTGAAAAAGTGTTTAATGGAGGTTTTTTTCCTCATTTAATGATACTTGAAAAAATACATTGGGTTTGCAAAAGTTTTTTTATTTGATTTAATTTTTAGTTTTTAAAGTGAGTAGAAAGTGTTTATTGATTGAAAATGTATTTTGTTAAGATTTTTAAAATATCATTATGATATTTTTAGATGAAAAACAAATTAAAAAATATAAATTTTAATAATTCAAAAACTCATATCTCGCTTTTTCCTGTCACTAAAGGTAATCGAAAACTGTTCTAGTGTATTACACATAGTCCATTATATTAAAAAACTCGTATCATCCCTTCATTTTTTTGGAAAAATTAAGAAAGCAAGGTTAGCGGGCGTTGTCTTCTAGGCACAGCCATGCCTGACATGTTTTCTAGTGCATTACACATAGTCCATTATAAAGAATAAATGTTTGATAATCAAATTGGAAAGAAAAAAAAACGGTGGATGTGAATAGTATAATACACAGTTATCGTCCTATCTCTTTTAGTTATTTCTATATATTTTTTAAAAAAGAAAACAAAAAACATTCTTTAAGCGAAGATTCAATGGACTAACGCTTAGTCAAAGTCTTCTTTGGAAAAAAAGAACCCAGGCTTTGTTGTAAGATAATCATTATATTTCAATAAATGGTCAAGGAAGATATATATATATATATATATATATATGCAAGTTGTGCTTGTGTGTGGACTTCTTAGAATTTAAAAAAAAAATACTTAAAAATTAGATTTTTTTAAAGATTTGATAAATTTTTCAAAGTTTTATTATTATAAATCACAAATTACTTAATTATTCGGTTTTTGTTTGGACTTCGACTGTGATGTTGCCAAAACACTTGCATGCTAGTCTTTGTATGTACCATCATCATCCACCTAAGTCTAAATCACAAAATTATTCCAACACCTATAATCAATCAGCAACAACCAGGAAATTAATTACCTTTGATCACACGCTGCTAAAGAAATTTCCTATATATGTTACACTTCATCTTTGATAATTATTGCATATATTGCTCTAATAATTTGCAAGAAAGCATTTACATTCTTTCTCCGACACAATATTGCCTCAACTATCCTTCAGTCCTGATCATTACTTTACTCTTCAGCTAATCTTTCTGAGCGCTGCAATTTGATCTTTAAAGTCGCCAGGTTGGTGGAATCCGATCAACTCAAACACCATATTGAGGTAACCTTTGCGATTGTTGCTACTGATTGCATGCATGCATGTTATGTTATATAGAGGTACTGTGAGCTCCAAATCTAACCTAAGTTAATCTAGATATATAAAAAAAAGTTGTAAGAGAATTATTTTTCTCTTTTAATTCTTATGATTGTAGTGACCCCCATTAAACTAAGAATTTTATTTTTTGATCTTAAGTTTTTTAGTTCAAAAAAGATGAAAGTAACAAGTTTTTTTTTTTTTATAGTAAACGAGATAATTATATATTAATTAAGCAGCCCCATCAAGTAAGTGGGGCTGAACGAAAGATAGAATACAATGGGAATATGAAAAAAGAAAAGACCAAAGTGAAGAGGGATTTAATTAGTTAGTCTAGTTTGTCGCACGTCGGAAAATCCACGCGCGGCAATCGGCTGGCGATTTATGTCTCGTTGTTGTGTTACTTGAGTTGGTTCGTTAGGAGTCACCACCTAGTATTTAATTGAGGTTACTAGGAAACCCTGGTGGACTGGTCATGGTCAAAGATTCGCGGGTAAGGGACTGATTGTGGTTAGGGAAGGTGTTAGCCCCCTAACGCATCCTACCTGAGGTAAGCTGCTCCGTGGACTTTGTCATAACCCAATTCTGGGTTATTCCCCCAAAATAAAATAAAATAAAAAAATAATAAAGACAAAAAATAATAAAGGCTGGCAACGTGGAGAAAGTATGCCGGGAAATCAAATTGCAATTTTTGGAGGAGATTCAAGACCTATTGGCGCCCCATTGTGCCCAAAATTGGAGGAGAAAATGCAAATTCAAGGTTAAATTAAATGATTATTGGACGAATTTGCATAAAAATTAAGTCCAAGGACATAATTAAATTTTAATAGGCCAATTTGATTTAATCATGGGCCAAATTGAATTTTTAATTATGTTTAAGAATTAATGTGGGTCCAATTGAAGGATTTAATTAAGTGCAAGGACTTAATTATACTTTAAATGGGTCAAATTAATTTTATTTGGGGCTTAATTAGTGAAAAATTAAGTCCAAGGACATAATTAAATTTTTAATAGGCCAATTTGATTTAATCATGGGCCAAATTGAATTTTAATTATGTGTAAGAATTAATTTGGGTCCAATTAAAGGATTTAATTAAGTACAAGGACTTAATTATACTTTAAATGGGTCAAATTAATTTTATTTGAGGCTTAATTGGTGAAAAATTAAGTTTGGGAGCTTAATTTGGGCTTAATTGAGAAGATTGGAATTTTAAGAGACCAAATTTAATGTTTACCAAGTTAATTGATTGCAATTAGGGGCCAAATTGAAAGAAAATTGAAGTTTTGGGGTCAATTTGGGGTTAAATTAAGAAAATCCAAAGACAAGGACCAATCTGCAAAAGGCGCCAAACTATAG
Organism: Populus tomentosa; assembly: GCA_018804465.1. Classification (NCBI taxonomy): domain Eukaryota; kingdom Viridiplantae; phylum Streptophyta; class Magnoliopsida; order Malpighiales; family Salicaceae; genus Populus; species Populus tomentosa. The sequence continues at coordinate 13,468,314 of CM031981.1, forward strand.
GGGTCTAATTGACAAAATCCGGGGGTCAAATTGAACGAAATTGAAAGTTGGAGGGCTAAATTGAAAATAGGCAAAAATTCCTAATTTTTTATCCCAAACGGCGCCGTTTTGGTGTTAAAAAAAAAAAAAAAAAAGAGGGAACGGACCAGGCGACGCGTCGCCTGGTTACTGTTCATCTTCTTCCTCACAAAGCTGCCCGAGTGGCTGCTTTCCAGGCGCTGTTTCTCACTCGTGTGGCCCCCAATTCCGACAAGGCATGAACCAACATGTTCCCCTGAAACATCTTTATCCCGTGGAGTGGTCCGGTCGGGTCGAAAATCTTGGAAACGGCTCCGTTTATCAGCCCAAAGTGGCACCCTCGGGCAGTCTGCAGCCTTGGATTGCCAAATTTGGCAGTTCGAGGTGCACACTTTGAACCAACAGCTTGGATTCCTCGAGTCGAATCAAGGGCTGAGACTTTTTCCCCGTTGAAGACCAGATTACCCTCTTTCGATCCCTATAAATAGGAGCCAATTTCATGCCCAGGAGAAGAAGAAAACTGAACGCAAAGTTGGCCGAAAACCAGCCTTCCCTGCCCAGTTTCTGCAACCAGCCCTGTCTCTTCTTTCTCTCTCCACCGTAGCTTCAGCCACTACCACCATCATCGCCTCATCTTTTCTGTCATCTCCACCGTGAGCAGACCACCCCTTTTATTCTCCTCCCAGCTGGTCGTTTCCATCAGTAGCAGCATCCCCTACAAACAACCACAGCCCCGGCCTCATCTCCCTTTCTTTTCTCCATCGTCATTCCTCCTTCAGTTTTCCCTCAACCTTTCCGCCGTTGGTAACAGAGAAGCAACACCAGAAGCAGACCGATCTTCCCCAGCAATACCTTCCCTCCTCAGCCACACCAACAGCTCCAGCCGTGAGCTTTTCCTTCTCCTCTGTAGGACCCGTTTTCTCCTTCTTGCAGTGGCGGCCTGAACCTGCTTCATTCTTCTTCCAACCGGGACCAGTGCACGCCGCCGACTTCGCCACCTCCAGCCACACCGCGCACCACCATCCAGGCTGCCGACTCTCTCCACGCCAGGTAATTCTCGCTTCCCTGCTCCATCCTTTTCTCTTTCATTTTTTTTCCGCTGCCGCTGCATGCAGAATTCATTTCTGCATGCAGTGGCTAATTAATTAGCCATTTGCTTGGGCCGGGCCAGTTCTGGCCCAGCCCAAGGGGCTGGGCTCGGCCCGGCCCTCCAAAAAAAAAAAATTTTTTTTTTAAAAAAAATCATTTCAATAAATTTGTAATTGTTTAAATATTTTTTTTTTTAAGTTTGCTTAATATTGGGTTGTATACTTACATTGTAAGATACAAGTCCTGTATTAAAATATCCGGTTTTCTCCAAAATATTTCAAAAAAAAAAAAAAAAAAACAACAAAAAAAAAATATATTTTATTGCATACGATCATCCATTAGGGTTTGGCCAAAATATCAAAAAACCTTTTTCCAACCTTTTTTTCTAGGATCTGGATGTAGACTTTAATATTTGTGGGGTGTAAAATTACACGATAATGTACATCCTCGGGTATTAAAGATACAAGATGTAAGTAAAAACAATTTTAAAATTCAGATTTTAGAATGGTTAGGATTTAACCGAATAAGGTAGAGACTTCCTCACGAGGGGAGATCTGCCTTGAACCTTAGAAAAGACCAGCGAATAGAAACTCGACCTAGAAAAGCAATCAAACAATAATGCAGCTTACTATTGGTTAATTTTGCAAGTGCACAAATCGTAACAAGTAATAAAGTGATGAGTAGAGTATCGTCCCACGAGGATTTATAAAAATTACTATTAATTACCAAAGTCTTTTAAATTATGATCTATTTGAGGAATCGAATGAGATAGTTTATGAAACAAAAATTAATGATTAAAAGGTAACAACTAATTGATTAAATATTAATGAATTCAATTGTACTGGTTCTAGGATTTTTGACTTACCGTAACTATGCCTATGTGAACTTTCTGAATTAAATTAATTACTCTTAATGTTGATAATCAGGTTTTTCTAATGTAAATATTAATCTCTCTCGAGTATCAATAAATTATTTCGACAAACAAATTTCATATACTCTACGAAAGTTCTGAACTTGTCGAGATTTATTAAGTACTGTAAAACCTGTAACAATTACAAAAGTTCCTAGGATATCTCTATCCTATAGATTTCTTAAGGTATTTCAAACAATAGCTAAAACAATTATTACTTCTCAGTTTCAAATTGAATTCTAAATCATGCAAATGTTGGCCAAACACACGCAAGCATTACACATAGAATGAAATACTCAACATCTTAATGTAATAATTCAATCGAAGAAATTGTTCACATATTCATAGTAAGGTTACATCAAAAATCCCAGAATAAAAGTCTACTCCATAGTTAAATTAAAGAGAAACAAACTTGATACGATGAACATCACTCAAAAGCAAAGAATTTCCGTCGAAGAGATAGGTGTCCTCCCGGTTTTTGAAATGTTTTGCCTCTGCCAAAGGTGTATTTTCTTTTTCCCTTGGTGCCGCCTCCTCTCTTTTTGTTTTCTATGTTGTAGGTTTTCCCGTCTGTTCAATCCCCTCCTTTTTCTCTTCTTTTATATTGTGGCTTTTCTACCCCTGCAGTAATGAGGAAAATTTCCTATTCTGCATTAAATTCCTTCCTGCTCAGACATTGCGGGCCCGATTTGAGGTCGAAAACGTGCGAATTAGAAGATCTCTATTTCTGGAGAAATTGTAGAGAATCAAATTTTCTTTCCAATAAAACTGATCTTGCAATTTTTGGACGTCTGAGTGCTGAGATAAGGTCCATAAACCGAAGCAGTCTTTGCAGTGCAGGAGTTTCGGGCTGGTTCAATCCTTGTTTATCAACTCGCCTTTTGGGCTTCGAAACAACAAAACTGAGTTATATGCCCTTCATATGTTTTGTAGACCTTCATCTCAGCTATTTGAAAATGGTTACGAACATCCAGAACTAAATTGTATAGCTTCTTTGCAGCACATAATGAATCACTGTTCAGTTTCACTGCCCGGCTCTGCCTGTTTAGTAACCTAAGATCTGAAAACACATTAATTTCCCACGAGATCAATAGTTCAAAAAGAGATTCAAAATTCTAATTTTCTTGTTCAACATATCCAAAATATTTAAAAATCAAGCATGAATAACGAAAAATATATATGCTAAAAATTCCCTTATCAAATACCCCCAAACTTGAATGTTTGCTTGTCCTCAAGCAAAAAGGAAACCATGAAAGCAGAGTGCTAAAAGCTCATGATAAGTTCAACTTTCACATTTAAAAGGCTCCATCATGCAGCGTTCACTTCTTGACTTAGCTCATAAACAATATTAGATAATGAAAAATTAAGCATTTCAACTCTCTTCCCAGGTCGTTGTACAAACTTCCAACTCATCCATGTGTTTCATGTGATTAGCATCCTTGAACCGTGCACAGTCGTTCTGTCATTACTTTTTTTTTTTTAAACAAGGTAGCCAACTTTAGGAGTAATAACACACTTTTACTTGTCTTTTGACAAGGGTGATTTTTTTAAATTTATCACTTGTCTTTTGACACGAATACAAACATTTGTGATGAATGCACCCGGTTACTTAACAGGTCATAAACTTAAAATGCTTTGCATACTCATATTTTAAGCTGCCGTTTGACGTAAAAGTAAACATTTGTGATGAATACTCCTAGTTACTAAGCAACTCAAAACATTGGAGTAGATACACATCATATACTTATTCATTCAATTTCATACTCATTATCACTCCTTGTTTTGATATTTTTCTTAGAGGGTAATAACAAGAAAGAACAGCACACTTATCTCTTATGCATAACTACACAATTCACATGATTGTACTGGAAAAGTGTACTTCAACAATTCAAAAGAAAATAGCCATGCTTAATCCAACTTTATAAGATATCATCCGCTCTAAGCCAAGAAATATCATGGTTACATCATGAAGCACCTAAAAATGTCAACGTTGGTCTTAAATGCATATCACTTTTCACCCTCTGTTTTCATGGTTCTAGTGTACAGTGTCTTTCATAGTCAAAGCATGCAATGTCTCCCCCAAACCTAAATATCACATTGTCCTCAATGGAAAAATAAAGAATAGAAAGGCTTACGAATACTTCCTTGTGACTTTGTGGGTGTGAGTTTGTTGCTGCTCCTGGTTATTTTCTTGTATCATCAATTCCTGCACAACTCAATGAAGCACATAAGGGTTTTTTTTTTTTTTTTTTTTTTTTTTTTTTTTTTTTGTGGGTTGCCTCCCAATCAGCGCTTAGTTATAGTCATTAGCTTGACTTTTCCATTTATCTAAGATGAAGTGAGAGGGATATCATCCCTTTTCCCAATAGACTCTCCATTCCTATAATGCTTCAGACGCTGCCCATTCACTGTGAATGTTCCCTTTTCATCATGGGTGACCTCAACTGCTCCATAAGGAAATACCTTCACAACTGTAAATGGTCCTGACCATCGTGATTTAAGCTTACCAGGAAACAAGCGGAGCCGTGAATTGAAGAGTAATACCTGTTCACCAGGGACAAACTCCTTGCGTACAATGTGTTTGTCATGCCATGCCTTGGTTCTTTCCTTGTATATCTTGGCATTTTCATAGGACTCATTGCGAAATTCATCCATCTCATTAAGTTGCAGGATTCTTTTCTCACCTGCAACCTGCAAATCCATGTTTAGTTGTTTCATTGCCCAGTATGCCTTATGCTCTAATTCCACAGGAAGATGACATGCTTTTCCAAAAACTAATCGATACGGAGACATTCCCAATGGTGTTTTGAATGCTGTCCGATATGCCCACACTGCATCATCTAGCTTTCTTGCCCAATCTTTGCGAGAATTACTTACTGTTTTCTCTAAGATTTGCTTCACCTCTCTATTTGATACCTCTGTTTGGCCATTTGTCTGAGGATGATAAGCCAATGCTCTTTTGTGTCTGACTCCATACTTAGATAGCAGTGCTTCAAACTGCTTGTTGCAAAAATGAGTTCCTTCGTCACTGATGATGGCTCGAGGAGTACCAAATCTGGTAAAGATGTTCTTTCGTAGGAAATTAAGTACCACCTTGCCATCATTTGTAGGTGTTGCAATTGCCTCAATCCACTTTGATACATAATCCACTGCTAAGAGAATGTATTTGTTGTTATAGGATGAAGGAAAAGGTCCCATGAAATCGATGCCCCAAACATCAAATAATTCAACTTCTAGGATATTCTGTAGTGGCATTTCATTTCTTCGAGATATATTCCCAGTATGCTGACATCTATCACAAGCAATAACAAAAGCATGAGCATCTTTAAACATAGTGGGCCAATAAAAACCTGACTGCAGAACTTTGGCTGCAGTGCGTTGTGCTCCAAAGTGCCCCCCATATTCAAGTGTATGGCAGTGCTTCAAAATATTTGTCACTTCCTCTTCTGGAACACACCTCCTGATGACTTGATCTGCACAATGCCGATAGAGTATCGGCTCCTCCCAGAAGTAGTGTTTGACTTCAGAAAAAAATTTCTTCTTTTGCTGGTAAGAAAAATCTGGCGGTATGATCTTACCTGCAAGAAAGTTGACATAATCTGCATACCAAGGAAAGAATTTGTTAGTGGAAATTGCTAAGAGTCTTTCATCAGGAAAACATTCATTTATAACCGTGAATTTAGGCTCCAGCTGCTGTGTCAATTCTAGCCTTGAAAGATGATCTGCCACCACGTTCTCAGTCCCCTTTTTATCTTTAATTTCTACATCAAATTCTTGCAGTAATAGGATCCAACGGATGAGTCTAGGCTTGGCATCTTTCTTAGACACTAGGTGTCTAATTGCAGCATGATCAGTATATACCAGTACTTTGTTTCCCATCAGGTAAGGCCGAAACTTATCAAATGCATAGACCACAGCAAGCAACTCCTTCTCGGTTGTGGCATAATTGAGCTGGGCATCGTTGAGTGTTCTGCTGGCATAGTATATGGTGTGAAACACATTATTTTTCCGTTGCCCCAGTACTGCTCCAACTGCATAATCACTTGCATCACACATAAGCTCAAATGGTTTCTCCCAATCCGGTGCAATGACAATAGGAGCTGTCACTAACTTCTTTTTCAACAGCATAAAGGCTGTCTTGCATTCCTCATCAAACTGAAACTTTGTGTCTTTTAGCAGCAGATTGCACAACGGCTTGGATATTTTAGAGAAGTCTTTGATGAACCTCCTATAAAATCCCACATGACCAAGGAAACTCCTAACCCCTTTTACTGTAGTTGGCGGCAGAAGCTTGTCTATTGCCTCAATTTTAGCTCTGTCTACCTCTATTCCTTTTTCTGAAATCCGGTGCCCCAACACTATACCTTCCTTTACCATGAAGTGACATTTTTCCCAGTTCAATATCAAGTTTGTCTTTTCACAACGCTCCAAAACCAACGCCAACTTTACAAGGCAGTCATCAAAAGAAGTTCCAAATACAGAAAAGTCATCCATGAAGATCTCAATGATTTGCTCCACCATATCTGAAAAAATAGCCATCATGCACCTCTGAAAGGTAGCTGGTGCATTACACAACCCAAAAGGCATTCTTCTGAAAGCAAAAGTACCATAAGGGCAGGTGAAAGTGGTCTTCTCCTGGTCCTCAGGTGCGATGGCTATTTGGTTGTATCCTGAATAGCCATCTAGGAAACAGTAGTATTCATGCCCAGCTAACCTGTCCAGCATCTGATCAATGAATGGTAGGGGGAAGTGATCTTTGCGAGTTGCCTTGTTGAGCTTTCGATAATCCATACAAATCCTCCATCCAGTTACCGGTCTAGTAGGGATCAAGTTGTTGTTTGCATCCTTTACCACTGTCATTCCTCCTTTCTTTGGCACAACTTGAACTGGGCTCACCCATGAGCTATCAGAGATTGGATAAATAACACCAGCATCTAACCATTTCAGAACTTCTTTTCGGACTACCTCTTTCATGGTCGGGTTAAGCCTTCTCTGATGTTCTACTGTTGGTTTGACTTCATCCTCCAACAGAATTTTATGCATGCAAATAGAGGGACTGATGCCTTTGATATCTGCCAATACCCACCCGAGAGCTGCCTTATGTTTTCTCAACACCCTCAACAATTTTTCTTCCTCTGTTTTGGACAGCTTTGCAGAGACTATCACAGGATAAGTGGAAGCTTCTCCAAGATATGCATACCGAAGGTGTTCTGGCAGAGGTTGCAATTCCAGAACCGGTGCTTGTTCACTGGTTGATTTTATCTTTGGTGCTGGTTGTCCCAAATCTTCAAAGTATCTTCTGCGGTTAGGTTCAAAAGAGTCCATCCAACATGTATATTCTGCTATTTCAGCATCCTCTTCCAGTACATTATTTACCAAACATGCTTCCAACGGGTCAGTTGGAAGCTTGACTTTTTCATTAATTAAGGAGTCCACCACTTGAATGCTGAAGCAACTCTCCCCCATATCTGGCTGTTTGATGGCTTTGAACACATTGAAAATCACCTCCTCTTCATTCACCCTTAACCGCAGCTCCCCTTTTTTCACATCAATTAACGCACCTCCAGTGGCCAAGAATGGCCGGCCAAGCAAGATAGGAATCTCATTATCCTCCTCCATATCCAGTATGATGAAGTCTGCTGGAAAGATGAACTTGCCCACTTTCACCAATACATCTTCAATTATTCCCCTCGGATGCTTCAATGACCTGTCAGCTAGCTGCAGTGTTACTGTGGTTGGCCTTGCTTCACCTAAACCAAGCTTCTTAAAAATAGATAAAGGCATGAGATTAATACTTGCACCTAAATCACATAAAGCTTTTTCAAATATAGAATTTCCAATGGAACATGGTATAGTAAAACTCCCTGGATCCTTAAGTTTAGGAGGCAGTTTCTTCTGCAAAATAGCACTGCATTCCTCAGTAAGAGCGACAGTCTCATATTCCTCTAGCTTTCTTTTGTTTGAGAGGATGTCCTTCAGAAATTTCACATAGCTTGGCATTTGTTCAAGAGCATCTGCAAAAGGAATGTTAATCTGCAATTTTTTAAACACATCAAGAAATTTAGAAAATTGCTTATCAAGTTTATTCTTCTTGAGACGTTGTGGAAATGGAATTCTTTGCATTATTTCTTGCATTGGTTCTGGCAGAGGATCAGATTTTTTCATATTCTGAATTGGTTCGGCCATTTGCTCCTCTTCTTCTCTTCTCGCACTCTTGTTTCCAGCAGTCTGCTCCACTTCTTTTCCACTTCTTAAAGTTATGGCCTTGCATTGCTCCTTAGGATTAATTTCAGTTGTGCTTGGTAGATTTCCTTGTTGTCTACCAGTGAGCATGTTGGCTAACTGACCAACCTGAACCTCCAAATTTCGAATTGAAGCTGCTTGGTTCTGCAGATTGGTATTTGTATCAGTCATGAATCTGCTGGTGTTGTTTGCTAATTGTGCCATAGCTTCTTCAAGTTTTGATTTCTCCTTCATGTGCTCACTTGAAGATGGCATGGATGGATTCTTCATGACAGTTTGATTGTTCCATGAGAAATTAGGATGATTTCTCCAACCGGGATTATATGTTGCACTGTAGGGGTTGTTCTGCCGGCTGTAATTTGACACAAAATGAGCATGCTCTGCTTGAGAGAATGGGTTCCCAACCTGACACTCTTCACTCGTGTGATTTCCATGACAAAAATCACACGTTGTATGGATGGCATTTGCTGACAGTTGAGTGGTTTTCAGTTGCTGAGTTAGTGAATGGACTTGAGCTGTTAATGCCGTGATTGCATCAATTTCGTGCACCCCAACAGTCTTCTTCTGTATGCTTCTTTCATTTGGCCATTGGTAATTGTTCATAGCCATTTCTTCCAATAAGTTGTAAGCATCATCCTGTGACTTACTCATAAAAGCTCCTCCTGAAGCTGCATCAATTAGTGTTCTTGTGGAGGCATTCAATCCATTGTAAAAATTCTGCACCTGCATCCACTTCGGTAGTCCATGGTGGGGGCATCGCCTGAGCAAATCCTTGTATCTCTCCCATGCCTCATACAATGGTTCACTCTCAAGTTGGGCGAAGTTAGCTATCTCAATACGCATTTTTGCTGTCTTGGCTGGTGGAAAAAATTTAGCAAGGAATTTCTGAGCTAAATCTTCCCAACTAATAACGGAATCTGCAGGCATGGAGTTTAACCAATTCTTTGCTCTATCTCGCAGAGAAAATGGAAACAATCTGAGGCGAATGGCATCATCAGTAACGCCATTATGCTTAAATGTGTCACAAATTTCCAAGAAACTTGCAATATGGGCGTTAGGATCATCACTTGGCAACCCATAAAACTGAACTGAGGTCTGAATCATCTGCAGTATTGCTGGTTTGATCTCAAAATTATTGGCCTCAATCCTTGGTTTCCTGATAACAGAACGGATTCCTGTCACCTGTGGGAGAGCAAAATCTCTCAATGCCCGTGTATCTTGCTCAGGATGTTCATTGTCTGCCATGATGCTTGAACTGTTTTGAGTCTCTCGCATTTTCTTTCTTAATCCCCTTGCAGTTCTCTCAATCTCAGGATTATAAGGTAGCAACGGCTGATTTTTGTTGCTTCTCATGCACTAGACACACACCTAAAGAGCTGAAGACAAAAGGCAATCAAATTAGACCAAATTTAATTTATATTGATATTATTAGTAATTTTATCTAAAATCCCCGGCAACGGCGCCAAAAACTTGTTGGTTAATTTTGCAAGTGCACAAATCGTAACAAGTAATAAAGTGATGAGTAGAGTATCGTCCCACGAGGATTTATAAAAATTACTATTAATTACCAAAGTCTTTTAAATTATGATCTATTTGAGGAATCGAATGAGATAGTTTATGAAACAAAAATTAATGATTAAAAGGTAGCAACTAATTGATTAAATATTAATGAATTCAATTGTACTGGTTCTAGGATTTTTGACTTACCGTAACTATGCCTATGTGAACTTTCTGAATTAAATTAATTACTCTTAATGTTGATAATCAGGTTTTTCTAATGTAAATATTAATCTCTCTCGAGTATCAATAAATTATTTCGACAAACAAATTTCATATACTCTACGAAAGTTCTGAACTTGTCGAGATTTATTAAGTACTGTAAAACCTGTAACAATTACAAAAGTTCCTAGGATATCTCTATCCTATAGATTTCTTAAGGTATTTCAAACAATAGCTAAAACAATTATTACTTCTCAGTTTCAAATTGAATTCTAAATCATGCAAATGTTGGCCAAACACACGCAAGCATTACACATAGAATGAAATACTCAACATCTTAATGTAATAATTCAATCGAAGAAATTGTTCACATATTCATAGTAAGGTTACATCAAAAATCCCAGAATAAAAGTCTACTCCATAGTTAAATTAAAGAGAAACAAACTTGATACGATGAACATCACTCAAAAGCAAAGAATTTCCGTCGAAGAGATAGGTGTCCTCCCGGTTTTTGAAATGTTTTGCCTCTGCCAAAGGTGTATTTTCTTTTTCCCTTGGTGCCGCCTCCTCTCTTTTTGTTTTCTATGTTGTAGGTTTTCCCGTCTGTTCAATCCCCTCCTTTTTCTCTTCTTTTATATTGTGGCTTTTCTACCCCTGCAGTAATGAGGAAAATTTCCTATTCTGCATTAAATTCCTTCCTGCTCAGACATTGCGGGCCCGATTTGAGGTCGAAAACGTGCGAATTAGAAGATCTCTATTTCTGGAGAAATTGTAGAGAATCAAATTTTCTTTCCAACAAAACTGATCTTGCAATTTTTGGACGTCTGAGTGCTGAGATAAGGTCCATAAACCGAAGCAGTCTTTGCAGTGCAGGAGTTTCGGGCTGGTTCAATCCTTGTTTATCAACTCGCCTTTTGGGCTTCGAAACAACAAAACTGAGTTATATGCCCTTCATATGTTTTGTAGACCTTCATCTCAGCTATTTGAAAATGGTTACGAACATCCGGAACTAAATTGTATAGCTTCTTTGCAGCACATAATGAATCACTGTTCAGTTTCACTGCCCGGCTCTGCCTGTTTAGTAACCTAAGATCTGAAAACACATTAATTTCCCACGAGGTCAATAGTTCAAAAAGAGATTCAAAATTCTAATTTTCTTGTTCAACATATCCAAAATATTTAAAAATCAAGCATGAATAACGAAAAATATATATGCTAAAAATTCCCTTATCACTTACCTTAGGTAAGGTGCACTGGGGGTGATGCGTCTTCCTCTTGCACAACCAGTCCCTTACTCAGACTCTCGCAGACCTTAGGTTCCTAGTGACCATAATACTAGGTGGCGACTCCAACGAACCAAGCATAAATGAAAAATAAACAAAAAAAATCGTCAGCCGATGTCGCGCGGATTTTCCGACGTGCGACAGAATGGCGACTCCACTGGGGACGCCTTGTTTGGTCGGACTAGGCTTTGTTTGTTTGATTGTTTGATTTTCTATTTTGGTCTGTTTAGCTTTACTGTTTCAACACTCTTATTCTTTGCTCATACATACATCAAGATTAGTGCATTCATGCATTTTTAATTTTGCAATAAAACCCAATTCTAGGATAGGAGGGGAGTAGCGGTCTGCCCCATGACTTTCAGTCGGGGTTCAGATTCGTGAAACATCCAACTATGAACTGAGTGTTTACTTGGTGATGGCGGTCATATGGTGCCCCAACCATCCCTTGTAAACCCCTATACTGCCTTCACGTGAGGTGGTCACTGGGCGGTTCATAGACCTTTTTGAGACTAGTTAGAAAACATATCCCTCATATAATAACCTAGAATTTGTCTGAACTTTACAGGATTTTTTGAGCTAAGACCATGACTTCCCTTACCTTTTCAGAATATGGGGAAAGATCTGAGATGATGCAAGTAGTCGAAGGGGATTGCCCAAGAACCAAGGTTGAGGAATTACCACACATAACCAAAGTGCACTATTCTGTAGACACCATAAAGAAGTTGGCCCCTTTCCTGAGTTATATTGATGAGAATCGGTTCGAGAAGAAGTACGGAAGAATTGCTCATCTAATAAGAATGCCTGTTCAGATTTCAGCAGTGAAAGCCTTGATGCATTTTTGGGATCCAAGCTACAGATGTTTCACCTTTGGGGATATTGATATGACTCCTACTCTTGAAGAGTATGCTCAGATCTTAAGTTTTTCGAATGACCCCTACAAAGTGTACTTCAGGCAAAGGATTGAGAATACAGATACAGCAGTTGCCAAACTTCTACATTTGGATCAAGTTGATCGGTATAAGATACCCAATGGAGGTTTCAAGTGGAAGATGATTGAGAATAAATTGAAGACAGATAAGGAAGAAGGGAAGTTAGGTGAAGAAAGATATCAGATAATTGCTTTTGCCATATTTGGGTTGGTTCTTTTTCCTTCCGAAGCTGCCGGAATTATTAGCATTGAAGCTGCTAACGCCTTTCTTGAATTTGAAGAGGTAAAGCATAATCCTGCTTCAGCTATCTTAGCTGAAACCTTCCTATCTCTCAACCATTGCAGATTACATGGGAAAGGGGCGATGCGATGCTGTATCCCTCTCTTATTTATGTGGATAGTAAGCCATTTGCAAGCATCAAAAGAAGTCTTCAATAATTTCTGGTGGTTTAACATGAGGCCTCTTGAGCTGATGCTGACTGAAGAATGGAATGGTTTGGATGAAAAGGCGTGGGTAGAGAAATACCGAGAACTTCCCCAAACTAATTTAAGATGGAAAGCCTCTTGGGTAAGTGGTTCCTCTTACCTCATGAGTTGTGGTGACAAGGCATGGGTTCCATTGATTGGCTTAACTGGATATATAAGTTACTCACCCTCATTAGTGGTCAGACAGTTTGGAGGAATACAACACGTGCCAAGAACTCGAGCAGTAGCTGAATACACCGGTCTGTTTAAAGAAGCCAGCTTTTTGGAAATGTTAGATGCCATCAGAAATGACTGGAAGCAACCTGTTTTGGTCTATAAGGAAGAGCATCAAAAGGAGTTCTCGGTCAGCCCTGCATATTCAATATGGAGGAGTGGCAGTTCATCTAAGATACTTCAAGAGGTAAAAAAGCAAAGAAAAACCCAAGAAAGCTCGTCCGTGACATTGGAGCTAAGAAGAAAAAGGGTCAACAATGAGGAAGATCTCCAAGAAGAGCTGGATAAGCTGAGGATTGAGCTCGGTAATAGCAAAAATCATCAAAAATTCCTGGAAGACCAACTCTTGAAAGAAGAAGAGATGAAGGCCTCTCTAGATCAGCAATTAAAGAAGACCCAGCATGAAGCAAATGAGCGATTGAAGAAGTGGAAAGCCAAGAATGACGAGTTGGTAAAAAAGCATGTAATGGTGGAGCATGAATTGGTGAGTCTAAAAAAGACCTCAGAGAGCAGAAAGTCTGAAAGGGACCAGTATAAATTAAAATGGGAGGCTGAAAAAGAAAAGAACAAGTTAGCTGATCTCACCATCGAAGAAGAAAAAAGGTTAAGGACTCGATATCAGATGCAGGCTGAGGATGAGAGAGAAGCAAGGAGGGTAGCTGAGTCGGAGATGAAGGGGTACCTCAACAAGATAAATGACATGAGAAACCGAGTGTCTGTGATACAAGCCGAGCTTGAGTCCCGAGAGGAAGAAGCAAAGGAAATGCAAGAGCAATTTGAGGAGTGGCAAGACTATATCAGTAGTTTCGATGCACAACTAAACACTAAGGTAGCCGAGCTTGATATAGAGAAGGAAGAACTGCAAAGGGCCAGAAATCAGATTCAACAGTTGGAAAAGATGGTTCGAATTTTGGAGACAAACAATGAATCATTAGCCGCCAGCAATGGAACATTGGTTCGAGATAACACCGTGTTCCATTACAAGATTGAACAAACTGACAGGCTAATCGATATGGTGGCTAGGAAGGCAAATGAGCTACGAGTGAAGGCTGCCAGGATTGCTAACAACCGCCATAGATACGAGGAATATCTGAATGAAGTTTCCTCTTTCATCAGGAATGTGGCCAATAGAGGAATATCATTCGAATGAAGACATTTTATATGAACCACTTTGTATTATGTCTACTTTTGGATTTTCATAATATGTATGGAATTTAATCAATCAAAGGAATTGGGTAAAACCTCTTTGTGTATATCAGACTTTGGATGTTACCCGTATTTGGCAAAGGAAGTCATGGATTAGCTCTTTAAATTCATATACGTGCATTTGCATCCATACTTATACATTCATTCATTATAACACACATGCATACGCCAGGTCAAAATATAGGTCCCCAAAGAGCTTACAACACCCGACTTCGAGCAAGGAACATGGAAGATAAAGAGTGTGCTTACCGTGAAGCTCGTTTCCAAGAAGAGTTGGATTCCTTAAAGGATAGTGTGGCTCGCCTCACCGGCTTACTCGAGCAAGTACTAAGGAACACCTCGGGGGAAGGTACTTCAACTAGGCCTGCCCCTCTCCCGGCAAGCCAACCTGAAGAAATAATAGGAGGACATGCACAGGAACCCCGACACAATGAACATGCACCGGAGCCCCGACACAATCTAGCATTTGTGCAGCCAACAACACCAATACCAACACCCGCAGTCGTAGATGCATTCGTTAATGAGTCCCATAAAACCAAGCCGTCTGAGGATGTTGATCAAGACAAAATGGCAGCACTAGAGGCCAGGATTAGGGCCATTGAGGGAATAGACTTATATGACCCCGTACGGGCTGTAGAAATGTGTCTAGTCCCTAATGTGGTGGTACCAAAGAAATTTCGAGTTCCTGAATTTATCAAATACACTGGCACTCAATGCCCTGTTACCCATCTCAAATCTTATTGCAACAAAATGGCAGAAGTAGTTCACGATGAGAAGCTACTAATGCATTTCTTCCAAGACAGCTTGAGTGGAGCAGCGTTGAGTTGGTATATGAGGTTAGATAATACCAGAATCCATACATGGAAGGACCTCGTAGATGCTTTCATCAAGCAATACAAATACAACATGGATATTGCTCCTGATAGAACCAGTCTCTCTAACCTAGAGAAAGGAGATAAAGAAAGCATGAGAGAGTATGCTCAAAGATGGAGAGATTTGGCAGCACAAGTCCACCCCCCTCTCCTAGAAAAGGAAATGGTTGCTCTGTTTGCTAACACGCTAAAAGCGCCCTACTATGAACACGTGATGGGTAGTTCGGCCCAACAATTCACGGATGCTGTGGCAGTGGCTGAACATATAGAGCAAGGAGTAAAGAGTGGAAGGATCTCTACACCCGTGGAGGAAAAAGGTTTCGGAGTGAGGAAGAGAGAGATTGATCATGTTGAAAGTAGTTATAGAAGCAAGAAAGGCCCTTTCCAAAGGTATAATACTCAATCCTCTTCACCCCAAATTGCCAACACTAATTTCAACTTCCCAAGCTCAGCCAAAAAACTTGAACCCCAAAACCACCAAGTAAAAAACCAAGCCGAGAGTTTTCCCAAAAGAAACTACCAAAGAACCCAAGAACAATTGCCTCCATTGCCGTTACCCCTAGATGAAATGTACCAAAAACTACTAAGTATCGGGCAAGTAGTCCCTGTGCCTTTGATACCCCTACAACCACCTTACCCCAGCTGGTATAAACCGGATCTCACTTGCGAATATCATGCTAGTATAGCTGGACATAACATCCATACCTGCAATGCCTTCAAGAGAAAACTTCTGCAACTGATCAAAGCAGGATGGATAGCATTTGAAGATGCCCCTAATGTGAATGTAAACCCTCTACCTAATCATGCTTCAGGTAGTGGGTCTATAAACATGTTAGAATTGGAACACTCAAACATCTTAAGGGTGTCAATGGATAAGATCTACCAA